>RXID01014896.1:0-401112 GCA_005019695.1 Trichopus zeylanicus subsp. travancoricus | reverse complement strand
CGTCCGTCCCCGGCACGCGTGCGCGCCGGCCTTTGCCTCCGTCCCCGGCACGCGGGGGCGGAACGGCCTCGGCCTCGGCCTCCGCGTGCGGGCGCGCCGGCCTTAGCCTCCGTCCCCGGCACCCGGGGGCGGAACGGCCTCGGCCGTGGCCGTCCTCGCCCGCGCCCGCGTGCGTGCGTGCCGGCTTCGGCCTCCGTCCCCGGCACCCGGGGGCGGAACGGCCTCGGCCGTGGCCGTCCTCGCCCGCGCCCGCGTGCGGGCGCGCCGGCTTCGGCCTCCGTCCCCGGCACGCGGGGGCGGAACGGCCTCGGCCGTGGCCGTCCGCGCCCGCGTTTCGGCGCCGGCGCCCTGGCCTCCGCCTCCGCTCCCGCCGCCGGCCGCCGCCTCCGCTCCCGCCCGCACGACGGGGTGTTATTTGCAAAAATCCGAATTTCGGGGATTTTTCTGTATATCGGAATAATTTCCGGGGGTTTATTTGCAAAAATTCGAATTTGGAGGACGTTTTTGTAAATCTGAGTTCTTTCGGGGCGTTATTTGTAAAATTCCGAAATCCGGGGGATTAACTATAAAAAAATAAGTTTTTAGGGGTGTATGTGTAAAAAAAACGGGGTAAAATCAGAATTTTTTGATAAAAATTTGATTAAATAACAATCAGGGATCGTGGGTAAATATGGGCGAATTTGAGGGATGGGGGTAATTACGAAAATTACGGGGGGTTAACCGTAATTAAGGCTAATTACGGGGTCACCCGTAATTATCCCATTAATCTTTAGATAATTTAAAGTTCTAAAAATTATTTAATTTTTTATAATAATTTAATTTAATAATAATATAAAATAAAATAAAATTAATTTTTTTAAAAAAAAATAATTCTGAAATAAGTGATTTCAAAATGAAACGAGTAAAAAAGGTGAGGTTCATTTTTTATTTTTTGTAATTAAAACTCTGAAAATATAAATCACCTTAATGAATTTTGGTAACGAACTACTAAAAAATTAGCTCAGTTTTTTTTTTCAATTAAAAAATAATATTAAATATTTTATATTGGTACTAAATTAAATTATTATATAAAATTGATTAGTTTTTGAAATTTTAAATTATTGCAAGATTAATTTTATTAAAAAAAATATTAATGTATAAAAAGTGATTTATTAACTTTAATTTTAATTTTAATTCATTATCAAACACATCTCTCAGGACTTTTCAGAACAGGCGGCAGAACTTATCGTCATTCATCAGTTTTATGTGTTTGACTTTGGAAACTTGGCTGTCCGGTCGTAATGAACAGCTTAAAGTTAAACCGTTAGATTTATTGATGAGTTTGCAACGTCCTGTTGTTAGATTGCGTTTTGTTTGTTCGGCAGGCCCAGCACTCAAAGAGACGCAGAGCTGATCGAGGAAGGATAATGGTGCTACTGTTTAATTTTCTTAGAAAATATTTAATTTAAAATTAGGATCAGGATCATACTCTCCCTGGTTTATTTTTCAAATGCAAAAAAAAAAGTTAAATTATTTGTATTTTATTTTAAAAAATAAACTATCATACTAATTTTATTTTTATTTATTAAAATTTCAATAAGTAATATATCTAAGGGTATAAAATCCTTAAAAATTTAGATTATGCACTAATTAAAATAACCTCTAAATAAAATTTGATCAGATTATTTTTTAATATTTTATTTTTAATTTTAATTTTAAATTTAAATTTAACCTTGATCGTAAATCAAACCATATCTTACTATGTTTTCTTTTATGGACCACCTGTGGTTGATTTGTCTTGAGGGAACTATTATTTTGATATATTTTTCGTAAGGATTATTCATCCCTTAGACAATATTTTATAAATAATAAATTCCAGTTTGTTTTTTTTTAAAAAAAGACATAATTGGGACTTGCCATTGCCAACATGGTCCCCGTCAAAGCGAGTCATAAGCAATTCAACAATGTGGGTCCCATACAATGAGGATCATTGCTGGCTCCATGGGAACGAGCAGGACACGCGCTGGCACCACTTTGATCCTTGAGATCGTTGTCTCCAACTTCATCGCCTGCCACGTGGCTTACGCCTGTGACTATGCAGGGAGAGGATTCATTGCCAACTAGAAAGATGACAGATGCCCCTTCAGTTGTTTTGGAAAACAGTCGAGCTCATGCAATGCGCGGCACCCGCACATACATTTGACGGGATTAGTTTTGCCACCTCATCGAATTCGGAATCAAAAAAGTTTCTTTAATCGCTTTGAATTATTAAATTCAAGAACAGTTGACAAAAAGTGTCCGGATCCGGTGTTAAGTAGATCTCACCTCGATGAACCGATTAATTACAGGTGGACTTGGTATGAGATTCGGTATATTAATAATATCCTAATTTAATTATATCAATTTTAAAATTATGTATAATTTAAATTTTTACCACCACAGTTACTGATGACCAAATCCAACGATAACAATTAAAAAAATTATATAATTACAATCGAAATAATCAAATTTTGATAGATAGGAAAAACGATTTTGAAACTAAAATTTTAAATTTTTGCTATCGTTTTGTAATGGACTAGCACCAAACAAATTAATATAATTATATTTTATTAATCATATTATTTTTTAATCAAGTTATTCTACATCATTCGGTACCAAACGCCCTTTTTATTCTTTCATAGTTTCGTCTCTTTTTCTCACTGTGTGTCCGATAAGAGCTCAAGTCTAACTTGTAATCTCTCTACAAAATACAAAGACAGCATTGTACCTCACGTGCTCTACGTGTGTCATATTCTATCACACAAGTGCAAAACAGGAAGCACTGATAGCTGGTGCGATTGAACTGCGCTCAATCTCTCAACTCACGAAGTCACGCGAACCTTGAAACCAGAGAAAGTCCTGCCATCTCTTTCTCTCATAGATAATGCTCAGAGATGAACCAGAAAGCAAACCAGAAAAGCAAGCTGAGAAGAAGTTGGCAGCTCATCGTCCCTCCACTGCTACTGACCATTGTTGCTGTTGGTTCCATCAGATGGACCACAGTGGAATCCGAGAAGGCGTTTGATCACTCGTTCGACGCTGTCATATCTTTTTCTTTTGCTTTGTGTAATAGGACTCTGTTTTCTTTCTTCTACGAGTGAAGGGATTGTATGGAGAAGAAGGGGCGAGAGAGGAGGAGGTGGTGGGGTCTGGGCCGCCATGGGCGGCCGCGCAAGTATCCACCGGTGCCACTCCGGAATACGCCAGCTACGAACCGGAGGGCTGGAAGTGCACGTGCGGCTCTTCCATCTTCGACCCATGAAAAGTCTTTTTTATGTTCTTCGCTTCTTGGGATCCTAAAATACTATTGGGCTTTCATGGACAGGCCAAAGCCCATAGTCTTCGAAACCCAGTTAAAATAGCCACCCATGAAAATCATTTTTTTGAATTGGGATAATAATGGGCCGGCCCTCGGGCCGGATTTGTCAATACCCAATACGCGTGATCCCTATTTTCAACCATTTCTGATTGGACTCCGTCGGGTTCCTTAGATGATTGGACCTAGCGGTGTGCACTATTCGGTTAAAACCGAATTAACCGATCGAACCGAAACCGAATAATCGATTCGGTTCAGGTTATTCGGTTTTCAGTTCGGTTCGATTTTGAAAATTGAAATTTTGTTATTCGATTTCGGTTTCAGTTATTGAATTTGAAAAATCGTAAAAACCGAACCGAACCGAATTATATATATATCTGTGCACTAGAAAATCGAAATTTTGTTATTCGGTTTCGGTTTCGGTTATTGAATTTGAAAAATCGTAAAAACCGAACCGAACCGAATTATATATATATCTGTGTACTAGACAGCTAGTTTCGATTTTGGGCTAATCAGTTCAAACACAATTATATATTTATCACTATCAGCAGCGATCGGTTCGCTGCTCCCTTTCTCTCCAAATCAAACCGATTTTCGCTTTCCCTTATCTTAATCCCATCTCTCTTTGCTTACTCAGAGATGGCCGACCGCTTCACCGACGAAGTTTTCTGGCTTCCCACCGATTTTCTTGACGACGACGACGACCTTTTCCGAGAGAGCGAACCGGAGATAAAAGGAACTAGGCCGGGGTGTGCTAGGATTCCTTTCGCTGGTGTGGTGAGATCCGGAACGGTTTGGGTAGGTTCAGATTTGAACTTGTTGACAGACATTTGGACGGAGATGGAGCGCGGAAAGGAGGACTATCTGTCCGGGTTCAGCCATCAAATGGCTCACTCCTTTCTCGACGATGACGACGACTTTTTCCAAGAAAGCGAATCGGAGATAAAATGAACCAGGCCGGGCCCGGGGTGTGCTAGGGTTCCTTTTGCTGGTGAGATCCGGAACGATTTGGGTTCAGATCTGAACTTGCCGACGGACATCTAGACGGAGATGGAGGGCGGAAAGGAGGACTATCTGTCCGAGTTCAACGGTCAAATGGCTCACTCCTTCCTCGATGACGACGATGACCTTTTCCGAGAGAGCGAACCAGAGATAAAAGGAATCAGGCCGGGGTGTGCTAGGGTTTCTTTCGCTAGTGTGGTGAGATCCGAAACGGTTTGGGTAGGTTCAGATCTGAATTTGCTGACAGACATCTGGACGGAGATGGAGCGCGGAAAGGAGGACTATCTGTCCGGGTTCAGCCATCAAATGGCTCACTCCTTCCTCGACGACGAAGAAGATGCCATTACTTTCCCTGGATCAAACCCTAAGGTATCTATTTTCCTTATGCAAATGACCAAATCTTGCAAAAAATTCGGTTGCAATTCGGTTATAACTGAACCGAACTCAAATATTTCGATTCGGTTCGGATTCGGTTTCTATACTATTCGGTTCGGTTCAATTTTGGATTTCAAAAATTCGAAAATTTTGGTTCGATTTATTCGGTTCGGTTCGGTTCGGTTTTAACCGAATGCACAGCCCTAATTGGACCATCGCATGTGCATGTGCTAATTGGCCTATCGCGGCTTTGTCCGTTTGGCTACGTCTACTGTTGTAACAACGGAGTATCCCTTTGGTCGCGAGTATGGGTTGCTTTTGATTAACACCCTTGGCCAAATTTAGTTTGAGACATCAGTCTATTTCAAATTTTTTTTAGAATTAATATTACTTATTTTACATTGTTATTAAATTAAATTATCATAAAAAAATAAATTTTTTTTAAAATTTAAATTATTGAAGCGTTAATTTTGATAAAAAAATATTAGATTATGAAAGTAGTTCATTAGTCTTGATCTCGATCATGATCCTAATACCGTATTATAATGTCAGTTGTGATAAATTAGTTTAACATTGGATATTAGATAAATAGATTCTAATATATATAGTAAAAAAAGTCAATATCCCATGAGTTTAAGCTTTTTAGATGGTTTGGTGTCCAACCCACTATATTATTTCGATTCGATACTCTTTCAACTCCCTCTAATAAATGGTATCAGAACTTCAGATTTGAAGCTGTGCAAACTCTTAAGACCAAAATTACCGTGATGGTATGACTGAATTGAGTCGTATGTTAAAAAAATCATAAGAATGAGACAAAAACCCGTTAATATAGGTCACATGGTGGAACTAGTAGGGTAAAAGAGTTCTTGATTAAGAATGTTAAAATTGATGTGGTCAAATTATACTTGGAGAAATTGTTATAATGTCAGGTATGATAAATTAGTCTCACATTGGATATTGGATAAATAGGGTCCAATATATATAGTGAAAAAGACCCATATCCCATAAACTTAAGCCTTTGGGATGGTTTAATATCTGACCTACTATATTATTCCGTTTTAACACTCTTTCGACTTCCCTCAATAATTCCAAACCAAACGGTGTCTTACTTTTTTCGTACTAAGAAAAAAAAACCCATGAAAATTCATAAATTTTAAAATTTAATTTTAGATTAATTTCAACATCCATTATAATCAATACGTTCAACAATATTAAAATATTAAATTTTTAAATATTTTTTACTACGAGAATGTTTTTGCACTAATTAAAAAGAAAGGAGTTGTATATAATTAAACAAGTTAACAAGGGTTATATACAAATAACCAAAAAAAAAAAAGATTCTAGTTATAGCTCAATTGTGGTGGTTTTATGTTTTTGATTTTATAAATTAGATGACGCGATATGAAAATAATTTAAGAGTGAATTAGATGTCCCCCAAGTCCTCTTAATCAGAAATTAATTAACCTATTTGCTTGGTTACAACTTACACCGTGCAGATGAAACCATTTATTAAAACTAATTGTCTTCATTATCCATATGTGCAGTTTTAACAACATTCCCTAATTAGATTAATTATGGTAGTTACACTTCCTTCTTCCTTCTTGTTTCCCCAAATTTTGGTCAATAAATTAAATATTATTTACCTTCTTAATCACTTTTCCTAATTTTAATCTTAATCTCATATTTATCTCCTTCTACGAGACATGCTTTGCACCCTAAAAAGACAAAATATATCTTATCCATTTTGAATAACTAAGAAGATAATTGATGTATAAGATAACATGTCGCTTTAATCTGCGTTTTCCCGTGCATTTCGCTAACAATTTGTCATTAGAAGTTTAATATGGTGCGATACTCTTGATTATTAGTTTTATTATGGCATTTAACATCTCCTAATTAGGTACAAAGACTTAGGCAAGGTCCACCAAAACATTCTCCTAAATCCAAATAACTTAATGATGAAGTCTTGTTCTTTAATCAAAGAGCCACCACGACCTAAACTACTAGGTCAAGTTGACTAATCTCCATTAACACTTGTAATTGCACACGCGGTGGTTTCTGATTGGCGAAATCTAATGTTAGTACGGAACATTATGTTACCAGGTTCTGTTAAAATACGATGATGTAGTTGATTAACTCATCATTAACACTTCTTTAACTATATTTTGACGTTATACCTTGTTAATTTCGGGGAAGGATGAGAACCTTGTCTCAGCATCTATGTCACAATGTTTGACCATTTGAGGTAGACTCAATATTACCCGTTATACCCTTCATATTACCCATTATTTATTTTTCTTTTATTAGGGGAGTATAAAATTATAGACTATCTATAATAAAAATAGAAAAATATTTAATCAACTTAGTATGTCGTGAGTAGCAAACATAATTATCGTGATAGTCTGGTTAGCTCTCTTAATGCTAATACTGCTAATTTAATTATCACTTATCAATGGTGATAAATACGAGCATATCAATAATCAAATAAATAAAAAATTACTTGCATTATTTTGAATTTATGAGAAACTATCTACTTTATCACTATTAAGTAAAAAATCACTAATTTTATATTATAAATTTTTAAAAACAAATTAATTAAAATATTCAAAAAATATTTTACTTTAATTATTTTTACTAATTAAAATTAATATAAAAAAAAAATCAAATTATCCTCATTAAATTTTAATTTGGATAATTATGAAATTAATATAAAAGATAACTTTATTAATTTAGTTTTATAAAAAATTAGTTGTCCAATATTATGAAACTGTGAATTTAAAATTTAATTTTGTTAGATCGATTGTCTGATAATTGTGAACCAACTATAAAAAATAAAATTAAATAAAAATAATTTAATCTTTTTATATCATTATAATTATTAGATTAACTTAAAATATAATTTTTTTAAAAAAATTTAATTGAGTTAATTTTTATAAATTTATAACATAAAACAAAATAATTTTTTATTAATAATGATAAAGCGTATAATTTTTGGTAAATTTATAATAACATAAGTAATTTTTTTACTAAATACTCAACAAAATAATTAACGAGATTGTTTGGACCTGCATGGATGCATGCGTTGAGCTGTTTTCAGCTTTTCATGTTGGAAACTTACATAGCAGTCCTAGATTTGCTGCTGCCGATGCTTCGCATTTTGGTTCTTTCTCTCTTGTAGATATTCCGGCATTCGAATCAGACAACATAAAATACTGAGATTTTACCAAGCAAAGATTCTTCTTGCGTGGCTTCTTTGAAACCTGAAGCCTTGAATTTTTCTTTTTTTTTTTAAAATATTTTTTTCATGGCTGATCGATCGATATCTTCTCTTTCGCGCTTTTTGTCCGAATGAAATCAAATTGCAGTATTTGCTAGTGTTCGGATCTAGTTTTGCATGCCCCGTTGTTTCCCGTGAATAAAACATTGGATCACTAAACTAGTGTTGTTAAACTAATAAAGTAGGTTAATCATTAATCTCAAGCTAATTAATCTTACTGCTCATCCCATGAAACGGTCGTTAGACGATAAGACACATTTATTTTCCGGGGCAACATGTAGTCACAGTTTGTGCAGAATATTCTTGGAATCTGACAACTCGTGTGCTGTACATACAATCTACGTGGTCGAGTCATTTATGTTTGGTGCAATGAATTCTGATCTCAGAAAGCCAAATGCAGGAAGCCCTAGCTGGCTTGGAACAGGGAGACCACCATTTTCAGATAGTTAAATTTAAATATTGAGTTGTTTATAAGCGTAAGTCAACGAATCAACTAAATTCATATTAAAGAGGGCCTGTTTGGGTTAATTTCTAGGACTTAACAGCATGATTAGCACGTAATTTTGATCATCTTTAATCATAAGACCCTGTTAAACACATTGAATACTTCAAACAAACAGAGATCTAATACGTCAAAATACAAGGGCAAACAGGTAAAATCACACGGGGAGAGACAATCCTCTCTCTGGATCACAAAGACTGTTGACTGCCCCAACGACCAACTTCAAAGGAGCACAAATCCTAATCCTGACCATCCATCGACTTCTGCAAAACATGCGTCTCTTTGATCAAACGCCTTGGAATTGAACCGTTCCTGATCAATGGCCCAAATCGCTCGTGTGCCTCAAGAAAATTCCAAAAAAAGTTCCTATTTTTTCCTCTCTCTCTCTCCTTTTTTTTTTTTTTTTTTTTTTTTCTCTCTCATTTTTTAATTTTCTTCTTCAGGATTTGAAGGGGACCAACGACCCTGCTCCTTTCTTCTTGGCGTTTGAAAAAGGCCCCTCCTTTCTGGTTGTTGAGGGATATATAACCAAGTGGTCAGGCGCGCTGCGGCACCGTCGTGTTGTTTTCTGCTTTGCGTTTGCTCCCCCAAGTTCTTCTCGTTCCCGCACTCCAGGATTCTACCAGGTATTCTGCTTCTCTGTGTTGGTCTTTGATGTTTGGGGTTTGGTTGCCGATTGGGGTTGGAATTTTGAGTTCAAAATGCCTTCTTGGTTCTTGGTTGACGCTTGGCGTTGGAAATTTGAGTTCAAAATGCCATCTTGGTCTCTTTTTGATTGATGATGCATGCTGGTAATTCCTAGTTTTTGTTTCAAGTTGCAATTTTTTGCTTTGTGTCTTTCTGGAATTTGCGTTGTTTTTCATTTTGCTACCTGAATCATTTTTCTGCGATGAATGCTGGTTGCTTTTGATTTTTTTTTTTGTCTTGTTTGTTTTGCATTTCCAACTAGTCTTCTGTTAGTGCCGGAAAGGTTCGAGTCTAGATTGATCTTCTTTTGTTTCACACAGTTGGATGTTTTAAAGAATTTTTGATATATAGTAGTGGGGAACTCTAGGGCATTGGTCATTTACTTTGTTTAAAATATCCCGCTGTAGTTTTGATTTTTGAGATGTCTTTCAACTTGATTGCATATTTCACTTCTAATGATCTTATCTATTGCATTTCATGATCATTTCCTATTTTTGGGGTTCCTTATTAGCTGTTCTGTTTGCTTTGTTGTCTGCCTCAGAGTTGAATAGATTGGATCTATCATGTTAGGAATTTTATCGTTGCAATTTTTTGTGTGCTATAAAAGGGTATGAGATGTAGTCAATTTGGCTTTTAATTTGCAGACAAATGTCCAATTGCTTTTAGACATGATACTTGTGCCAAATATTTTTGGATATAAATGGTTTGGATCAATACATTAATTGTTTACATCTATTTTAGCAGGATAAACTTTCTTCTATGCATTCAAGACCAAGTGGTGTTGTCTGTATGAGCATATCTCCACCCTTGCTGTGATTGGATGTGGATTTAAGGCATGAGAAAACAGTTTCATGGAATTTGGCATCAGAAGTAGAGACCATCATAGTGAAATCTAGTAGCTTTGGCAAAAGAGATTCGGGGATGACCTTTAGTTCAGTTAGTTTCAAGAGATCTGATGGAGGGACGAAGTGGACATCCACTTTCTCAACTCACGCTGTCCTTCAGGACTCATTGAGTTTCATATACTGTGAAGATAGAACTTCTAAGCATGCGATTGCTGCTTTATCCGCTAACAAAGTTTCAGATCATCCTGAGTGTGAACCAAATTGCATTGATAACAAAGAGAATGATGAAATTTCTGAGCAGAATCATGCAAAAGATCTTCCTCTGCTATTTTCTCCGAGATCAACAAGTGAACTCAATGCAGCGGCTGTCATGCTGCAGAAAGTGTACAAGAGTTATCGCACTCGTAGAAACTTGGCAGATTGTGCAGTTGTAGTTGAGGAACTCTGGTATGTTGCTATGTCCCATAGATGTTTAGTCCATTTTACTATTAACAATCTTTTATTCATTGTCTTATTGAACTTTTAAATTGATTTTAATTTCTTTTGTTTGAAGGTGGAAGGCCTTGGACTTTGCCTCTCTGAAACATAGCTCTGTTTCATTTTTCAATGTTGAGAAACCAGAGACAGCAGTCTCGCGTTGGGCAAGGGCTCGCACAAGGGCAGCTAAGGTTGGCTTATCAATTTAGTAGTTTTACGTCTCGAGTTATTATTCTGATCAATTATATCCTAGCTTTGTAATTATATTTGCCTAAAAAGCAAAACTCAAGAGGGATTTTTTTTTTCGTTTTTGCAGGTTGGCAAGGGTTTATCCAAAAACAATAAGGCTCAAAAGCTAGCTCTGCGTCATTGGCTTGAAGCTGTATGTACTGCTTTGTTCTTATTTGCTAAAAAATTATCAATTATTTGTGGTTGTTTCTATTGGAAATATTAAAAGATGCTTATCTGTTTGCAAAAGAAGGGCCTCTCATGTGGTTTCTTGATCTTAACATACAGATTGATCCACGCCATCGTTACGGGCACAATTTGCATTTTTACTATGATGTCTGGTTTGAGAGTGAGAGTGCACAACCTTTCTTCTACTGGTGATCTCAGTATCATCTGGAATTCTTCTTTTTAATCATTGATGAACAATTTGTTCTTATTTTTCATCTTTGGATGATAAATGAAGGTTGGATGTTGGAGATGGCAAAGAAGTGAATCTTGAGAAATGCCCAAAAGCCAAGCTTCAGCAACAGTGCATCAAGTATCTTGGACCTGTATGCCTCACAGCCATTTTTCATCTCTCTTTCTGATACTTAGAGATATACATAATTTTCTTGGTTGTATCACTTTTTCTTGAACTTGTTTAATCTTCTTTCTGCAGAAGGAGAGAGAGGCTTATGAAGTTCTCGTGCGGAATGGCAAACTTGTACATAAACAAAGTGAGATGCTGGTGAATACAGATGATGGTTCTAAGTGGATCTTTGTGCTCAGCACATCCCGAGCATTATATGTAGGGCAGGTATACGTCATATTTCTGGTGATCATGGGTTCCAAAGATTCTCCCTTTGATCATTTAATGTTTCACTTCTACTGGAGCCACTCTTGTTACCATTAGATATGCCTGCCACATTTCAGATCTAGGTTTACATTTAAGGCTATTTTCTGATATAATTTTATAAGGAAAATTTCTATTACCTTTCTTGTACGTAAGCATAATTTTTGCATCTTTGTTGTATGAGCAGAAAATTAAAGGAAGATTTCAGCATTCAAGTTTTCTATCTGGGGGTGCTACAACAGCTGCAGGACGGTTGGTTGTCAAAGAGGGTATCCTTAAGGTATACCTTTAGAATTTTGAATTTCAAAATGTTAAGGTTTGGTGAACTTTTATCTTTATATTTTGTGTTCATCAGCAAAAATTGAAATGGTTTTATTTCGTCAGGCTGTCTGGCCATACAGTGGCCATTACCTTCCAACTGAAGAGAACTTCAAAGAGTTTATCAACTTTCTAAAGGAAAATAAGGTTGACCTCACAGATGTCAAGGTAAAGTATCTCTTCCTGCTTTTTTGGAAAAAATCCTCTCAACAATGAGTTTATTTCTAATATTCATTCATCAGTAAAATCAAACTAACATACTCATGATTCTTCAGACATGTTCTATTGACGATGATGAGACTTCCTCGTTCAAGAAACGGTCTCTCGACCATGAATATCAATCATTCAAGCTCCCATCATTTAAGAAGCTTGACATTGAGCTGGGAATGAAGGTGCCTGGGGCTGTGCAGATTGCAGATGATTCTACCACATCTGAGACAAAAGACTTAAATACCAACGTGGCAAAGGAGTGTTCTAAAGATTCAAACAAGGCAGAGAATGGCACAAACAAGAACATTGAACTAGGCAGGCCCTTATCATGCAAGTGGACCACTGGTGCAGGCCCTCGCATTGGGTGTGTCAGGGACTACCCAGCTGATCTCCAATTCAGGGCACTTGAGCAAGTTAACCTCTCACCAAGAGTCCCGGCATCACCAATTGGAACCAAGGGACCGGTACCTTCACCACGCCCGAGCCCTGCAATGAAGGTATCACCTAGGCTTGTTTATATGACATTCCGTACTCCTACAATCACGCTCACTCTTCCAAAGCGAAAAAAGAGATGATCTGGTTGAGCTTTAACATTGTGCTATTACTACATCAAGCGCAGCACAGTTTACTGATCGCTGCAGTGTGATAAAACAGTTGAAAGCACTAACCAAATTGACACATAATTTTGGTATACTTGAGAGCTAGGCTGGACAGGGAAATAAACAGGAAGATTTTTCCTG
The DNA here is from genome assembly GCA_005019695.1 of Trichopus zeylanicus subsp. travancoricus. Taxonomy (NCBI): domain Eukaryota; kingdom Viridiplantae; phylum Streptophyta; class Magnoliopsida; order Dioscoreales; family Dioscoreaceae; genus Trichopus; species Trichopus zeylanicus. Next base: position 388,282 of record RXID01014896.1, on the reverse strand, counting down.
GGCATTTTGATAGATCTGTATTTTCCTTTTTCTGATTTAGTTTCTTGTCATTGTATACTTGTTTACACTGAACCATTCATTTTTTTTTCTTACATCTCGGATGCCATGAATTCATGGACTTCAAGAATGCACCTCTATGTATCCTGACACAATTCTTTCTTGATGAAAATAAAAGGATATTTGTTTCCTATTTTACCCAAAAAATTTTAAATTAATAATTCTAAAAAAATATATGCACATAAATCTTTTTTTAATATTTGTATATATTTTTAAATGTAAAATTAAACTTTAGTAAAAAAGCAAAAATATATTATCCGAATTAAAATAAATTGGTTTCAATTAAACTAATCGAAAAGACCAAAATATATCGAGAATACAAAAATCACATGAAAATCGATTTTGAAATCAAAACTTAAAATATTAGTTTTATAATGATTTAAAAAAATGACATTCCAACAATCTGATTATCATATCTTTATAAAAAATTATTTGAATTGGGCAATTGATTCACACAATGTGCAAAAAAAACTTCTCGCACGCCAATTATAAGCTGCTGTTTCAGCGTATGATTTCAAAACTGCGTGACATAAGGTGAAAACAAAATCTTTTTTAACTCTTACGGTTTATGCAATTTTTTTAATGTGTCAGTCCATAATCGCTAATGATGTAATTAGATTCAATTTTTCGTTAATTTAAACCACATTCGTCAATATTTTCTTGAGAAGTCCATTGTCAACGCTGATTGCATTTTTCCTTGTGATTTCAAGTTAAAAATAGGCCCTATTTGTTTTGAGATTAGAATCAGGTCATTTTAGAAATTTTTTTTTATAAAATTAATATTACTTATTTTACATTATTATTATATTAAATTATTATAAAAAAAATTAATTTTTTGAATATTAAATTATTAAAACGTTAATTTCGATCAAAAAAATATTAATTTATAAAAATAATTTATTAACTTTAATCCTAATTCTAATCCTATAACTCTGAGAATCACATGAAACGCTGTTCACATGCGGCACGGAAATCATTCGTTTCTGCAGCATAGGATTCCATTTCCACCCAAACCATACCAATCCCTCTCCATCCCAGCCCTCCATCCCCAATCCGACGCTCCCCACTCCACCACCCTCCTGGGTCTCAAAGCGCCAATAATAGTCAAATTCATGGACGAAAAAGGTCTCAGCTCAGTTCTGCCAACTGACCACTAGACACAGAAACAGAGCGGGTGGTGAAACTGTTATTTTCAGCAAAACCAAGGCGCAACAACTCCGCGCGTTTCGCGAGAAAAAAGCGCGTCCCCCCCTCCCTCGCACGGCTTGTCCCTCCCCCTTCCCGTTTCCCAACGAGTTTCCCCCTCTTTTGAATTTCAAAGCTCTCCGCCTTCCTCCTCTTCCGCTAGAGCCCTCCCAAAGTTTGAATTTTTATGCTTCTTCGAGATGGGGAACTCCTCGCAGTGGATTAAATCCCTCATAGGGCTCAAGAAACCGGAGAAGAATGACAATGTGAGTTTCTTTGCTTCTTCTTTGGAAAATCCTGTTTATTCTTTGTTTTTTGGGGGGTTTTGAGGTGGGATTTGGTGTTCGGTGAAGGAGAAGATGGGGAAGAGGAGGGGGTGGAAGAATCTGTGGAAGAGCTCGTCGCAAGGGTCCAGTCGCTCGGAGGCGGCGTCTGATGCCTCGTCGATGGACGCTTTCAGCGCGGCGGCGGCGACGGTGGCGCGTGCGCCTCATCGGGACTTCGTGGTGGTGAGGCAGGAGTGGGCGGCCATCCGGATCCAGACCGCTTTTCGCGGCTTCCTGGTAATCCTTTCATCCATCAAAAGAGCTCAATTTTGGTATTTGGTGATGTATTGCTTTGCAAGATTTCTACTTTATTGTTGGTTTTGGTGTTTCTTGGAATTGATGAGTTGTATGAGCTCTTTTCGGTTGATTGAGAGTACAGGCTAGAAGAGCATTGAGGGCGTTGAAGGGATTGGTGAGGCTTCAGGCGTTGGTCCGGGGCCGGCAGGTAAGGAAGCAGGCGGCGGTGACACTGAGGTGCATGCAGGCGCTTGTGAGAGTTCAGGCGCGCATCCGAGCGCGCCGTGTGCGCATGTCGACAGAGGGGCAGACAGTGCAGAAGATGCTCGAGGTCCATCGGAACAAAATGGATCCCTTGATAGAGGCAGAGGTTGTGGTTCTCCCAAGCTTTGCTTGTGTTCGACTTACTCTTGCTCTAAATCTACAAATGAGAAGATGGGAGAAAAGAGCTATTAATGATGCTAAATTTGTAAATCATACTGACTGTATATGCTCTAGTCGGGTAACTCACTGTATTTTCACATGGAAAGTGTGGAAATTCTTTATATTGTTGATAGAAATCTTGGGCCATCTTGCATTGCAGGAAGGATGGTGCGATAGTCAAGGAACACTAGAAGACATTAGAACAAAGTTGCATATGAGGAAAGAGGGAGCTATTAAGCGCGAGAGAGCTATTGCTTATTCTCTTTCCCAACAGGTCACTAGCTTTACTTGCTTCAAATTTGAGTGCCTCACTATAAACATTAATGTCTACATGAACTGATTTATCTTTATGTTTTCCAGCAATGTAAATCTGCTTCTAATGGAAGACCTGGCTCTCCAATGGTTTCTCTCAAGCAATATGAGTTCAACAAGAACAACTCCGGTTGGAGCTGGTTGGAGAGGTGGATGGCGGCAAAGCCATGGGAGAACAGACTAATAGAAGAAGCCAGAACTGAGTCTTCTGAGCTCCAGTTCTCGAAAAAATATGAAGATTTTCGTGTTATGCATGAACCAAGTTCAGTGAAGGTTAGGAAGAACAATGTCACAACCAGGATATCAGCAAAGCCTCCGCTTCTGCGTGGGAAAAATAGTGGCACCCGCTCTGCCTCTACTCCAAGTTCTGAATTTCATTATGATGGGAGCTCTCCATCATCTTCTTCCATGTGCACATCTACTCCAATATCTGGTACAACCATCTTGGCATCAGAAAAAACCGAGGAAAGTAGTACTCTGCCGAACTACATGAACATGACTGAATCAATCAAAGCAAAGCAGAAAAACTGTGGTACCTCTCGAACTACAATGACGAGACAGCCATCCGGGGGGCTTCAGTTTAGCAAGAAGATAAATGTTTCCAGTATTGACTCTGTCTGCAGTGAAGGGTCATATCCTTCAGTGGTCTACTCCGGAATGTTGGAGCAAAAAAACGTTTCTTAGATGAGGAGCATGGATAAGGAGAAGTGTTATGGTAAACGAGTGTTCAGCTTCTAAGATTTGATGGGGTCAATGTTTGTTTCGGAGTCTTGGTGCCCTAGAGTGCAGTTTCGTGTTTGTGTTCAACATCTTGTTGTCATGAGTAGCTAAATGTATGCTTTTCTAAGAAGTTTGTATCAAGTGTTTCTGTTGCCTTTGTAAAATTTGCAATTTTCTTTTAATGCAATTTTCTGTTAAATGTATGTTTCTTAGACTTAATTGAACTTATCGCGGAAGTACAAAATGGTTATGTGCTTACAAAATATGTCAGCCTACATGGTGTTACTGCTTAGTATTGCATCTTCAAATCACTGAGGTCAAGGTGGACAAAAATGCTCAAAACTTTCAGAAAACGTGAGCGTGGATGTACTTCATGTTTGGTTCTACTAATTAACATATGTCTACCTTCATTACCAGGACTCATGTCGAGATTTAAAGAATAATTGGGGGTGGTTATTAACCTGGAAACAATCAATAAACTGATGGTGGTTTCACCTAATTTGCTTTGGATACATAAACAATCCATGCTGTTTTATTTTGAAATGCTGTCCTGATCCACTGTTTGCAGTTAGCAACAGCCATTCCTTTTGATTGAAATTCTTTTGGAAAGGTATTCTACTTTCAGGCAGACTTCTATAAATGTTGAGTCCAGAACATTTCAGATTCCAAGTGAGTCAAGAAACATTGCAGGGTCACATCCTAAGCAAATAGCGAGTTGTATTGATCTCCGGGCCTGGGTGCTTGGCTTTCTGCATGCATGAGAATCTTTCAAATTTGTTTCACATCCTCCAGGTCATAATTAATCTGAAATTCTAGTTTTTGAGGAGATTCCAAATTTTGGTTGATGACAGTTTCCTCTGAGATTGGTGATAGCTTTGAGATGGGAGTACAATTAAGTGTTTTCAGTGCCTAGTTAACATTTTATAGCACTCTATCTCAGCTTCAACTTATTTATTTCAGATTCCTTCTATGGTTAGTCCTAGACAAGCTACCCCTTTTTTGAGAGTGGTGCATTGCTTCCTTTCACTGTCAAGCAGATAACGTGGAGTCTTTCCAGGCTAAAGATAGAAATTATTTTATACTGAAGTCAGAGATCAATTGCTAAACTTTTATTGCATTTCGACTATTGAATTTCACAATATTGCTACAAGATCAACTAATTTGAGAAATCATCCTTAGTGTTGTCCTTCAACGAATGGAGCTATATAAGCCAAAGCAAATCAACCTATATATTACTTTCATATCAAAATTATCCAAACAACTCAAATCATACTTGGGTCACTTCTCACTTTCATTATTTCTACTACTTTTAGAAGTTAACACTTATCTAAACACTACCTAATGGACGCTTCCAACTAGTTTTGGTAGCCAAATCAGCACTGAAAAATGCAATTTAATATTTTGACATATTCCAAGTCAATAAATGTTGGGATATTAAATAATGTTTTAACAATGTTTTATGAAATAATATGATTAATTTATACTAATTCATTGTTCGATAATCTGGTCTTTTGTATAATCGACAGTTTTGCAGTGGACTGATTTCATAAACAGTGGATTATGCAATTCCCTTATCGACCTCCTCTACTCTTTTTCTCCTATTCATCTTTAGTCATTAAAAATTATTTAATTTGAGATGATTTTAGATAATTATATTAAATTTTAGTAATTTTAATCATATTAATTAGTTAAGTATTTGGAGTTAATAGAACTAATATTATATATTTTAGTTATTTTTTAAATTAATTATATCAATAAATAGGCATTTAATTGTAAAATATTAATTATACTAATTAATATGACTGACTAGTCCCAAATTAAACCCACCCTTACCTTCCTTCTATAGGAGTATTCACAGCACGCAGAAAGCGATTTTCCGCGTCGGCCCAGAAACAATGGCCCAGCACAAAGTTGATCAGAACCTGACACCAAACACCAAACAGCACATTTTTTTTTTGATCGAATGGCAAGAAGGTGCCCAATAATCCTATTTGACAAACCAAAGGTGACCGCGCGCACATTGAAACATTGAAGCATGGCCGGGCTCCCATGTCAGTTAGTTCATCATTTCATCCATATATATCGTCAAAGTTAAAATTAAGTTTAAAATTAATAAATTATTTTTATAAATTAAATTTTTTTTAATCAAAATTAATTTTATAATAACTTAAAGTTTTAAAAATTAATTAATTTTTTTATAATAATTTAATTTAATAATAACATAAAAAAATAAAAACTGATATTGGTCTTCACACGCTACCAAACGTGTCTGAGAGAAGCTGGGGAGTGAACTTTCATTGTTGCCATTTTTTTATTTTGTTTCCTTCTTAGTAAAGAATCACGAGGCAGGGCAGAGTCAACTGTTGCACGTCCTCCAAGTGAGATTTCACTGAAGAAACTGAGAAAAAAAATCTCTCCTGTAATCTCAGAAGGATGATGGAGAGCAAGCTCAGGAGAATCTGTGCGTTCTGTGGCTGCAACTCGGGCAACAGAACTGTCTTCAGTGATGCGGCTCTTGATTTGGGCCGTGAATTGGTGATGTCTCTTCTTCTTCCCATTCCCAGCATTGTCACTTTTAAAATGGCCTAAAAATCTGATCTTTAGTCCTCGGTTCGCCTAAAGTTTTCATCCTGATGTGGTTTGAAGCTACTCTTAGGATGTCGATTTTGGTCTTGTTTGGTGATCTTTTTGATTCGTAGGTGAAAAGAGGGATAGATTTGGTTTACGGTGGTGGAAGCGTGGGGCTGATGGGTTTGGTCTCTCAGACGGTTTATGATGGAGGGTGCCATGTAATTGGGTAATTTTTACAAGCAAAATTTTGATCCTTATATGTTTGGTTCCTATATTGTTGCATTTGGAGTTATTCTTTACTATGACTGCGTTTGATTTTAGGGTTATTCCCACAGCTCTCATGCCTCTGGAGGTATAGAAAAGATATGGACGGTTTCCTTTTCTTCTCAGTAGGAATGTCCTACATTGCCTTGTTCTTCCTTGTTTGCTTTTCCATAATCTATTTACTACTGGATAGTATTGTTCTGTATTTGTCTTATGTTAGTTCTCTCATCCCTTCTCTATCTAGCTTGAATCTGAATCAAATTACTTATATCTTAGGCATGAATTCCTGCCAATATTCTAATTTTTACCAATTAACTTGAAAGACAAATGCAAATATTTTGTTAGAGGTGAGTTTTTAGATTTTTTATAGCCTCAATGGGCCTTCTCTTTTTGCATGGGAGAAGTTCACATTCTGATATTTCCATTATGACTGTTAAAAAGTGTTGAAGGACAAAACATAGACTATCCACTCCCTCCCCCTCTTTTAGTTCTCTCAATGAAATTTGTGCATAACATCATAATTTTTCGCAGGTGTCTGGCAACACTCTTGGTGAAGTAAAAACAGTTTCCAACATGCATGAGTGCAAAGCTGAAATAATCCGACAATCAGATGCTTTTCTCGCACTTCCTGGTATTACTTAGTTGATTAGTTGATTAGTTGATTAGTTGATTTTTTTTCTTTTTTTTTTTCTGTGAGCTGAAATAGATGTTCTAGCATGTAAATGCATCCATTCCGGCACTCTCCACAAGAAGTGAGGAACACACTATTTTAAATGTTTTAGGAGGATACAGAACAATGGAGGAGTTGTTGGAGACAATTACATGGTCCCAGCTTGGGATTCATGATAAACCGGTGAGTAGTGATTTTGTTAATTAGAAAATTTTCCTTTCCTGTGAAGGATAATTCATGTTCTTCATAATATTAGTTGGTTTGTTGAATGTTGATGGATATTACAACTCCCTGCTTGTGCTGTTTGATAACGGTGTTGAGGAAGGTTTCATATATCCAGCTGCATAATATATATTTTTCTGTGCACCAACTGCAAAGGAACTGCTGATAAAAACGGAGGTAAATACCTCTTTCCTAAAGTGAGATTTTCTTCATTCATTTGGTAGATTTGGGTTATCCATTGTGTTTTTTTTTTCTTGAAAATCTGGTAAGCATTTGTAACATAATATCTTTTTGCTCACCTAGATTATTATTCGTTTCTGATATCAGGAATACCCATTGCATAACTAACTCACTCCTCAGACATGCTTGGAGATCCGATTGCTAGAATGCTCATCCTAAGATTGGTTCTTCCACCTTCCACTTATTCCATTTTTATGTGATAATTTGTTTATCAACTTGTATCCAAGAATCCATGCAAATGGGCATTCTCTAACCATCAGACGTCTTTGCTCCTGGTTACTGAAATCTTAAAAAGATCATCCTTGTCTTCTCTCTTTAGTCGTGGGAAAAAACTGAACTTTTACTGCCAAATAAACAACAGAGTTTTTCGTTAGACTAATGTCATGGTCATAACATTTATGCCAATTCACCCTGAAAACGTATAAGAATATGAAATATGATAATTCCACAACTGAAGATAGGTAGGAAGTCTTTATCTTCTACAGTTGTCTGTCTTTCATACCAGCACGTTAATGTATCAGGTACTCAAAAGAGTTTATCTAAATCTGTTTCTTCTTTTTCTTGAAGATCTGATTATGATTTAATTCTGCGGCCATTGTTCTTGAAATAGTTTATCATTTACTCCAAACCAAGGAAACTTTCAAATTTTCACACAAATGAGCTGGATGTCTAACTTCTTCACGCGAACATTGAGGATGAAGAGTTCGTCAGCCAGCTTGCAATATGGCAGATCAGTAAATATCTCCAATTGGTTATTGTTGATGAAATTATTTTGTTCCTATTTGAATGTGTACTATGTGATGCATGATCTGTCTGCTTTATTCTTGGAAACTTGTTCTGGGCAACTTTCTATGATCCTCTGTCAATAACTCCAGAATATCCAGGTGCCCATAATTAGGAAATGATGCTAGAATATATCCTACTTCAATAACTTATGAATTATTGATCATATTTCTTCGTGAAGTGGTCAGAGGATACTATTAGATAGTGTACATAGTGTATCCACTATCAGTGTTTACCATCTGAGTATTACTCTAAAGTAGAAATTTCAGTTTCTTGGCTTTGGAAGAAAACGATTTTCTCGTGAGAGTTCAAATCTGCAAAATCCGTGCCTTTATTGTGGAGTAAAAATAAAGACGCGGTCTTATCTCATGCAGACGATATGTTAAATTACCCTTGCAATCAGAGAACTTTGTGGCAAAGATCTCAATGTGAAATCTCTTGGAGCAGGATGAAATTATCTTACCTAGAATTGCAAAATGTTCCAACTCTGTTGGGCATCAAATAATTTGAGCAACCTGCGTATTTGAGAAAAGACATTCACTCACGTGGATTTTCCCGGTAAAATAAAAAGAACATCAAATGCAGATGTTTGGGAACTCATAGTTGTTAGTGTTCTGCATTTAAGGTATGAAGAGTTTGTGATTGTAGCACTTGGATGTCAAGAGTATGTGGTTCTGAGGGCATGCACAAAATCATTGATGATATCTATTGAACATTGAGAAGAAAATTGTTGTTGGCTTAATTGTATATCGAATCCGAATTTTCCGCAGAGTCTTAATTATATTAAAAAGTAATTTAGTGGGCTTAATCCTTATTTGGATTTATCTTCTACTAGAAGACTTAAATTAGTAGAAGTCTTATTTGAGTCAGTCTTCTACTTTGACTCAAATACAGTTAGGCCACATATATAAATACTCTATTGATGTAAGAGTTTCAATACAGAGTGAGAGAGAGAGATGTAGATCAATACTCTCAATACGCTTTGTGACGGTTAGACTATTTAGTCTTTTGTGAGAGTTGGTGATATTGGAGTTTCGTCTCCATCGTTGTAATCTTCTTTTACTCTTCTCATCAATACAATATTCTTTCGATCGTATTCGCCACAGATATCTCTTATGTGTTATTTTTTTTCCTTTTCGGTTCTTCCTCTATATCGTGAATTGTGATGGATATTGATATTTTGCGATACAAGTGGTATCGGAGTTTGGTTCAATATGTCTACTACGAAGTTCGATATAGAGAAATTCAATGGAAAGTAAGGATTTCCTATTTGACAAGTAAGAGTTCGTACAATTTTTACTCAACAAGGGTTGAGAAACACATTGGAGGACATTAAGGCTGAAGATGTCACCGAAAGTGTCTGGGAAAACCAGAAAGTTAGTGCACATAGCACAATCATTCTCTGTTTCACCGATGAGGTACTGTATCTGTTTCTTGATGAAATATCACCTTCAGAGTTATGGAAAAAGCTGGAGAAACAATATATGAGTAAGTCTATCTCAAATCGAGTTTACTCAAAGCAGAAGCTCTTCAATTTTCGAATGAGAAAAGGTACGAATATAGTTGATCATTTTAATGCTTTCAATAAACTTGTCTCTCAACTATTAAGTATTGATGTTAAAATTGAAAAAGAAAACAAGACAATTATTTTATTATCGTCTTTACCTCCTTCTCTTGAGAATCTAAAAACTACTTTCATGTATGGGAAGGATTTGAAATTTGACGATATTTCTGCTGCCCTTCTATCTAATGAATATTTGAAAAATATTGTAGGGGATATGTTACACTCAGAAGTATTAATTGTCAGAGGTCGTGCCAAAGAAAAATCAAAGACAGGTTGTTCCAGATCCAAATCCAAAGAAATAAATTGCATGTATTGTAAGAATATGGGACACACAATTAAAGAGTGTTGGAAGTTCAAAACAAAGAAAGAAAAAAATCTCAATCTAAAGAGCAAGTCAAAGAACAAGTGCCAGTTGTTGAAGGGAGTTCTGATGATGATTTTTGTAATGTTTTTTCTATTAGTTTTAATTTTAATCGTTACCATGATATTTAGATTTTTGATTCTAGTTGTTCTTACCACATGTATCTTAATAAGGATTGGTTTGAAAAGTACAAGTCCTATGATGGTGGTTTAGTTTTGATGAGTAATAACAATTCATGCAAAACGGTTGGAATTAGAACAATCAAAATTAAGATATTTGATAATATTATTAGAACTTTTACTGATGTTAGATATGTTCCTGATTTGAAAAAGAATTTGATCTCTTTGGGTGTTTTGGATTCTACTGGTTTTAAGTATTCTGCTGAAGGTGGAGTTCTTAATGTTGCTAAAAGCTCATTGATAGTGATGAAGAGCCTAAAACATGAAAATTTGTATGAGTTAGTAGGAAAAACCGTTGCAGGTGGAGCAGCAATTTCTCAGACTTCTTCTTCTTCTGATATGACCTACTTATGGTATATGTGTCTCGGTCATATGAGTGAGTAAGGTTTAAGTGAGCTCAACAAAAGAAAATTACTAAAAGGCCTCAACTCATGCAAATTGGATTTCTGCGAGCATTGTCTCTATGGTAAACAATTCAAGGTAAAGTTTAACACCGGTACTCATTACACTAAAGACTTAATTGATTATATTCATTCTGATGTGTGGTGCTTTTCTATTCCATCAAAATCTGGTGCTCGTTATTTTGTCAGTTTTATTGATGATTTTTTTAGAAAAGTGTGGATTTATCTTTGCATCACAAAGCCGAAGTGTTTTCTGTTTTCAAATTGTGGAAAATTTCAGTTGAAAAAAGGACCGATAGAAAAATTAAATACCTCAGAAGTAATAATAGCGGAGAGTGCAAATCAACAGAGTTTCTTAAATTCTGTGAAGATGAAGACATCAAACGCCACTTTACCATTCTAGGAAAATCTCAACAAAATGGTGTGATTGAAAGGATGAACAGAACCTTACTGGAGAAAGCATGTATTATGTTCAGTACAGCTAATCTTGATAAAGATTTTTGAGCAGAAGCAGTCAATACATCATGCTTTATTGTGAATCGTTCTCCTCAAATAACCATTAATTACAAGACTCCTGAAGAGGTATGAACTGGTCAACCTGCAAATTATTCTTCTTTAAAGATTTTTGATTGCCCTGTTTATGTGCATGTTATCAAGGATAAATTAGATGCACGTTCCAAAAAGTGTATTTTCCTGGGTTATACCAAGAGTGTCAAAGGCTATCGTTTGTGAGATCCTACTATTTCAAATGTAATTATTGAGAGAGATATAGTATTTGATGAAAGTGTTATACTAAAATATCTCAAGAAAGGTTCTAACGATATAATGCAAGTAGAGGTGGAGCATGTAGTTCCTTCAGAAGAAGATATTTAGGGTATGTCCAACTCTCAAGAAAATTCTAAGAATCAAATTTTTGAGAATGCTCCACTTCGTAGATCTCAAAGAAAAATAAATCCATCCGAAAGGTATGGTTTTGAAGATATAGTAGCTTTTGCTTTAGTTATTGACAGTGGTGATCTTTCTTCTTATAAAGAAGCAGTGTAAGATAAGAATTCTTCTCAGTGGCAAGCTACTATGAATGAAAAGATGGATTCCGTTCAAAAGAACCATACTTGGAATCTGGTGAAATTATCAGAAGATAATGACAAAGACATCTATTGAAGATTCAAATTTAGAGAATAAGATGATTCGAGCCAAGGTGGAGATTGTTGGCTTAATTGTGTCTCGAATCTGGATTTTCTGGAGAGTCTTAATTATATTAGGAAGTAATTTAGTGGGCCTAATCCTTATTTGGATTTATCTTCTACTAGAATGCTTAAATTAGTAGAAGTCTTATTTGAATCAGTTTTCTACTTTGACTCAAATACAATTAGGCTACATGTATAAATACTCTATTGATGCAAAGGTTTCAATACAAAATGAGAGAGAGATATATAGATCAATACTCTCAATATATCTTGTGACGGTTAGACTATTTAGTCTTTTGGTGATATTGGAGTTGGTGATATTGGAGTTTCGTCTTTATCGTTGTAATCTTCTCTTCCTCTTCTCATCAATACAATATTCTCTAGATCGTTTTCGCACATATATATCTTTTGTGCTATCTTTTCTTCTTTTCTGTTCTTCCTCTATATCGTGAATTGTGGTGGATATCGATATTTTACGCTACAAATTATTTCACATCTTGGTGGCTTTGTTCATGGGGAGCCAGATCAATCCCTAAACTGAAACGAAGTGCACCAACTAAGAAAGTTGAACATTACGGTCATAACTAAGGATAAACTAGGGACTTCTGTATTACTATGTTTCAAAGGTGGTAGGAGAGAAATAGGTATGCAGGAAGCTTGCCCTGGACTTTATTAATTCTAGTTATTTGATCAAATTCAGAAGAAAACAAGTTTCTGTTAGGGAAAAATAAAAAAAAAAATAAAATCTTAAAAAAATAGAGATGAAAGGGATGGTTTGAAGTCGTTACTAAAATTATTTAGGGCGATTATGTTTGCTGTACAGTTGAAAAAAAAAAACTCATTTTGGCAGAAAACCCTTGGCTAATTAAAAAAAATAATATTTACAGCACAATTCATGTTTTATGGAGAAGAGGAAAATTATAAAAAGGGAAGAGGTGACACCCCTTAGTCAGGTAAGTTGGTGCAGGTCCCCATCGATGGATTCTCCTCCTGGACACTTGGAAAAAGCAAAAGGTCTTGTATTTTTTCGCTTGCCCCCAATGCCTGGAAACATCAAGATAAAGAGCTGCAGTGAATGGCCGAAATTAGTGTGTGACAAAGTGGACCATGTTCTCAAGCTTTAGCTGCCGTTTGACACTTGGTGGCTGGGGATTAGTACTGGATACGGCATGTTTCTCCTGCTCATCATGCACTGTCTCCTTAGTTTATTGGTCATGGGTCCATTTGTAAGGGATCAATCACTTCAACTCTTTGTATTTTTCTCCAGCTTTGGATTATATGTAGAGCACTCAGGGCTCACAAGGTGCTTCTGCTGTGCAATTGCACTGTTCCATGTTTTTTCACTCCACTCTGAGTGCTATGATATGGTGTCATTCTATACATGTTCATGTTTTGTTTAAAAGATAGTTAATTCGTTAATTGATTTTGAAGGTTTTGATTTCTGCTGAAATGCTGTTTTCATCCTGATTTGAACAGGAGCAATCACTGAATATGCCAAAATTTTGCATGTTAAGCCAGCCGTCAAAGGAACAGTAAGCATCCAATTATTTCTAAGAAAAGGAAAATCTACCATAATTATATTCAAAAATTAGTATATAGAGTTGAAAGAAATGGACCAAATGTTTTTATTTCTGGTTCATCCCAGGACGACAACTGAACCTTTAACTCTTGCCCCTTGGCCACCAATACAGCACAGCAAAATCATGGCCACCATTTCATGATCAAATGGCCAACAGGCTGCCCAATTATATCTGATTTGACAAACTACAGGGCGCACATTGAGAAATTATAGTGGGCCTTCAATGTCAGTTGTATCATCATTTCACCTGTCAAGGTGAATCAATAAATAAAAGAGGCATGGTGGAGCGGTGTTCATCCAAGGGAGCTTTCGTTGCTGTAATTTTTAAAATTTTGTCTCCTGCTATATAAACAATCCAAGGGAGAGCAGAGAACTATAAAGAGGATAGAAGTAGTGGTTGGGCTTATATTGATACTATTGGATTGAGGGGATGGAGTAGGATCATCCCCAGCACCTTTTCCATATGAGATTTCAGAGAAAATTCTGCAAAAAAAAAATTCTCTTGTTTGAACTTAGAAGGATGATGGAGAGCAAGTTCAGGAGAATCTGTGTGTTCTGTGGCAGTAACTCAGGCAACAGAACTGTCTTTGGTGATGCTGCTCTTGATTTGGGCCATGAATTGGTAATGTTCTTCTCATTCTCTGCTTTCTTTTTTAACTTCTGAAATATATAAAAAAAAATCTAATTTTTAATCCTCGGTTCTGTTGAAGTTTTCATCTTGAAGTGGTTTGAAGTTAGTTTAAGAACACTGGTATTGGTTTTATTGGTGATTTTGGTGATTTGTAGGTGAAAAGAGGGGTAGATTTGGTTTATGGTGGTGGGAGTGTAGGATTGATGGGTTTGGTCTCTCAGACAGTTTATGATGGAGGATGTAATGTTATTGGGTAATTTCTACACACAAAATGATATTTTCATTTGACAATCTTGCTAGTTTCATAGCTAGTATGTTTTTATCCTGTATTGTTGCATTTGATTTATATATAATTCTTAACTTTGATTGTTTGATTTCAGGGTTATTCCCACTGCCCTCATGCCTCTGGAGGTATTGAAAAATAGGATGATTTCCATCTCTTCTGAAGCTTTCAGTACTTCCAAGCATGTCCTACAATTGCACTGTTCTTTGTTTTGCTTTTTATGTAGTCTAATTAGTCCTGGCTAGTTGTGTTTTCTATTTGTATCCTGTTACCTTTCACTTTAGTCTCCAACCTGTCCCTCCTTTCTCTAGTTTGAAACTTGGATTTTAATACTTGCATTTTAGGCATGTATTCCTACTGATAATCCATCCTCTACCAATTGAAGGAAATGCAAACTTTGTGTTATAAGGTATCCTTAATTTTTTTAATAGCCGTCGACAGGTTCTTTAACTCAAAAGGAGAACTTTATAATCTAATATTTCCACATTTCAGGAGACAAATAGTTTATCCGCCCCCTAATTTCGTTCTTCACTTTGGATTTAGTGCATAACATTATTCTGCAGATTTCTGGCCAAACTGTTGGTGAAGTAAAAAAAGTTTCTGACATGCATGAGCGCAAAGCTGAAATGGCCCGACTATCGGATGCTTTTATGGCACTTCCTGGTATTTTATTTACTTTTTCTTCTTTTTTTTTTTTTTCTGTTAGCTGAAATGGATATTCTAGTATATAAAGACATCCGTTCTGGCACTCTCCTCAAGAAGTGATAAAACACTGGTTTAAATATTTCAGGAGGATATGGAACAATGGAGGAGTTGCTGGAGATGATAACGTGGTCCCAACTTGGTATTCATGATAAACCAGTGAGTACGGATTTTGTCCATAATAGGATTTTGCTGTCCTAGCAAAGGATAACTCACTTCTTCACCTCATTTTTAGGTTGGTTTGTTGAATGTTGACGGATATTACAACTCCCTGCTTGCTTTATTTGATAATGGTGTTGAGGAAGGCTTCATTAATCCCGCTGCAAGGGATATAGTTGTCTCTGCACCAAATGCAAAGGAACTGCTGATAAAAATGGAGGTAAATACCTCTTGGACAATGCAAGAACTTTTTTCTTGTGATTCATTCGGTAGATTCAAGTTTTCCATTATGTATTTTTCTTGAGACTCTGGTAAGCATTTGTATCACAAATATGCTTGCTCACCCAGATATTCTTCTTTTCTAATAACAGGAATATACCCCATTGCATGACCAAGTCGCCCCTCGTACAAGCTGGGAGATCGCACGCCTAGATTTCTGAATTCCAGAATGCTTGCATGAGATTGGTTCTTCCAACTCCCACTAATCCCATTGCAATGTGATTCTTTCTTTATCAACGTTTACCCAAGAATCCATGCAAGTGGACATTCTCTGTCCATCAGATGTCTTTGCTTCTGAGTGATGAAATTTGAATAAGATCACCGTCTCCTGTTCTCTTAACTTGTGGAGATAACCGTATGAATACTTCCAATTAAAAAAAAAAAATTACATCTTCCTTTCGTGGTTATAACATTTATGCCAATTCAACCAGAAAGCCTGTAAGAATACTAAATATGTTAATAAAATTGAAGACAGAAGGGAAATCTTTATCTTCTGTTTTCTTGAAGATGTTATTATGATTAAGTTGCCCTACACTGTCAAATATTTATACTTGAAAGAATTTAAATCTAAACCAACGAATCTTGCACATAGCTGGATGTTTAGCTTCTTCACATTGAATACCGAGACTGAAGACTCCATTGCCATCTTGCAAGAATGAAAAATCAGTAAATATTTCCAGTTGGCTTCTCATCGATGGTATTTTTATGTTCATATCGTGGAATGTGTACTATGATCAATACAGAAATTTACTTCTGAGCTCGAAGCAATAATCTATGATCCTCTGTATTACACCAGCAGATCAAAGCGCCCATAATTAGGAAATACAACAAGGTTGGATCCTACTTTAATATTTTATGAATTATATTGCTCAAATTTCTTTGTGAAGTGGCCAAGTGATAGCATAAGGAGCTAATATATTATTGACTTAGTTGGATCTTGCTTTCAGATTTTTCAAAAAATTCTAATCAAATTAGGATTTATATTAAGAAGTAGATTAGTGGTTTAAATTTTTATCTGAATTTGTATTCTACTAAAAGATATGAATAAGTAGACCAAATTTTTATTTGAATCAATCTTCTACTCTATTCACTTAAAGATTTCAATATAATGAGATAGAGAAACATAGATTAAAATTTTAACATATCTTGTGATGGCTAGATTAGTTAATTTTTTATAAGAATTTGTGATATTGGAGTTTCGTCCATTGTAATATCTTCTTTTTTTATCATTAGTAAAATCTCTGGATCGCCTTCGTTTGTAGAGTAGATTGTAAATTGAATCACAAAAATATCTTGTGTATTATTATTTTTTCTTTTTTTGTTCTATATCATGAATTGTGATGGTTATTTGTCTTTTGTGCAATAAATTTGTATCAAAGACTTAATTTAAGATGTCTATTGCGAATTTCAATGTGGAGAAATTCAATACAAAACAAGGGTTCTCTATTTGATAAACAAGAATTTACATAATTCTTATTTAACAAAGATTTAAAAGTACATTGGAGGATATCAAATTTGAATATATTACTAGAAGTATTTGGAAGAACTAGAAAGTTAATATACAACACTAAGTCTTGTTGATAAGCTATTCTATCCATTTCTCGATGAGACATTACTTTCAAAGCTATGAAAAAAAAAAGTCGATTACAAATTGTGACATTCGGTGGATTAGTGGGCTATAGGTTTGTGATTAGAGATTGATCTTTAGTCACACGTCAATAAACTGTGGAAGTTAAGACTAAGATAAATATGATGGCTGCTGTAAACTTAGCAACGATGTCTTGTTTTTGGAGAGTTGACAAAAAAAAAATTCTTGGAAGTTGAAAAAAAGACTAGAAGAAAACTCAAATATCTTAGAATCGACAATGGCGTGGACTATAAATCAACAAAATTTCTAAAATTTTGTGAAGATGAAAACATTAAATGTCACTTTGCCATCCCAAAAAAATCTCAATAGAATAGTATGTTTGAAATAATGAACAGAACTTTGCTAGAGAAAATACATAATATACTTGATACAACCGATATTAAGAAGAATTTTTTAATAGAAACAATTAACACAATGTGTTTTATTGTGAATCACTCTCCTCATACAGTCATTGATTATAAAACTTTCGAAGAGGTATGGATTACCGAACCTGTAAATTATTTTTTAAAAAAGATTTTTGGTTATATTGTTTATGTGCATTCTTCAAGAATAAGTTCAATATACATTTCAAAAAGTATATATTTTTTAAAGTTATTCTAAAGGAGCTAAGGACTATCATTTATATAATCCTAGTATTTCTAATATAATTATTAAGAGAGATATAGTGTTTAATAAAAGTATTATATTAAAATCTCTCAAATAAAATCTCAGTAATACAATTCAGGTGGAGGCATAGCATATGGTTCCTTCATAAGAAAATATTTAGAGTGTGTCAAATTCTCAAGAGAATTTCAAGTCTCAATATGAGAGTCAAGTTGAAATTTCTAAGAATATTATGATTTGAAAATCTCAAAAAAATATAAAACTATCTAAAAGGTATAGTTTTAATAATATAGTATCGTTTGCTTTATTTATTGATAATGGTGATTTTTCTTTCTATAAAGAAACAATGCATAATAATAATTCTTGTCAATGGCAAATTGCTATGAGTGAGATGAACTCTCTTTAAAAAAATCATATTTGAGACTTGGTAAAATTACTGAAAGTAAAAGAGTAATTGGTTACAAATGGGTATTGTAGAAGAAAGAAAATTCTTCTAGTATAGATGGTGTGAAAATTCAAGGCTCATTTTATTGCAAAAGAGTACTCATAAAAGGATAGTATTGACTTTAATAAAAAAATTTCTTGTGATTAAACACACATATATTTATTTTCTACTTGCTTTAATTATTTTTCATAATTTTGAGTTAGAATAATTTGATGTATAAATTACTTTTCTATATAGAGAATTAGAAGAGTAAATTTTTATGCAGTAATCTAAAGAGTTCATCTAATAAGATAAAAAAAATTATGTCTGCAAATTAAATAAGTCACTTTATGGTATGTAAAGACTATATCTTAAATAATATATAAGATTTGACAGTTTCATGTTAGAACAAGATTTTATCTATTGCAAACATAATTATTGTGTCTACTTTAATATGTATGCCAATAATTAATTCATTATATTGTTTCTTTATGTCGATGATATTCTTATTATTTTTTAAGGCATATGTCAAATTAATGATTTGAAGTATAGAATAAAGAAAATTTAAGATGAGAAATGTAGGTGTTGTAAAGAAGTTTTTCAACATGGAGATTAATCAGGATTGAAAGTATGATAAGTTATGGCTCAAAAAGAGTAAGTATTTCAAGAAGATTATTTCTCATATTAGTATGCAAAATTTAAAATCTGTTAGTAGTTTTTTGATGGCACATTTCAAGTTTTTAGCTCAATTATATCATTCTATAGATAATTAATATAAAGAACATGTCATTCTTGAGTGATGTTAGAAGCCTGATAAATACTACAGTGTACAAAAAATATGATATTACACAAGCAAGTAGTATTGTTAATCATTATATAATAAATCCAGGAAAAAAATATAGATAAGTTGTGAAGTGATTATTGAAATACATCAAAGGCACTCTTTATGATAGTTTATGTTTCGATGGAAACATTATTCAAGATATTAAAATTATTGGTTACGTCAATTTAGATTATACTTGAGATCTTGATCAATGATGATTTCTCATCGATTACCTTTTCATCCTTTGTAGTGATCCTATTAGTTGGAAATGTATTTTACAGTCAATTATAATATTATATACAAAGGAGTACGAGAATATGACAGACTACAAAAGTAGTAAAAAAAACTCTATAGTTAAAGGATTTGACAAATAAAGTTAGTTTATTTTAAGATATTCTTCCTATTTTCTACAAGAATTAGAGCGTCATATATCTTACAAAAAGTTAAATTTATCACGTTAAATCAAAGTATGCATATGTTTGATTTTACTTTATTCATAATATCATTGAAAAGGCAAGATTTCATTACAAAAAATCTACACCTCAAGAAATTTGATAGATATGCAGGCGAAGGTGATTTTAATTGATTCCGCTTGAACTTGATCAATATTCAAGATTATTGATCTTGTCCTACGAGTCAATAGCAAAGACATCTATTAAAAATTAAACTACAATGAAGAAGAGAATTTGAGCTAATATGAAGATTGTTAACTTAGTCGTGTTTCAAATTTGGACTTTCTAAAAAGTTTTAATCAAATTAAGATTCATATTAGAAAGTGGATTAGTGGTTTAGATCCTTCTCCTGATTTATCTCCTATTAGACGATATGAATTAGTGGGCTAGATTTTTATTTGAATTCGTCTCCTCCTCTAGCTCAAATTCAGTTAGACCGTTCTTATAAATACCTTATTCATATAAAATTTTCAATATAGTAAAATAAAGATACATATATCGAAATTTCAAAATGTCTTGTAATAGTTAAAGTAGTTAATTTCTTATGAGAGTTTGTAATATTAAAATTTCGTCTTCATTATTATAATCTCTTTTTCTTTCTCATTAGTAAACTTTTATTCGAATCACTTTTTCCTATAGAGTAAGTTGAAAATTGAATTACATAAATTTCTTATATGCTATTTTTTTCTACATTATAAATTATAGCGGATATCTGTTTTTCATGCAATAATATATGTACATATTTATATGATATCAATTGATGTAAGAATGTGACCATCCACATAGAAGCAAATTAAGTTACATATTACTTGTGATTCTTTCTATATTTTTATTAATTTTTTATCAGTATTGGTAATGAATTTGATAGTTTTGATTTAAGTTCATTAATATATGAAGAGGTGCTCTGTCAAAAAGTATATAGATGCATATTTTAAAGTGTTAGATTGTTCAATATATCAATAGATGCACGAATATTTGAAGAGGTGTATATAAATGAATGTCTATGTAATGAGAAAATAATTCTAATTTAAATTAATTAAGATAGTTTTTCATAATAGTACTTTTCTTCTCTATCCAAAAGTGAACTTTTTTAATTTTTTGTGGACTCCTTTAGGTTAAAGAATTTACTTATTATCTCTAAATAACATACTATTATTATGGTGGTACTCAGCCAACTCAAGTGATAACTTTTTCATTATCGTCGTTCTATCAATTTTGATCTTAAGAATAAAAAAATTTATAAATAATATAATTTGTTTTTATATAGATGATCGCATTTATGTGTTACCAATATTTCAATGTCTCAGTATTATTTGTGAAGCAAAAAAATGTGTTTCTCCAATGAGAAACCAAATCACCAAAGTCTGTGTCTGTTATCGTGCAGTGAAAATAAAGCTTGCTTTCCTATGTCATACAGGCGCTATGTAAAATTCCCCTTGCTTTCGGAGGAGAACTTTGTGGCAAAGGAATCAAAGTCGAATTTGTAGGAGCAGGATGTAATATCTTATCTAGAATGGCAAAATATTCCAACTCTGTTGTGCATTAGAAATCAGAGCAACCTATTGATTTGAGAAAGACTAGCATTCACATGGGCTCTCCAGGAAAGATAAAGCCGACAGCATCAAAGTCAGAAAGTACTTGATCTTGGATTCATGAGTGTGTGGCTTCTACAAGCATGCACAGGCGCCATTGATGGGCGCTGTTGACCAATTGCGGTCTCTGCTCATGGGGGACCAAACCATCATTTTGATTTGAGACAAACTGCAGCAACATTTTCATCATCAAAGTCAGCAGCAGTACCTCTCCTGAATCATCTCACGTCCCTGCCATTGCTCATTACCATTACTTGATCTTGATCAGCATGATAGTGCCCACTCCTCTGAAAGAAAAAGATTCGATTCAATTTCGCCCTGCACTGAGTTGTGGCGCCTGAAATGGAAATTGTAGGACTTTTTGTAAAGTATGTGGCCATAATTTTCTTTTTTTTAAAAAAGATTTTGCAAAGTATCATTTCTCTCATGCAATGAAGTCCGGGAAAGATTCCCAGAGAATGTTGAAGTGCAGAGAGAAATTTGCAACAGAGAAATATGTTCAACGATTTTCTCAGAAAATTTGATAGCATGAGATGGCAAGTATGAACTGCGTCAAAATGAATTGGCAGTAGAAGTCCAAGCTAAGGCAAAATAATCAACTTTATGGTTTAAAAGATGAAGACTGCAATTGAATTGTGTTAATGGCTAGAATATTATTTATGTTAATGACAATTATGGGAATAATTAACTATTTTTCTCGAAGTCATCCAAGGTGTCATGAGCCTGGCTGCAGTTGGTGTATATTATGTCATGCTTCTTGGCTAATGCACACCTACTTTTTGTAGACTATTAGCTTCTGTCTCAAATCAATTAGTTGGATGTAGAATATGTCGTCAATGTCCTAAAACTTTTTGACTAGGAATCAAGGAATTGATTAACTAAACATCCTCTAAATTATATATTCTCAAATTAGAAATTTAAAAGATAAACTATCATTTTTCAATAAAAAGAAAACTCACATTTTTTTTGTTTTTCAAAAATCTCTCCCTAAGCATTTAACAAAATCAAACTATTGTCAACACAATGCAAAAAATATTATTTTCTACAGAGCAAATTTAGGGTTTGAGTTTTCGCCATAATAGGATCAAAGAATTTGAAAACAGTTTTTTGTAAAAAGAATTTTTTATGAAAAATCACTTATCTTTTCATTATTAGTAAAATATCACACGTTTTATATTATAAATTTATAAAAAATTATCTTGATAAAAATATTCAAAAAATATTCTATTTCAATTCAATTTTACCAATTAAAATTAATAAAAAAAATCTAAATTATTCTCATTTTATTTTATTTTAAATCACTATTAAATTGATATAAAAATAATTTATTTAATTTAATTTTCATGAAAGATCGATTGTCCAATTTTGTGAAATTACAATTTTAAAATCTAATTTTATCAAATCAATTATCCGAGAAATGTGAACTGATTGTCTAAAGTAAAACTAAACAAAAATAATTTAATTTTTTATATTAATTTAATTAATAAAATTTAATTACAATGAAATATTTTTTAAATATTTTAATTGATATAATTTTTTATAATTTATAATATAAGATGAGTGATTTTTTAAATAGTGATAATATAGATAATTTTTTATAACTTGGTAATATAATAGGTGATTTTTTTGCTAAAAGTTTATATTATAAATTTATAAAAAATTTATCTATGTTATCACCAAAAATAAAAATAAAAAATTCGATTCTTAAACAAATCAATATGATTTCAATTCTAAAATTTTTAAAAGCTAAAATTTAATTTAATTTTAAAAATTATAAAATAAGTGCGGCCTATTGATTTTGCTCATCCCTATCTCTAGAGCGCTCTCGATTAATAAAGGTATTCTTTTTAGAGGGTCACGTGTAATTTTCTAAATATAAGGAGTCGATTTGTAAATATGGCACGTGTTAGGGATTTATATGTAAAAAACCTTTGACCTCATCCACCACTCGACCCCCCACACTTGTTTTCAAATACCGACAATATATCGGACAAGCATCTGAGAATTAATCATTTTTTAACTGAAAAACCAAACTTCTAGGTCCACGCATAGCAGCGGTTCCAATATTGTCTGCTGAAATATACTCAATACTCTCCGTGATTGCTTCACATCAACAGTAAGAAAGATGGAGGAGATGAGAGGTCTTCCTTCGCTAATCTTTTCTAAAGATGGAGATGGGAAGGACAACATAGCCTCTGATATCACCCAGGTATTGTCTCTTCTTCCCTGTGGAGCTGCTTCCTTTCTTCCAGGGAGTTTTCTTGATGTCTTTTGATTCCTGATATGTATCTTTGTTTATTTTTGAGTTATTTTTCTTCTGTTATTTGGTTTAGTTAAATTTCAGGATGTATGATTCTTGGATTGAACAGCAAAGTTTCTCTAGTTATTGTATAGATGGTCTCACAGTGTTGTGATTATGAAGCTTATAGGTTGGACACCACTGGTAGAACTGAAGCAGATTGTGAAAGCAGAGGGACTGGAAGTCAGACTGGTTGCGAAGATTGAGTCATACCAACCTCTTTCTTCTGTCAAGGATCGGAGCGCTCTTCGGTATGCGAATTATCTTTCTGGGTTTCTGGTTCATGCAAAAGTTTTCTCCTGTATTAATTGTGCATGTTGAATCATACGGACTGTCAGAGTATGTTGTAAAGTGTTGGATTCACAACATATTGCATGAAAACCAATTTTTTGATGATCTGAAAGTGAAGCTTTAGTCCCTTGCGTTTTGTCTGCATACGAGTGTTGCAGAATGATAGAAGAAGCAGAAGAGAGGGGTTTGATTAAACCTGGCGTTACAACACTGGTAGAGCCAACCAGTGGAAATCTTGGTATTGCTTTGGCATACGTTGGCATCAGGAAAGGTTACAGATTTATTGCAGTCATGCCAGCTCATTTTTCGATCGATAAACGAATGCTACTGAAATATTTGGGTGCTGAAGTTTCAATTACTGGTAAGAAACAGAATTAATTATCATTCTTTCCTAAAAATTTTGCTTCGGTTGTGATGTTTGTGGAGATTATAATGATACACTTAGCATTCAAGAATGTAAACTACTCAATTGGACGATTTGAGCAGTCAGCATGCTACTTATAATGAACATTCTAGTCCTAATCTGGTGCACTTTCCATAAAAATGATCCCACTTGTAACAATCTAAATCAAAGTGATTCATCTTTTTTAGTTTGAAATGTTCAACAGACCCTGAGCTCGGGTTTCCGGGACTGCTCCAAAGGGTGGAGCAGTTGAAGAAGAGTGATCCAAATGTTTATGTTCTTGACCAGTTCACCAATCCAGCAAATCCTGAAGCACACTTCACAGGCACTGGTATATTCTTTCTCTTCAGTTACAACATTTTTCATGGTTTTACATCTTACAACGCTTACATTCATATATAAACTACTGACAAAATCCAGGCAAAGTTGATTTATGCTCTAAATCTTTAACTGACATAGTATTCAAGTGTCCAAAAGCTAAACAAAATTGCTGCGACTCCAATTTCAGGGCCGGAAATATGGAAGGACACAGCAGGCAATGTGGACATATTTGTGGCCGGTTCAGGATCTGGAGGCACTCTAACCGGTGCCGGGAAATATCTGCAGATGAAGAATCCTGCTGTGAAGCTCATCTGTGTTGAGCCTGCAGAGAGCGCAGTAATTTCTGGTATAACTGTTCTCTGAATTCTCAAATACAGAAGGAACTCTTGAGTTGTTTGCAAGTAATGAACTTGGGGTTTCCGTTGATGTTCTCTAGGTGGCAGGCCCGGGCCACACAACATCCAAGGGCTGGGTCCCGGATTCATCCCGCAAAACTTAGATACAACATCTATCGATGAGACGATCCCGGTTACAACTGAAGAAGCAATGACTCAAGCCAGAAGAATTTCCAGGGAGGAAGGCTTGCTCGTTGGCATATCCTCAGGAGCAAACTTAGCAGCTTGTCTCAAGGTTGGTTTCTTTTTCTCGCGGGATTCTCTATTACTTTGTCTTTGGACGAGGGGCTCAGTTGGAATTTAACAGGTTGCAAGAAGACCTGAGAACAAGGGGAAGATGATTGTGACTATCTTTGCAAGCGGTGGAGAAAGGTATATCAGCACAGAGCTTTTTGCAAATGTGAGAGAGGAATGCATGAATATGACTTACTGAAGCAACATTGAGGCAAAGTCCAATTTGTCACAATGCACTGCAAGCTCGGTTTCATTGTTGGGCTTCATTTTTATCAATAAAAGAAAGAGAAAAAAAAAAACAAAATTCATGAGAACATTGACACTAAAGATTTATCCTTGATGAAATATTTATTTGCTCTTTCACTATGGTAGAAGTATATTGGCTGCTTACTATATCTATCCTGTTTGCCGATAAAGATAGACCTGATCCTCTGCGTACTATATTTAGTTCAACATAACTAAAATCACTCAGAACCACAGATGAAAAATTGGAACTCGTCTTGTGGAAAAGAAAAGATAAACAAAAGAAAAGCAAAGAAATGATAGAAAAACTGAAAGATCAAAATCTAGTTCTTGATCCTTCCATCCAACATCTGCAACTTGTTCATCCACAAGGCAACAAGGAACTTCTAGGAAGGGTTGAGTTCGATTGAGATCTACGTTTGTGAACCATCATGGGAAGAAGCATTCCTTCAGAGGAGATTCCATTGGTACATCCTTCACTTGCTCTCCCTCTATTGGCTCTCTGGATCGCAGCGACGGTCGGTGTCCTCGCCTCGCTCTGTGTCTCCCGCTTCCGCCGCCCGAAACAGCAAGAGGAATTGACGCCGACATCATCATTAGCATTAGAGAAGCCGATAGAAGATGGCACTGAGCCGGTGTTCAAACTGGAGTCGCAACAACTACCAACTACTTCTGCATTAGGTGAAGGGGGAGAGACTCAACCACCTCCACCACCGCCTCCATTGCCACCACCGCCGATGATGATGTATGCATCACGCGGTCCTTTTGTTCCGCCCGTCAGGAAGGCCAACTCGAGAAGGAGCCTTAGCTTAAGGATCCCTGATAACTTAAAGATCCCCGAGAAGTTGTCGAGGATCCGGACAGGCTTGAAGGAGCGGCGGGAGACCTCGTCATCAGAGGACTCGTTATGGAAGAAGACTATAATTCTTGGAGAGAAGTGTAAGGTCCAGAGCGACGACGAAGAGGAGGTAACTGGCTTCGACGACAAGAAGAACAAGCACGTATGCTACCACCCCAAGATCTCGCGGTCGACCTCATATGCATGCCATACGTGAGCTGCATGGGAAATGCATGCCAATGACAAGCCATGAAGGTGACGACGTGACTTGAGAATCTGTTGTACATGGTGAATGCCTGTATTAGTCATTATCATTTTTCTTGTGTTTTCTGTCAAGTCTTGAAGCAATTTAATGCCTCACTGGACAACAAAATCCTATTGCAGGAAATCGCGTCCATTAAACTTCAGATCTGTAATGTAATTGAACTGAACACTTCTCAGCCACGTGGCTTATCATCAACAATAAAAATAAATAAATGAAGTGGACTACATTTGACATACACTACAATACATGCCTCACCAACAGACGAATGGCTTTCAGTTCTGGATAACATTGGCTCTTAAATCCGCTAAGTCTAATTTCTCCAGCCACTCAAATATGAAGTTACAATCTGAACATGTATTTGTATCCGAGGTTTGGACTTTGTACAAAGTGAACTGAGAATGGATAGGGTCTGCTTAAGCAGCAATCCTAGTATTGATACTTCTCGTCTTCATTGAAATTAAGTCGATCAATGCCTTTGAGAGTAGACTCATAAGTTTTGAGATTAGAAGACTGCCTACCAGAAGATGAGTGCTTAGGCTCTGCAGAGCCCAGACCTGGACTTTTCTGAGGACGTGGGAGTTTTCGAAAAGCTCCAGAGCTTGCCATGGTGGCTCGAGCGCGAGAAAGGTCTCCCTCACAGCCCACCATCACATCTCGGGTGCTGGAAACAGCAGCTTGCCTTGCAGATGTACTTGACCGCCCCACGAAAATTGAACTGGATAACTACATGTAAGATTCAATCATAATCAGGAAGTGCTAAGCGAATCATGTGCACCAAATTGTGTTCTATAAAAAATAAATTACATTTGTTAAATAGGCAATCTTCAGAACTGAAAACATTGCAGAGAACAAATTACTCAAGAATATTCATTTACAAAATAAGCTAATCACAAATCCAGTAATGTGAGCGTGCACATAACTGCAAGCTTATAAACATAAAGCAGAAGTAACAAGAACACTTCTTAACTGAAATTTCTGTTTACGCAGGCCAGAGAACCTCCACTAGCTCAACAAGTCCTTGCAGTACATCTCAGAAATATTCAGCAGCCCAATGCTCATCTAATCTGTAATTTACTCAGAAGATGAAGCCAAAGTACCACATAAATTTGTTCCAGTAGTTTTTCTCCAGCAACTAAGTCTGGTAGGTGTTTTATTTATTTCTGTAACTCACAACAGAAGTGAGTTGATTCTTTCTACTTACAATTCAGACGGTTCTAGTCATCCACATTGATGTTCGCTACAGATCAGTATAGAGAAATTCAGGACTATAAAATTTCATGTGAACATCACACACATCACACTTAACACGCAAACAAAAATAATGCTCTATGATCTGACAATGAATAATTCATATAATAAACAGTGGACATCATAGTAGGTGCTGTCTAGAACATCTTGACTATGAATAACAAGGAAACCACATGCAGCAAACAGAGAGAGAACTAACCGTATCTTCTTTAGAAACAGAGTCATTTCCTACAAGATTCTTCTGCTTCAATAAGCTGCCAGCGCTTACAGCTGGAGCTGATATTTGACGACGAGCAGGATCAGTTGCAGACCAACCACTTGTTCTTCCTTCATCACCACCTAATGAGATAAAGAGTCAGTAACTCACCTAATGAAATAAAGAATCAATAACTCATTGAGCCTCCTGCCTTCGCAAGATTAGCAAAGCTTGAAGAATATAACCCCGAGATTCAGATTCTAAATGGCCAAGAAAATGGATTGTTTTTGTAACTTGTTCACATTATTGGCAAGATGGAACAAATAAATGATAGGAAGAGGTACCAAGAAGAGGACAAGAGACAAACACGCAACTGTTAAGCTTGATTTTTTTTTGACATTAAATGTCAAAAAAACAGAAATGCACTGAGACAAAGGTAAAATTTCCAAAAATATGATTAATTCATTCATCAAAAACTTGAACAAAACCTGAATGCTTGTCCTGACGGGTAACAGCAGGTGCAATTCCGGAGCTAGGTCCAACACCGGTTCCCTACAAAGGCAAAAAGCAATTATAATGTTAGAATATAGCACCAATGGCCAAACCAAAGGTGTTGAATGCGTCATACCAGAGCACGTGGAGGAGCACTGGCCATCTGTGACTGCTGATACTTCAAAATCGTCCAGTCAAATACATAATCAAATTGAAAACCTGCATTTTAAGAGATTTATTCCGCATTATCAAGAAAAGTTAGCATTCAGATGACATTAGTGGCATCCCAGAAATAAGAAATACATTCCTGTGTTCCACCATAAACAGTATAAATAAGATATCTACCTTCACGTATAAAAAGATCGCGGAAAATTCTCTTCAGATAAGCGTAATCTGGTTTATCATCAAAACGTAACGAGCGGCAGTAATGGAAATATGATGCAAATTCAGAAGGATAACCCCGACATAAGGCCTGAAATCAAAACTCCTTAATCAGCAACATGCAAACTATTGTGGCTGTTAACAGGCTAGGCCAGCCTGGCATGGCCAGGCTGGAGTGCAGCCCAGTTTTCAGGCTTGGAAAAAAGAACCAGGAAAAGACTGGGCCAACTAGAAGAACTACAAAAACATGATTTGGGTTCAGAACTAGCCACCATTAATCCATGCTAAACTTAGGTCTGCCAACCCATTGCAAACCCTTCAAACCAGACATAAAATATTTATTTTCCTAAATCAAAACAGCTTACCTCTATTGAAGTTTGAACCTTTTTCTCACTGATTTTCTCATACTTCTGCTTCTTAGTTCCTGCTTTTAGACCCTGCCATGGAAGACTAAAAAAGCAGGAGAAATTTACATATGTAAAGAACAGTAATATAGATATTACCAAATTAAAAGCCAAAAACCACACCTGCCCCTCAAGAAATACGTAAGAATGTATCCAAGAGATTCCAAATCATCCCTCCTGCTTTGCTCTTATAAGAAAAGTAAACAGAAAAGGCACACTCAAACGAAAAATAAAATAAAAAAGAGATCTACATATGACAATAAATAGAATTCACGAGACAAAACTAGAAATTAAACTGTATACGTCTAACAAATAGCTTCAATAAACTAAAATAGACATACCAATGCCAAGATGAGTATTCATGCTGGCGTAACGCGCAGTTCCAGTCAAGTTCTTGTTCTCTCTGTCAATATCAACTAAAACTATTACTGCAGAAATAGGTGTTTTCTTCCACATCAGATCAAATAGACATATAAATAGTCCAGAAATGAGCAAAAGGATTTCAACCATCAGGATGTCAAATGCAATCCCACTTAATTGAAACAAGAATTTGATATTAAGGTCCTGATGCACTGAATAACATAGTGAACCGCCAGACATGGTTTTGACACAAGAATTCCCAAGTCAATTCGAGGAGGCTGATCTATGAGAAAGAGACAAGCAGAAGTAAAGCATCATTAGTTGGCATCCACTTCAATTTCCTAAATCTACGGTAGGAGCCTTCTCCATAAGTGTCCACTTATTACTGGAATCGTCTTGCTCCAGGTGTACATATTAACCAAACACCAAGATGCACAGAATAGGATACCGATAAACAACAGCAATATGTACCAAGATTATTAGAAATTAACCGCTTCTATTTAAATTTTTTTACGCTGGACATGCCATGATGCTAGTTATCAATCTTTACCAAACGAGCATTATCACTGAAAAGAAAGAAGACAACACACAAAATGTACAATGAAGGGAAAAAAGTTATTGTCATTCACAACATTTGTGCATATGTTTGTAACCATCCAATAAGTATTTAGAGTCCCGATCGTTGCCAAAAAAATTGGAACTACTTTGGATTTTATGCTCTAACTCTATGACTTTGACCTTTAAATTTTATGGTCTAACTTTTACTTATAGTGGATTATTTGAAATCATACTTTTCTAAAATGTGAAGGCCAGTTTTTTCTGGTGGTTCGGTTTGTGGGTGAAAACTAGTTCAGACCTGGTTCAGATTTTTCAGAACACGTGAGAATCATGTGTTCTGTTACCCCAACAAGAGGGGCCCAACATGTTGCATGCGGATTGGAGAGAGCAAACATCACCAACTTTTTGACAACATTTACCACCCAAACTGGACTCTAACTATTTAGTATGGCATAATTTAATATCATAAGCATGAGCAGTTTTTGCTGGTAAATGTGCAAGGATGTCATAAAGACAGTTATTTAGAACCTGTATGGGATGTGTTGGTGGGTAGAAGAATCCCGATATTTCTTGGCTAGACCAAAGTCAATAATGTAAACCTATATAAAAGAACAAAGCAAGGTTAAAGATCTAAATTGGAAAGAAGCTGAATAAGAAATAAAGGAAGAAGATTCAAAACAAATTCACAACATGCCTGATTTGCTCGCCTCCCCAACCCCATAAGAAAGTTATCTGGTTTGATATCTCGATGCAGAAATGATTTTCCATGAACAAATTCAACTCGATTTATCTGATGAAAATAGCCAGGGAGATCAAATGAAGGACAAAGAAGAATTCACATAGCTTAAGAAAAATAATAGCATACCATCTGATCTGCAAGCATAAGAACTGTCTTCAAAGACAATTTTCTACTGCAGAAATTAAAAAGATCTTCAAGACTTGGGCCCAATAAATCCATCACGAGAACATTATAGTCACCTTCAACACCAAACCATCTCACATTCAGGATACCAGCTGCAAGAAATTAGAAGGATCAGTAAAGAAGGATTAGTAAAGAAGGATTAAAATTGACAATTTGCACAAAATAAAAAAAGAAAAAGGAAGAAAGAAAGAAAGAAAGAAAAAGATATCTATTACTTCCTCCTTGTAAGATTCTATAGATCTTTGATTCGTACAACAATTGCGGATGCTTTGTCTTGACATTTTCCTGATAAGAAAGAAAATAAGTCATTCAACCATAACCATAAGCATAGGCATCAAACTTGCAGAAACACTCATTCGGAACAACTAAATAAGCTGAATTGCAAAACAAAAACAAGAAAAAGAAAACACTACATACAAACAGTTGATGTCATCAAATTCTCTAACTAGCAAGTATAAATTTATTTCATTGACAATATTCTCAAACATTTATTGTGCTATTCCAAGATGCGAACAAGCAGGACAAAAATATAACTTAATCGAGACAAGCAGAAGTTATAGTGATTTCCTCAAAGGTACTAGTGAGGTCTAAGATAATTGGGCAACGAACCAATTTCAATATTTGAAAATACGAACCATACGTACACCAGACGCAAAAGCCACTTTATTGCTGTCATGGAGCAATCAGATACTTAAAAAGGCGAAAACATCAATTCTCATTCGACCTCAATAAATTAAGCTACTTACAAGCTTAATCGCAACTTCCTCGTTCGTCTGAACATTAGTACCTACCAAAAATAATCCAGAAAAAAAAATTAATACCCCCGAAATGCAAAGCAATTTTCCGCAAATCCAATCCAGAAACAATAAAGAGAAAGTCAAAACCTAAATAGATCTCCCCAAACGAGCCACTCCCGATCTTCCGACCAAGCTTAAACCTGTTCCCGACCCTCGGCTCCATATCCCCGACCCGAAACAGAACACTTAACCCACAGATTCAATCCCCCAATCAAACTGTAACAGGGAAACGACGATTGGTCAGCAGCAAGAGCAACCGTGCAAAGATGCTTCGGATTGTGGAAAGGGAGGGATTTTTATGAATTCTAGGGTTTGGTTTGTGGGGAGTTTGACGGAGAGAGGAGGAGGAGGGGACGAAGAAGAAGAAGAAGAAGAAGACGAAGCGACACAATTACATCTTTCGCGCAGCAACAAGAGCGGACGGATATTGGACCGGTTGGAATATGCTTCCAGTCGCGGATTTACACGTGTGCTACACTTTTTCAATTCGCACCCTATAATTTACTGAAATTTGGAAACGGGATCGTAAAATTTCCATTCCCTCTGCCCTATTTTCTAGTATTGCAAATTGGATCCCTTGGCTTGTTTTTTTTGTTAAACTTTTTCTAAAGCATCCTCGACGCTGTCACTAGTACGAAAATGCTGTTAACGTCGTTGCCTGCGTGGAAGTGGACTTTCCAGAAAGTTCGGTTCCAGATATTGTTCAATTTTAGTGTTTTTTTTTAAAATTTTTAAGCAAATTCATTGTTATTTCAAAGATATCATGTATATTTTACATTTTGGTATTATATGGCACTGTACACGTAAAGATGTGTTTGTATTGAGGAAAAGTGGGGTTTGGAAAATGTAATCCCCAAAGATTCATTTTTTTTTATTTGATTTGCAGACAAATTGTTATTCTTAAAAAATTTAAAAAATTTTAAAATAAAAAATTTTGATTTCTAAGAATTTCTATGCTCAAAAATTTTCTTTTTTAATATAGAATTTTAAAAATTTTCAATCCAAGCATTGAGAAAATCGAGAATTTTTAAGATTCTCACATTCTGAAAAATTACGATTTTTAAAAATAAAAAAATCATTAATGATATCGACAACCGACAAATTCATTGGCTAACTTTTTTTTTCTCCGTAATTTTCTCTCCTTTCAATTTTACTTTTTTTAAAAAATACCTTTCTTTACATTTGACCTGTAGTGTAGAAAAAACAAATTCATTTGATTTTAGGCAAAATTCGAGGTCAAAACTCGTGAAAATCGGACAATACTTTAAGGACACATTTTTGATTTACTTACAAACTGATTATTGAGAAATAAATAACAAATTTGGTTTAAAGTGGCTTTTTCAGTATGAATAAGTCAAAATAAGCCAATTTTTTGTTTCATCCCTGATAAACCGCTTTTAAGATAAATCAAAGAATCCTACTTCGTCCACGAAGGTCATATCGTAGAAAGGATTTTAATTCGTTTAAAAAAAGGGTTCTATTTTCAAAAAGAACAAGGAAACGAGAGAGATGTACCAGCAATGAAGTATCACTGTTTTTTCTCTTCTTTCTTAGCTGAATTGCAACTAAAATAAATAGGCCTGAGAATGCCATAAATTACATGCCCAATATGGTAAGTTCCCCAAAGCCCAACTTTATAAAAACATTATTAAAGAAAAAAATTGGGATCCCCAGTAAGAGCCACAAAGGCTACTCAGATGACAATAAATAGGCCAATATTTCAGTGAGATCTGTTTGATATATTCGCTCTGCTCTGCTTCAACCTGAGGATCGATCAAGAGACATAGAATGAACAATTTTGTGACGTTGCTGCCACATCTTCACATCGATAGAATGTCATGGAAGAAGCTTTATATTCTTCCTGTTCATTACGTCATGGTAGTATAGGAGGACACACATCGGTTGTCCGAGAATGCAGAAGAATAGCCAGAAGATCATGTTCCCTGCCTGGTGTAGCTCAACACAATTTTTTAAACATGTATTATGGCTCAATTATGAATCCAAAAGAGTCTCCATAAGGAGCATACAAGGAAAAGTTCACTTGCGGAAAATAAACAATTGAACTAGTTGAGTAAGTAACGACATACCATGGAACTTTGGAACTTCTTTTGCAGGTAGTTTGTCAAAATCACTAGGGGAACCTGGCAAAGAGCAAAATAAAATCAACTCTGATGAAGTTTTTTATGGGGTGGTTTGGTTTATTTAACAAGAAAATGCAACTATAACCATCGCAGGTAATAGTTAAAAATCAAGAGGTACACAAGGAGATGGAGGCTGTGACAACTATAATACAAGTCAATCTAATATTTCACTAGTAGATTCAATACTTTGGAAGTTACCACTAACGCCCATCCATAGGTCAACTAAACTAAGATTTCTACTTGGACAAGATTATTTTTCACTATTGATTCAGCTTAACAGCAACTTGTTACCACTAGTTAAAAACACCATCATCTAACTCGACCAAAAACAAAAAACATTTTATTGTGCTTTTGTATATCGAACAAGTTGCAGATCTAGAATCAGATTCATCAAACGATGAGATTTTACAATAAATTGAAATTTTCACATAAGCGGGTTGTTCAAACACTGGTGAAATCATATCACACGAGAAGGATACCTGAAACATCATTCCTATAAATGCCCAAAACTTGAATATGTGACAAGGAACTGCAATACATAGCTGCAAAGAAGTTATAGTAAGGGGAGATCCATAAAACCAAACAAAGTCATCTACGTGATGGTGAAATTAGCAGATGTACACATGCAATAACTGAATTTGAAAGGAGAAAGATATCAATGCAATTTCCAGGATATGGTAGAAATAGAACACAATCCACAGAAGATGCACAAGACAAAAGTAAATCCTGTAAATCCTCAAATACAAAAACTATTATTTTAGTGTTTCATCCTGCACATGCACAAAAGATAAGGCCTAAGAGGTGATATCGCAAATACAGGACCTCAAATTAAAAAAGGTCATAACAAGGTAGAAGTCAGGATGGACATGATAGCTCATTGTTTCTTTTGGGGCATCTGTGGTTGGAGAACTAAAACATTTTCCACAACAATTGACAACTAGTTGGGCTCTGATTAACTACTCCTTAGAAAGCTCCTCTTGGCAAAATGAGTCAAGTGGTGCATGAAGTTAAGCTACATAAATCTGGAACTCATCATTCTTGCAGCCCGAGATAAGCATAAAAAAGAGATTGTATTTTTGTCCGTCAGTCAATTTCAACAGCACAGCCAAATGTTTGTTCATTGTATTGTTAAAATCTCACTGCTATTCAAAGCTTAATTTGTAAGATCTTTGCAATCAAACAAATTCATGTAAGAAATAATCCACATGGAGCATCTCTTGCTATCCATGTCAATTTTCTACTAGGAAAAAATTGTTCAGAACAACAGAATCTATGTCATTCAACACAGTCTGTCATGTACAAAGACACAGCTAAACCAATCTGTAGCATTTGACACCATTGGACATAAATTACATAATGGAACCACATCCAAAAATATGTATCAAGCACCAAGCTTTAGACTGATTTCTCAAGCCACTTCATACAAATTCATCAACCTTTTGCTCAAAAGGTCTATTTAATTCAACAACATCCCAAATCTATTTAATAGAAGGGTATGGAATATGGGTTCTTCCACCCATAACTTTTAATTCTTTCACTCAAAAGAGGTAGAAGAATCAATATGCATGGTGGAAAAATTCACACCTACAGGCTTTGGATTCTTCCACCCATCTATTTTAATTTTTCATCCAAAAATGGGTGCAAGAATCAACACCCATTATGGAAACGAATTGGCCTTCCTACTATAAAAATTTGAGTTTTTTTTTCTAAGCAGAAGTTGAGAGGTTAATTAACAGATTTTTGTTCTTTAAATTTCTCCAGTAATACTGCACGATCTCTGCACAATGTTGTTTAAATCATGCAAATGAAGTCTTTTTAGTGTGTTACCCGTAGAAACTACAAAATTAGGAAAAATAAAGTTAATCAGTAAAATATAGCACAAATTTTTATCTTAGCCATGGTGCACATAATGTAAATTTAAGCCTTGCTCCATGATAGAACAGTAGAATAGTATTAAATTGGAAATCATGTTTGAGATCTATACAATATACCTCATGAAACACCGCAGATATTAAAAAGACAATTAGGTGGGCAAATCCCTGCAGTGAGAATTCTCACAAGGTTAAAATGGCATTGCATATCTGACCCAAAATAGCTGATAGCAACAAAGTAAACAAAACAAGCCCATTCATCAACATATATAAGGGCAATGATGAATGTGTTACCTTTCGCAAACCATTCCTTAAGCAAGGAAAATAAATATGTCGAACCATCCATTTATGAACAGGCTGTGAAAAATGATCATTTCTTCAGTGAGCAAACAATACCACTGATTTGTAAATAAACTGGTTAAATTGCACAGTTCATTTAATGAAACAAAAGTGAAATTGCTAGTACACTACTGAAGTTATGTGGGAAGAATTTTGCTGCAACTTGATTGTGATATACAAGGTTGCCATTAGCAACCTTTTTTTATTCTTTTTTTACTTTTTTGTCCTCACAGCAACCTTATCAGCATACCAACTAAAACATGTAATTGTAACAAGTAGGTAATTTTAATGTCTCAAGTATTTGCTGGCTGAGCTGAAAATATACTGTAAAAAACTCATCAACTCTATGAGGGAGAACAGGAAAATGCTGGTCCCCACTGTGAGGATGTTCACAGCCACAGTCATTTGACAGGTGATAATAAAGACAATTTATGAATACAAAGCATGACCATAGACAAGTTCGGTGGTAAAACAGACATACCATGTTCCACATCCTCCAGTACTGGTGAGGGACGCCATCCAAGGAAGAAAACCATGAATGAAACACAGATCAGATTCATAAAAGGTAGCAATCGATTCTTATATTCCTTAATGAAAAATTACATTTTTCACACCTCATCAACTGTTTTTGCATTCCACCAATCTTTATAAAATTCACGATCACCAAAGCGAAGAAGCTCAGCAAGAATATTCAACCTGCATCTTAAGGTTTAGTAAGCTGAGATCAGAACAAGTAAACGGTAAACCAACAACTTTAGTACAAAAGAAGAACAAAAATTTTGTGGTCCAAAAAAATGAAGGTCAACAGAGAATTATCATGAAAACAGAGAACAAAAACTCAATGGATCAAAGGAATTGAATCCAACAATGTTGACCTGCCAATGGGACCAGTTATAGTTTTCATGTTTTATGCAAGCAATGTTCCAAAATAGTACATGTTCCAGGAGGGTGCCAGATCCCCAACTTAAGCAACTGATGCAATCAGAGATGCAATTTGATGTCAATCAAGAAGATGAATATGAAAATGTAAAATTCCAGCATTATTATATTTTACAAAAATCTTTTGCAAGTTGCCCAAATCTAACAGTGCCACATTTATTTCTGTAAATGTTTCAAGATGCATAATACTTTTGTAGGTCCCCCTCCACATTAGATTGGAAACTCAAAGGAGCAACAAGTCCCTTAATCTATTTATCCTTGCCAGACAATTAACAATTTTGTTCACAGACATAATCCATTGCTATGCAGAAAAATAGGATAGCACAAGAATTTCACCCAACATGGATCTAGAGTGAGAAGAGTGGAACACTTAATGCTTCTGTAAGGTGTGAGTTCACTAATAATTAGCAACAAGAAGAATGATGATCTCATTACACAAAATTAAGCCTTTAGAGTAAGACAAGTATAGATCACTTACTTTCTTGCACTCCAGCAGCTGGCTTACACTAGTTCCTTTTTTATTTTTTGAGGGAAGACTTACACTAAGTTACCTTGTTTGGAGAAAGATGCGATTTCACATTTTTCTCTCAGCACACTTTTTTAACGTTATTAAAGAATTATTGGCTTCAAAAAGCTACTATGACAAGCACAAGCAAATAAATAAATACAAACAAGCATACACAAGTAATCATAAAAATGACTGTCAAATGGCTGCTTAAGTGCAAAATTAGTTGAAGTTCTGAATCTTTGTTGCCCTCATTGAAGTAATGGTATTGATGAAAATGAGAGCCCATCGACACCCAAAAGAGCCAATGAAATCATCATAGTTTAATACCTCACAAAAGATATTTCCAAATAAAGAAAATAGACTTGCCAGAGATAGAAATCAAAGAAACAGGCTTACCAGAGATGGAAAAGGCAATAGAACATGCAAAGCCACACATATAAAGTTGGAATTGACAGCTTCAAGACTCTCTCTATCGCATACAGGAAATCTCCTTTGAATGGGTGTTTGGAATTTTTCACAATAGGGTTAATATACTGCAAAATTCTCCATAATGTCAGCTTACAATCAAAATCAGGTTTCCCAAAGCACAAATAAAATGCTGCTTACTTGCTCAATGATGAAGCCCATGACTCCAGTAAATATCACCAATTTAACAATTTGACGGGTGACCCAACCCTTCCTGATGCATGGTGTGCAAGGATAGCTTGGCTACATGAACAATTTAAAGATCAGCAAAGGTCAAAAGTTGTTAATTGCCTAGGTTTCATAATTAATAGGTCTATTTCATTGATGAACAAACCACATAGACAATAAACAATCTATATAATTTTTTAACCAAGACTATTAACTATTATCTAGTGTAAATTTCTAGTGACTATAACAAATTAAGCCAAACTGGAAAAAGAGATCAACCAAAACAAATATTGGAGGCTATCTTATAACTTTTGCTATAGAAAAATACATTATGAACAGAAAAATCAAAGAAAATGAGATCCATCCAGTACACAATGCCAAAAAAAAGGTAATGAACACAAATTTAGGCTGCCAAGCTGCTAATGCCACCAAAGTGTTGAGAATGCAAAAAGATAAAAAAGGGATACAATAAATTTGCCACAACTTCAGGAATATTGGTTCTTCAAGTTAAGATCAATAGCTAGAATAGGATGGGCAAAAACATTCTGTGCTACCATTGACATGCAAGATATATTTTCCCTAGAAAATTAACTGGTCAACTATGTTCAGATTCTTCTTCCACACCTTATTTTGCACCTTATAATCTATCAACTATACCTTTTATTGACCAAAATCATGGATTCTAATCAAGTAAGGCCTCACAAGAGGCAATCAGGGACTGGGCACCATTTGTTTCAGCTCTCATACTGTTCTTTTTCAAGTTGCACACTGAATAAAAGTTCCATGTCTAATGAACTTCAGAACACAAAAAAGAATTAGAAGTACCTGGTAGCAAAGTGTAGGAGCCACCATGAAGTAGCACATACTTTGAAAATAAGCGCCTTGAGAGTCGACAATCCCCAGACAATCAAGAGATACACTTTCCTAACAGCAAGAAAGACTTTTGCAGTGAGAATTACTGCAGGATTTGAAAAACAAGATGAACATATCAAATCACTATTTAAATGATTTGAGAAAAAAAATCAACAATAAATTGGCTGAATGTACAAATTTCAAACAAACCTGGCAAATAAGGAGAAAAACAAACCACAAAATAGAACTAATTCCTAGTTCAGGATCATGTGATCAACCAAACATATCTAAAAGAAGACAAACCAAAAGCAAGCTAATCTTTGAACAATGATACAAATTAACAGATGGCTACATTAGTTTTATATTGATGAAACAAATTACCTCATCCAGTTCTAAAGTAAGCTTGGGATATCCTTTTCTTATCAAGAAGTTTGGAATGTCTTGTACATAAGGACCCTCTATAACAAGGTAGTCAAAACACCTAGTCACAGGCCTCCAAAAAGCCAAGGCATCCAGTTGAAGGCCTAGGCATTATTTTAAAAATTTAAGTTTCATATTGAATACTATTTTGGCTATAAAAATATTTGTTTGTGGAACTAGGCGGCCAACTGAAAGAAAAGCTGCGACTAGGTGGTCAGGCAGACCCCTAGGCATCAACTCATTAGGCGTCTAGGCAGTTGGAATCTGTTAGATGCCTAGGTATATTGCCTGGGTGACTAGGTAGCCACTTTTGACTACAGTTCTCCATAATATAGCTTCTTTATTTTGTTTGGTTGATTCATATTGTCGCATGCTTTTTAGAGAAGCTCTTTCATTGACGCTTTGTTGTCCTAGACAGGCATCCACATTCTTGTGAAGGTTTACAGAATTTCAATTAGTTTTGCTAGCTATACACAACCAAGCCCCCAACCAAACCACCCTTAAGAAAAAGCACAACTGTATGGAGCAAAGACAACAATTATAGGCTGCTGCTCCATAAAAAGACCAGAATTATGACAGATAGTTCAGGTTACTAGCTCTACAGGTTTACTTTGCATAAATAACTAGAATGCTAGATACATTACCTTTTCAGCAGAGTTATGAAAAGCCCTCAAGTCATAGTTTGTATGAGCATATGACACAAGTTTCAACCAAACTGTGATAGCAAGCTCCATTAGTATGAGACCAGATAAAACTGCAGAATCACTCCTGCAAAGTGGTGAACTCATGAGTTAATAATAATCCCCACTACGCATAAGTCCAATGTATAAAGATATTAACCATACCTTCTCTACCCAATCATAGCTAGTTAATTAACATAATCTTGAAATATATTATAGCTTTACCAATATCAAAAAAACTGATATTTTGTCCAACAGCTTTCTTGTCTTTAAGAAGTAGGATAAAAACAAGTGTAAATAACTAGACGAGCTTATCTGTCAAATTTTATTGATTAAAAGGGACAGAAAAAGTTTTCAAGCATAAGCAGCTCAACCAACAGATTTTTCCATGTTAATCCATACATTATGAGACATGCTTTTATATATCATACAAGTCCTCCACAAACTAGGAGCACCGCAGCACTTACTGAAAGGTGGATGGAAGTGACAGCAATTTGCTTTAGGGGTAAATGAGAATTATCTGGGACTTTCCAAATCTCCAACAAACTAAGGATCATATATTTGTCTTGAGGTCAATCTCCAAACCAAGGTCGAGACAAAATGAACTTAAATAAAAATGGAATTCAGATGAATAACTGCCATGACACAATGGATACCAGAAGCAGATTTCTGTCGATAGACAGTATCATTATTTCAACTAAATAAGAAGAATGAGTGCCTATATTTTCCTAGAGAACTAACAAAACCCAGTTTATTGTTGTTTTCTACCAAGTGAACTGCAAACAAAACAATCTCTGTATGCATAATGCATGACATGAAAAAAATCCATAAAAAATACAAAAGTAACATTGTAAGATAAGGAAGAGAAAACTTGCCTTGATATCATACAAACAGGATATACAAGTTCGGCAGTTGTAAGCAGTACATGCAGTAAAATAATAAGCTGAAACCAAATGAAATTGAACATCTATAAGAGACATTGAAAGCCCAGGCTAACAAGTATAATAACAAAAAAAAAAAAAACAAAGGAACCGTTTAAAAGCCCCAACAAAAATTTTCATTAATAGTACACTAATAGCTTACAACTAACGCATTTTTCTAAATAAATGCTTTAGTTTAGGTATGAAAGATGAAAAAATAACACTAGAGGGCATAAAATGAGGATCATAGTTGTGAAATTAAACATTTCCAGGTGTAAATGATGATACTCCAGATTAGTATATTAGGACTCTCAGTGCTAATTTTCATCTTTGCATGTTCACAATATAGGTTAATCCAGATTTTAATATAAAAACTAGTTCAAATATGGATGCCAAAAACACATTATAATAGAAACCAAGAGTATTTATTTAACTATACAGCAAAAAATACTTACTTAAAAGTTTGCCTACCCTTATTAATCAAATGGTGCAAACAAGTTTGGTGTATCCTCATTTAGAAAGTCCAATCAAACATGAGAATTCAAAAAAAAAAAAAATATCAGGTCACCCTTACTGGTTCGGAAATCAACTTGGACCAGGCCAGCTTTTCAACCACAAAGGCAGCAAGAGGAAAAGCAGGCAGAGTAAGACTGCAAATTGCAAGGGCATAAATTTAGGAAAGAACACACGAAACCTCAATATCCAAATATCCAAGACATTACTGTTTTACATGCATTACCAACACATCAGAAGTGGCCAGTCTCGCAGCGATCCCAAATCGAACCAAAACCCACTCCCTATCAACAAGCCATACTGCAAATTAAACCAAAACATATCATCAAAAAATGGAAGCTTTACAGCAAGTAATTGGCATCCAAATGATCAAAGCATAATGGTAAACCTTCAATAAATTCTCGATTATAAGTCTGCTGTTAACTGCCACAAGCACAACAATACATAAGTTGAACAGACCTCCATGGCTCTGCGATAACCAAAACACAAAACATTTATAAAGATAGGGGGCCAAATGGGTCAAGGAAGAAATCAAAATTGAAAATTGGTGAAGCAAGAGACCTGTTTGAAAATCGCAGCGGAGCTCAGAGGGCTCTCCTTTACCTTCCGGTGAGCCGGAACCGATGTGCGGTACAAGAGATTCGCCGGAATCCCACCTTCCACCCTCGCCGAGACTTTGCGACCATCTCTACCATCCAAAACCGGTGGCGGTTGCTCCCGGCCCTCGCCGTTCTCTCCATCGACGAACCCGCCGTCCGCGAGATCAGCATCGGATATCGTGTCGGCGGCGGAGTCCTCGCCTGAGTCGGTGGTGGAGTCGACGACGTCGGGGAAGCGCCCCAAGGGGGACTCCGGCGTGGCAGCCACGGAGGTGAGGCGGCGGCGAAGGACGGACGCGGCGGCGGCGGTGGCGGAGGAGAACGAGGCTTCTGGATCTTTGGAGAACGCCATCTCTTGGCGCGCTTGATTTTTGCATGCGAAATTTAAGGACAAGGAGGGAGGCCGCGGTGGATCTTCAATCCACCAGTCGCATTAGGCGTTTTC
This sequence comes from Trichopus zeylanicus subsp. travancoricus, assembly GCA_005019695.1. NCBI lineage: Eukaryota > Viridiplantae > Streptophyta > Magnoliopsida > Dioscoreales > Dioscoreaceae > Trichopus > Trichopus zeylanicus. The sequence goes on along the minus strand of RXID01014896.1, from coordinate 345,898 downwards.
TGATAAATACCCCTAAACTTAGAGGTTTTATATGGCACTCCTTCAACATTTTCAAATGCAACCCTGAAAGTTTTATTTTTACTACTATACAACTTAGAAAAAACGAATTGGGAACGAGGATACAAAAGGGCTTGAATTTACTGTTCCCAGTTAATCTAGCTAAGGTGGTGTGAAAAAAAGGATCAATCGAGGACAAAACCTGCTTCTCCTGTTTTGTCAGGTTAACTCTATACTTAATCTAATTAAATTCGAACGATGAGCAAAACACGCATAATATAATAGAAACAGTCCAACTCTCGTGCCTTGGGTTGCTTAATGTCCAAGTGTTTGATTCAATTGGCACTGGACGTAAAAAGAAGAAACTAAGTCAATTGGGTCTAGAAGACTGTCTCAATTAAGAAATGCTTACGCGGAAATCCCCTTCATTTAGGCACGATCACGTATTAAATACGCGTGGCATACATCGGCATCGCTTTCTGGTCATTATCCTCTTGAGAAGCAGATAATGAGTAGTATTGATTGATGTGAGAAAAAAAAAGCAATCGTGAAAGCAAATCTAATTTCAAGCGGATCAAAACCAAATCATCTCAATCCAACAACAGAACTCATCGCGTTCTAGAATCATTTCTATCTTCGCTCACCAAACACATCAGAGGTTTTTTCTTAATAATAATGCTGAACGCATCATCATTTACATCACGAATTACTTAGCCGCTGAGACGGCAATGTCTCTGGCAGGACATCGGGCCATCAATCCGAACCCAACCAATCCCAAACACGGAACACAACTTACACAAGCCCAAGTCTAGAACGCAAAGCCCCGTAGACGCGCCCGACACGGCTCCCGCACGTGCGACACGAACAGCTCGCTCTGACTCGGCATCTCCTTAAGCCAAGGAAGGAAGATCTCAAGAAACCTCGCTGTCCCGCGCTGTAATTTCTATTCACGCAACGCCAACATCCATCTGTATTCATCTCCCATCTCCAAACAAATATCCAGTCCAATCAATCTCCTAGCGCAATGGGATGGTCGCTGAGGTCTCGGACGCCGCGGCCGTCGAGGAGGAAGTGCCGGGCGAAGATAAAGGTGGCCAGAGTAGAGGGCCTTCTTCTGCCGGTGGGGGCCGAAGATAAGAGAGTTGCGGCGGTGGAGGTGAGATGGAACGGGCCGGAATCGAAGGCGCGGAGAGTTCTATATTTTGGGAGGAAGAAGAGATCGAGAACGACGGTTCGGAGGATCTCCGGCGAGAGGGCTGTGGAGAGTGATGGATTGGCGGTGTGGAACGAAGGAGATGGTAATCAGTTCGAGAATGATTGCTGGTTCTCGGGCGCCGCCGGGAATTTTCCGGCGTGGGAGGTCTTCCTCTCCGTCCTATACGTGAGTCACCTTTTTTCTGTTTTTTTAAATGTTTGATTTGTAGATTTTTAATTAGTTCTTTTCTTGTGGATATCTTTCTTTGACTTGTTCATTAGAAGGAACCTTTTTGAATGTTGTCAAAGTTGACTTGAGAATTAGGCTTCAGATTGGATGAGGAATATGCCATGTAAGACTCAACCATTAGATCCGTCTGACTTTTGACGTTGGTCAACAATTACAAAATTACAATCTGTCAACACATTTAAATATTCAACAATAACGGCAGCAACGTCAACAGTACATCATCTTTCTTGCCTCTAAAGACGAAAAAACGACAAACACTGCATTATCTGATGAGAAATTTGTTAGAAGCATTGCAGAATTTGAAAATGCCTGTGAAAAGTGGAAAACTAGTGGTCATTTGTCAGCTTCGACATCCCAAATATCATTCATACATCATACATGTAATACCACAATTACTTGCAGAGTCAGGAGTCACAGCAATTCCTCCAAATTCTTCTTCGCAAACAAAGAATCTAGGGATATCAATAGCATAATCTGAAGTGTTTAATTGCTATTTCCTGTTCTTTTCCTGGCATAATTCATTGGCAACTTCAACAGGGATCTCAACAGGAAGGCAAGTACAAAGCACTAGAAGAGATTGGAACTGCAGTGATTAACATTGCAGAATGGGCTCTTCAGACACCGAAGAACGGGGAATTGAAGTGGAGGGAATCAGACTTGCAGATTCTAAGAAAGAAGATTCCAATCACTTTGAGAAAGGATGGATTATCCTGCAATGGAATGCTCCATGTAAGCACAAAGACATAATTCTCCATTATCTATCTGCAAATGCAGCCGAACTATTCTCAAAATTCAGGAAATTACTTAGATTATCTAATTTTTATTGAATGAAATTACTGTTTTCAGGTGGAGTTCAGCTTGGTTGAAATGAGATCATTTCAAGAAACTGCAGAAACATCAGTTGTGACAGATGATTTGAAGATCAACAAGGGAAGCCAACTCCAAGGACAAACATCTGATGATTCCTGTTTCTGTGATGCACAAGAAGGTGAAGAAGAAGATAAGCCAATTACCAGAGACAGCAGTAATTTCACCGAGACGACAAACAGCAGCAGCAGCAGCAGCAGCAGTGCAGGCTCAAGTCCAGAGCTGCAGCTTCGATCTTCTTCGATGCGCCAATTCTTCTCTTGGAGAAAAAGGACAAAAAATACCAATGAAAATAGTGAGAATCAGGCTTCTCCTTCCTCCCCAAATACTTCATCAGATAGCAGAAAGGTATGCATTCACTGTGTCAAGAAACTCATACTTCAAATTTCTTGAACAAACTCTAAACTAGCATTGCATTTCTCAGCAAAACAAAGACTCGTCAAAAGCAGCGGAAGAAGATGACCCCATTGGAAGCTGGGAACAGAGAGAGCTCATAAGCAGAGACAAGCAAACAAAGCTCAAAACTCACACCTTCTTCGCCTCAATCGACCAGCGGGATGAGACAGCAGGGGGAGAGAGTGCCTGCACTGCACTAGTTGCTGTGATTGCTGATGCGCTTCACAGAAACAAGGTGAGTCCCCCAACAAGGTTAGAATTCAATCAGCTCATACGAGAAGGCTCCTTGGAGTGGCAGAAGCTTTGCAGCAATGAATCCTATGTGGAGCTCTTCCCAAACAAGCACTTCGATTTGGAAACCATCTTAGAAGCAAAGGTCAGACCCATATTTGTCGTCTCCGAAAAGTCCTTCATTGGATTCTTCCAGCCAGAGAGCTTCGAATCACTAAAAGGTGCTATGCCATTTGAAGAAATATGGGATGAGATCACCAAAGACATAACTGAAAGTGAGATGAAGGTCTACATAGTGAGCTGGAATGACCATTTCTTTGTTCTAAAGCTAGAAGCCAGTTCTTACCATATAATTGACACACTGGGGGAGAGACTATTTGAAGGATGCAGAAGAGCTTACATGCTTGAGTTTGATGAGTCGACGGAGATGTACAAGTTACCGGAGAACACCGACGACGAGGAAGAGATGATTTGCCGGGGAAAGGAGTGCTGCAGGGAGTTCATAAAGAGGTTTCTTGCTGCCATTCCATTGAGGGAGGAGCTGGAGCTGGAGGAGAAGGGGAAGGAAAACGGAACCACAAGCACTGCCCTTCATCAGAGGCTGCAAGTAGAGTTTCATCTCACACAGGGTTTACAGTTGCCTGAGATTGTATAGATTAGATATGTGTTCCATTGTAATTATGCAAACTGAATTTGTGCATAGCTTGTGTTGTGAAGAGGTCTTGGATTCATATTCTTTGGGCTGAACATGTACCACTGTATTCATTTGGCTGAACATGTACATTCCAAGTATTTAGTTGTGAGGCTCCATGCCAACTCTCCATGTTGTTCTGTACTGATCCACCAGCTGCCTGGAGCAAGAAAAAAATTGCAGCATTAAGGCATCTTGACTACCTTGAACACCAGAAACAAGATTCAAGGAAGTTACATTACCTCTTCATGACCGATCGTTGGAATTTTGATCTCTCCACGTTTTTGCAAATGATGCAGTCAAGCAAACAACTCTAAAGAATAGGCTGCATGCTTCCCGCATCTACAAATTAGAATGATTCCTTCTGGGAAGCTTCCATGCTAGTGCCACTTTTGTCGCAGTGGCTCCAGATTTCTGGAGCTCTCTGGAACAAAATGGGGACTCATCTAAGAAGTCAATGACCAAGATAATGGGTTGAAATTCTTCAGGAAGTGGGACAACAGATAGTATGGAATGGATTGTGGACCCTGGATGGCAACGCAGTTAATGATATCTCCATCTGACCGCCAATTACCAGTGAAATATCAGATACAAGCAACCTTCATGAAATTATTGAAACAAAGATTGGAAAAAGGAAAATGACACCTTAATCGTCTTGACGGTAGCATCTTTTATTTGTTTTTGAACTTGCTTGAGCTCGTAATATCTAGCAGACTTTGACCTTGCTTCACAACAAAGACTAGTAAAAATCAGCAGTACGAAAAGTAGGAAGGGATATCTTGTCAGTAATAAATTTTTGGATTAGATGTAATGGTTTTATGTTTTTGTCGCTTTGTTTAAATTCAAAATTACTAGATTTAGACAAGAGTTTTTGTACTCTGTATAAACACAAATAACGAAAACTTGAGTCTCCTCCATTCTATTCCATTCTCCTATATGATATCAGACATTTAAGCTCCATCGAACATCAATTCTTCTCCCTAATCTTAGGTATCTATCTTCTCCCCTCCACCTACTATCTCTATCTCTACCACCCCCTTAATTTTCACCAATTTTCATGATGTTATTATAGCCCAACACTCTCTTAAGCTCAACTTCTCCAATTATCCTTTATGAAGAGCAATTTGGGTTGAATTTAACCTGACATGACAACAAGTAAATTTTATCTCTCCCATTCTCAAATTTAGCCCTAATCTGGAAAAGGTTTAGAAGCAACATTTGGATTTCTCAAAAAATATAAAAAACAAAATCTTAGCCCTCCTCTTAAATTTAATATATCTTTAAGGCATATATTAGATTTTGTCGGAAATGTAATCCAACTTCTAGATGGAGAAATAAACATGGATTCTAATAACTAGTTATCTTTAGATAAGTTGATACGTTGAGTTTAAATAAATATTAGATTAGATAAGTTTTAGAATTGAATTTTCGATCTCCCTTATATCTTATCAATGCACGCCTATAAAAGGCGTTACTCTGTTTTTTTCTACATCTGCTCTCCTCTCTTCTTGTCCCTTAATTTTTACACATGTAAAAAAGGGTATGAGACATCTTAAATTAATCTGCGCCACAAAATCGTATTTGGGGTTATCAAAACACATATTAAAAGAATCCATGTCACTAACCCGTGTTTGGATGTTAAGATCTGTGTTGCATAACTACAATTCCCTTATGATGAAAAAAATGCAATTCGATCGGTTGGTCTGCTGCTCTCCACCCATCTGTCTTGCATCTCGCATGGCACTATTGGCTTCAAATCCGGTGAAAAATCCGAATCTGCTTCAGAGAACCTCCCAACTAGAAGAATCAAATCGCGAACATCCTGCTCCTGGGCTCTTATCCGCGCCTGGTAAAGCAGGCTCTGCATCTTGCACCCGCCACACTGCCCAGCATACTCACAGGGAGCAACCACGGCTTCATGGTGCGGCGTGATCGCCTTCAGCTTCTGCACCTGTAGTCCATCCCAATAATCGATAAAAACACAAAATTACACAAAAAATGACGGATTGGATTGGGGAAGAATCCCGAATTGGAACCTCAGCGTAGCTTCCTTTCTTGCGGGAGAAGCGGCCGATGAAATGCTCGCCGGGGAGGGCGCGGTCCCACATGAGGACGAAGCCGGTGTCGACGACCTTGCAGACGCCCTTGCCTTTGAAGGCCAGCGACTCGCACACGAGCTCCAGCGTCTGCCCGCCCTTCGGGAACAAAGAGCACGATGGAGTAGTTGGCGTTGGCTGGGGCGGCGGAGCTTCGACGGCGGCGGCGGCGTCGTCGTTGTCGGAGTGAGAGCGGAGGGCGAACGAGGCGGAGGCGTAGCGGCGGACTGCCCGCAGCCATGGGCGGGCGATCAAGCCTCGAGCGCGGCAGCCCATTGCCGTCTCTTCTGCTGATAAGAGTGGAGGAGAATGGCGTCTTGGACATGAAAGCCCAACGGCGCGAAAAAGGTTGGATCGGGTTCTTGACGGATTGAGGATGAGGATCCAAATGATAAAGGCGACGCCGACATTTTAACAGTATCCAGCGGTGGAACACCAAGCCTCCTTCTGATTTGCGATGAGATCAAGGTCGGCCTATTTGAAAATTATTATTATTATTATTATTAACATTAAAATTATTTATTTTATATTTATTATTAAATTAAAATTATTATAAAAAATTAAATATTTTTTAAAATTTAAAATTATTGAAATATTAATTTTAATAAAAATTATTAATTTATAAAAAAAGTTTATTAGTTTTGATCGTAATCCTGATTCTGATTTCGAACCAAAAGATGTCTAACTATTCTCTATCATTGGTTAAAATCTTAAGGTGATATATACACATTCCGATCGCGAGACGTCCATATGCTTGTTATGATTTGGGTTGAGAAAAAAATTAGAAAAATCGGTATGAATTGGAAACTAAGTTCTTAAAGTAGATTAGTACGAATCTTAATTTTGATAAAATCAAAAATTTAATTCTATATCATGTGAAAAACAAGTGAATTAAAATTATACCAATTATTAATATATACATATACACACACACAAAAATATATAAAATGTAAAATTTTAAAATATAGTATTTTTATGATTTGGGTTGAAATAAAAACTAAAAAATCCAGTATATTGAACCGTATTGATTAAGAATCATATCGAAAATTCAATTCTCAAAGTGAGCCAGTACCATTCTAATTCTTAATTTTGATAGAATTGAAAATTTAGCTTTGTATTATGTGAAAAATAGGTGAACCAAAACTATACTAGTTATTAATATATATATATATTGTAAATTTTTAAAATATAATTTTTTATGTGATGTAATGTTAGTGTATTTAAATCAAATTTTATAGAATTATAATGAATTATACAATATTTTTGTATAAATTATGTGTTAGTATATTTAAAATTAAAATTTTATAGAATTATAATATAAACTATATATCGTTTTAAAGTTAATAATTTAAAAAATTATCCATTTTAAAACTAATTCAGAATTAAAATTCAAAAATCAATCATTAACCCAAATTGATACGATGCCAACTCTCAATTTTTTAAAAATCAAAATTTAATTTTAATTTTAAAATATATAAAATGTGTCGATTTTGTTGTTCATCCTTAGTTATGACGGCACAATGTTGTGCGGGACAAAAAGACAACAATGTATAATAATTGACAACTAAAAAACGAAGATTCTGCTTTATTTTTTTTATTTTTAAAAAATGAAAAACACGTTATTGAGCAAGATTCGGCAAGAAAAGGAGCGTAATTAATTTATCTAAAAACAAAGTAATGTCGTAGATTTGCTTTTCCAAATTTAAAAAATTCCTTTCTTTCCGGGTTCTCGGTTCTGGCGTCCGAAATCGGTTCAATTTTTTTATGGCTACCACAAAAATCCGGCTCTGCTCGTTCGCTCCCCGGACCGGAATGGGGCCCTTGCACCGGTTCCCGGCCGTCGTCCTCCTCCTCCTTCTTCCAACGCTCCTACTGAGCTACCCCGCCTCAAGCTTCCTTCCGATCATCTCACTCGCAAGCCGGCGATGGCGATGATGACTCAGTCGGCACACTCTGGGCCGTCCTTGTTGCCGGATCCTCGGGATTCAGCAACTACCGGCACCAGGTGCACTAATCCGAATCCCGATGGCTTTTGATCTCCTTGTCCTTAATGCCGTGCAATTATTTGGCAACCAGTGCAACACCCAGGGCCCCCATACAAAAAATTCACTCCTCGTTGACGACCATCTTTGCCAAGTATTTTGATGTCATATGATTTGCTAAAATCTACCCACTGATCAGAAAATGAATCCGAATTCGGTGATACATTGCCACTCGCATCGATGGTCGCAGCATACATCATGTCAGCCGCTTTGCCAACACCATCAAACGGGAAAAGCCCGCTGCCCATCATCGTCTGCGGCTCGTAGTCTTCATCTACACTGACCTTTCCTCCCCAGAACACTGCATCTGCCTTCCCAAAATTCTCAAAGATATTAACAGGCCAAAACCCAATTAGCTCGTCGTCGAGTTTCACATACCATCTCTGCTCTCCTTGATTCTTTCCCATATATAAAGAAAAGAAATTCGTCACTGTTTTGATATTTCCGTCCATTTTAATGGAAATAGAAGCACTCACCAGCTGAATCTTAAAAGAACTTGCATATCTCTTATGGCCCGGTTCGGAGATACCATCAAAAGAAGCGCCCAGGGCTAGATTTTCGCTGACATGCACAAAACCTGGGCATTGCTGATTGAAGCATCCTGATCCCGCACCGCCGTCATTATCTTTCTGCATCAGCAAACATAGCATCAGAATATATGTGTGGTAAACCAAGAAATTGGATGAAGAAAAACGAAGGCTTACAGTCCAGTAAACGTAAAACCTGGTCTTCTTGTCTCCAAATAGATAAGGGTGTACCTAGAGGAACAAGCCAAGTAATTGAACATGTATTTTTGTTTCATATCAACCAACTGATAGTTGAGCAGAAGCCTTACTGCCCAACCAGTTGCAACTACATTTCGGAGGGATTTAGGACGAGTTCCCGGAACATAATCCGAATTCCCCGCGGAGAAAACTGCAACATGACTCGTACTATAATCACCGGGGTACTCAGTAACCACCGTGGGGTTCCAAATAGAAATTAAGGCTTGAGCTCCATGATAGGTCTGTTTATAAGATATTCCCCCTGCCACCTGCGAATCATATTCCACCTGAGAATTCTTGGAAGGAAATACCAAAAATTCGACGAGTAATTTATTGAGGAAAAAAAAAAAAAAAACTCACGATGGGTCTCAATCTTCCATTAGCAGTTGGATAGTAGGAAGTTGCATTTATTTTTGGCTGCGAAGACCTTAGAATGGGAACTGTCCCGTGAGGACAACTGCCACTCCTCTGCCACCCTTGGATGATTTTACGTGGCTGCTGTGTAGATGTTGTTGCTTCTGGCACCTGCACATAATCAATCAAAATCAAGCTGCTTAATAGTTATACATGCGATGCGAATTAGGATTAACAGATTAGCAGGACAGGACCTCCAGAGTAATATTTAGTTCTCTCAAACCCGGTTGTTTGTTTATGTCATAGCAATCCACAACGTCCCCATTTTCCCCCTGCAAAATTTAAATGAATCTATTAGCACTTAACGAGAAATTAAGTTGTATGAACGAGTTAAAACTGAAAAGAAGACAAGTACTTACCCAAATGGTCTTGAGGATGTGGTTCTTGGGACGATATGTTCTCGCTCCCAAGACTCCATTGGCGGCACAGAGAAAAGCCAACGTAAACAGAAACCCTAGTGCTTGTTTCATCTGGATTTCTTACTGTGTTTCGGAGGTGGAAGATGACACCTTTTATATAGAACCGTCACACCTGCAATGACTAGTTTGTGGAATATGCTCTCCATTCAAGTTTTTGATGTGCTTAAGAATGGTTGAGATTTTAGACATTCCTTTTTTGATAAATGAGATCATTTGCATTTAAAAAATTCGATGAACATGCCAATGAGAGTAAAACTTACGAGGCATTTTTGTGCAATTTCAAAATTTTGCATGTATTTGGGACAATGGGAGGATAATCTACTGGCACATTTCATCTTGTTTCCAAGTGTAAATCTTGTATGGAATCTACTGGAAAGCTTTCCAATAGCAAACATAGAATCCATTTGTAATTATTTGAAACTCGCTTCTTTGTCTATGTTTTGTATTAGCTGAATGTTAAGTATAATATATCACAAATATATAAAATTTTATCCGGAGAATTCGGGTTAACTATAATATATTTGAATGGATTTGGGGTTAGTTTAAAATGCCTCTAAATACAAATCAAACTAAACTAAAGCACTCGTTTTGATTCAGAATCAAAATCGAGTTCAAATTTAAAATCAAAATTAAAATAAAAAAAATGGATCAAATTTTTGGTGTTTTGATACTAGTATGATTAGTGAATGATTTAAATTTTTTTAAATCTTTTATGCCCTTAAATATATTATTTATTAAAATTTAAATAAATAAATATAAGAGTAAAATAATAATTTATTTATTTTAATGTAATGTGGAGATAATTTAACTATTTTTTAGTATTTAAATGATAGATTAATTAAAAGAAAATAATCCATCCCAAGTGATCAGCTTCCAAATCAAACGAGGCCTTGGGCCTTCGTTTGAGTTTCAATGTCAATATGGTAGCTGAATTCTCGTGGCCCTAACAAAACTATGGGCCTAAAGAAGCTGCGAGGCGACTTTGTTGAAACCATGATATAAATCAGGCCTTCCATGACGTTTTTATTGGAGTGTATATGAACAAATTGTCACAGTTTTAGTGTGAAGTTCTTCCCGGATTTGCCCTTCTTTTCCCGCTCGATCAAGCTTGAGCCATTGCCATAATAATCCAAGGAGACACAACTCATTAACAACAGCCGAGTCCAATCTTAACCGAATCAGTTCTCCACCTCTTTTGTCTCCAGCCGCACTCCAATTTCCGCACGCCCGGTCGCGTCCACGCCGAACACGATGGGACCCCACCGCCAAACTCTGTCCTCATCTGTTTCCCCTGCTCCGCCGGACCACCATAACACAAACTCCGCCCCGACGCTTCCCGCACCACTTGACACGTGTACACCCAGTGAAGCATCACCTCCCCTCGGTATTCGCACAGGTGGACGGCTGTTGTTTCTGGCCGTTACAGCACGGACGGCAGATATTCGCTGCTGCCCCTTGCTTCGCTCCCACGCTATCTCTGCAACCGTACTCATCTTTCACACCCACTCCCGCACCGTCTAAACGCGCTACGCTGGGTCCGCTTCCCGATCTGCATCCTACAGATCGCATGCGATTTGATTCTTTTTCTTCTTTTTTTTTTTTTTTTTTTCCCCGGGAATTAACAGCCCTCGAGCCTGCACTGCACTGCACTGCACAGCAATGCACAACTGTAGAGCAATAGCGTAGCAGATTACACAGAAAAAGCCAGAATTAGGGGCAGCGGAATTCTCGTGAGCCAGTAATTCTCTTCCAATTTGTGTATATAAATTCTCGTCCCTTCTGCTTCATTTTGCTTGTTACTCGAGAAGAAGAGCAGAAAGGAGGAAAGCCAAACCCTGACTGACTCCTTAGCTTGCCTTTTCCCCTTTCCATTCAGAGACATCTCCTCCCTGACCGCCTTCTTGACCCACCTGCTTCCTCTTCTTTCTGCGTACTACATATAGCAGACAGGATCGTGTTCAGTTCTTCGTCTTTTCAGTTTCCAGCCGAAGGAATGCAACGGACGGTGGGGACGGCAGCGGCAGAGCCGCCGGCCAAGTGTCCCAGATGCGAGTCGACCAACACCAAGTTCTGCTACTACAACAACTACAACCTGTCGCAGCCACGGCACTTCTGCAAGGCGTGCCGGAGGTACTGGACCAAGGGCGGCGCGCTGCGCAACGTTCCCGTCGGCGGTGGGTCGCGGAAGAACTCCAAGCGCGCTTCTTCTTCTTCTTCCAACTCGTCGTCCGGCAATCCGGCCAAGCGCGCCACGACGACCGTCGCCGTTCCGGAGCTTCATGATCCTGTGTCGATTAATCCGCATCCGCCGGGGTTTGATTCGGATCACGGAATGCTTGATATTGCGGGGAGCTTTAGCTCGCTGCTGGGGGCGAACTGTCAGTATGGGGGTTTTGTGGAAGGGTTGCAGGCAGGAGATGTGAGTCTTTCAATCGGCGGTGCAGCTGCGGGGGCGCCGCTGATGGGGCTGGACTTGCAGCAGAGCTCGACGGACAGTAGCGGGAAAGAGAACCAAGCAGCAGTAGTGGCGCCGGAGAATTTCTTTGTGGACTGGGCTGGCGGGTGGCCGAACTTGGCCATCTACACTCCAGGTTCGGGCTTCCAGTGAGGGAATGCCTTGGAAGACGAGTTTTCTTTTTTAATTTTCTGCTCATGATCTAGTGAGACTAGTGTTTTGTGAATCTATAGGTTACTGTTCAGTAATGCTGTTATGTTTTTTTAAATGATATCCTTAGTTTTGATGAGAATGTTTGGTGGTTTTGATGGTGATTATAAACATTATTATACATCTTTGGATTGGATTCTGGAGGCATACGGCAAGTTGGATGCCATTAAAACAGCTTTCTCATATTCCCTGCAAATGTTGTTTAGTGGAGTATTTTATCCGCTGATTTGGATCTGTGATATGTATGTTCTATTATCAGTCAATGCAGAGTGGTATAATTCGTGGATGTTTGAAACTGGTTGCTGTGTTTCTAAGTCAATAATGATGGGAAGATTTGGATTGCCATTTACGTGATCACATGATTTTGGCATGTTCTTCCTTGTTACTGCTTGCCACCTAACCTGATGGACCTTCAGAAAGCACTGTGTGTTTTCTGCATTATTTCTGAGAGAAAAAACATGTTCTTTCGAAGCCAGAATGCAGTGGAAATTCAAGAATATGGAGCTGTTTTTGGCTGCAAGAGGAGATGACCTGCAGACCTGTTGCTGTTGACGGAGGTGCGTGCTGCAGCTTCATGTCAGTAGATTGAGTTGTGCTTCTGCGATTTGCTTGAAACATGGAGGGATAGGAATTGTGTCAATGGGGATGCTGTGGAAAGACATGGTGGGCTCCACGAACCATGTGGCTCTTCTTCCTCCCGTGGACAAGAAGGTAGCTTTCAGCTTCACTGTTAGCGAACCCGTGCCATGTGACACAGCGCTAGCTTATGCACACATAGTGCATTTCTTTTCGTCTACTTGTGATGATTTGCGCGTGGTAAACATGATTTGCTGCCATTAATTGTTTGTCGTGTTTAATTTAAGAGTTGCGGCGGTGGACGCAGCTAACAAATTCTTCTTCTTCGATTTACGTAGACCCGTGCTAGGTCAAAATTTGGATTTTCTGTTATCAAAGAAACTAAAACCGAATTTTGTCCGATCGCATTGGCCCAAGCAAGACCCCGGCCCAAGCCAAATGTATATCGAGAAAACAATAACATTCTTATTATCAAAAATCATCAACCCAACTAATAAGAAAGGATAAAAAAAATTTTAAAAAAACCATTCAACGCGTAATCCAAAGCTAAGAAAAAAAATCAAAATGTGGTCCGCACACAAACTCTCAAGAAATCTAGCAACGGATTTGCAATGAGAATATTAGTATTTGAGATGAGATCCTCGATAATATTTGTCTCCCTTAAGCTTAACAATGCGATGGATTTGCTTGCTAAGCATGAATTGAAGTCTCCCCAAACAAATCTAGCGAGTTTTTTTCCCCCCACAATTTGGATTCGATTTGATAAGACAAGAACAAATCTAGTCGACTTGCTTGCTGGGAAATCTCAAGGAACACATCTAGTCGACTTGCTTGCTGGGAAATCTCAAGGCAAGCGCATCCTTGACTTCGAATTAATATTAATTTCTCTGCTCTAGTCTCTGGTCTTCATGAGTTCTTTGTAGGGTCATGTTGAGCATATAGCTTAAAGCCTACCGACTCTTCGATCTGGGTTGGCATTTTGCGTCTTAATGCACGGGGACTAGCAAACAGAATATTGGTTTGATGACAAACGAGATTAGACTTTTGGAATCTATGGAATAAGAAAAAAATAATTTGCTTCTGTTTTTGTTTATGTTTCTTGAAGAAACATGTTGAAATGGTTAGCTTAGATACCATGGCTCTCCATCACCTACGTGGGGCTCTTCGCCATCACGCGTTACGACGGAGTTCTTCTTGCATTCACATGTACAATTCAAGCTTGCATTGTTCTTGATTAGCTGTATTTGAGCTCGGACTTGGGCTTTGTTTTTCAAGTTTCTGGCCGGTTTTGGTCCCTTTTGCAGTTGTTTGTGTGAGGAACATTTGAGATTACAATTCATACATATGATTTCTTTGTTGAAATTAAAATTTTTGAAATGTTTTTCATATGATAAAGTCAAAAGAAGATGGAGCACTTGAGAATGCGAGCCTCCTTGTTTGAAGGAAGGAGCGCTAGTAGAACTCTACTTCCTTCATTTTTGGCAGGACAAAGGCAAAGCTAGCTGAGAGTGTGGCATCAACTCAAACATGAAAGACTCGTCCATTTGGACGTTCTTCTCATCTCCTCATGCCAAACATTTGACTCCCATTCATTTCCTCAAGGACCACCTGTAATATGAGCTTTAATTCATCGTTCTTTCGTGCACTCTGCAACTTCTTCTGCTAAGATTTTTCTATATTTTGGCAAGCAAGCTTCCTCAGATCAGATTGACACTCTGAAGTGTTTACCATTTGCCAAACCATTTTTTCGTATTGTCATGTGTTCTACAGGCACCAAACGAATCGCGATATCTAGTGAAATAACAGGAGGAGATCACAGGACACTAGGAAAAGATAACTCCCTTTATATCTGAGATGTTATAATAGACTTTGATGCGAATCTAATGTGACTGCAACTTCTACTTTTAGCGGCAATCCATGCCTACCAGATGATGTACAATCTCCCATATTATCATTGATCTCCATTTGATTTGATTCTCCCAACCCCAATTGGAAGGCCATACCTTTTGGACAATCCTCCTTATAAAATCAAACTCAGACACAAATTCCCATCCTATAATCTGATTACAATGTTCTCTTTTATTTATTTCAGCAAATCTGATTTGCTTCTAGAACTATATATGACTTCATACATGTTTATAGGTGTCATGTTGCTTGTTTAGAGCCAGGATGAAGACCTTCCACCCTTCAAAGTAAGGGGAGTCCTCTCCGTGTGTCTTGGAAATTGCAATCTCTGACAGTGGGGCACAAGGCCTTATACCCCCGGCCATGACTAAATGCGGAGACGAAGAAACTCTTACACTGAGACAGAAGCTCGATGGATTGAAGACTCTTCAAAGAGTCGGTATTTATGAATGGTAGGGGGAGGTCCTCTCCGTGTGTCTTGGAAATGAATTTAAAATGATTAGGTCTCTGAATATTGACAGGATCAAACCGCTCAGAGGCCCTTTGGTTTTTTAATCAAATTTAAGGTCAGAGTTAAAAGAAGAAATAAAATATAAAAAAAATTTATTTAATTATTGATATGATTAAGGAGTGGTTTAAATTTTTTTTTGAATCATTTTATCCTCAATTTTTTCTTTAAATGCGTTTCCGTCCTCGCCGACTCCGTCATTTCCGACGAAGTACGGCGTGCCGGGCAGCTCGCGCGGGGGAGCTGGTCGGGCCAGCTCGCGCAGGTGGTTTGGGCGGCAATCTCGCGCGGGGAGCTCGCCGGGCGAGATCGCCGCCCGAGCTACCTGTCCGAGCTCGCCGGGCGATCTCGTGCGGACAAAATGTACCAAGAGTATTTTAATTATTTTCTATTTATATTTTAATTAAATTAAATAATATTAATTTGATTAAATTTTTAATATTTAGATGATAAACCAATCCGTCCCAGATGATCACGAGACCTGGTCATTAAATTCATTTCCATGCAGATGGTGAGACCTCCCCCTACCATTCACAAATACCGACTCTTTGAAGAGTCTTCCATCCATCGAGCTTCTGTCTCAGTGTAAGAGTTTCTTCGTCTCCACATTAAGTCATGGCCGGGGCTATAAGGCCTTGTGCCCCACTGTCAGAGATTGCAATTTCCAAGGCACACGGAGAGGACTCCCCTTACTTTGAAGGGTGGAAGGCTTATGATGAAGACCCTTATGATGCTGTGAGCAACCCCTCAGGGGTCATCCAGATGGGATTGGCTGAAAACCAAGTAAACTCTCTTTCAATGTAGCACTAGTCCTTTGAGACTCACATGCATGCATTATGTCAAGTGAAGTTCTGATCCTTGTTGTTTCTGGGCAGGTTTCATTTGATCTCCTGGAGGAGTACCTCGAGAAGTACCCAGAAGCATCAAGCTCGGGAAGTGGCATCTCTAGCTTCAGAGAAAATGCCTTGTTTCAGGACTATCACGGTCTTTAAACTTTCAGAGAGGTACTATATCCAATACTTGTGAGCTCAGCAAGTTATATATCTTCTTGTGAGCTCTCATATTCAATTATTTGGAAATTCTCAACCTAAGGCAGTGGCAAACTTCATGGAGAAAATAAGAGGAGGGAAGGCAGGATTCGATCCCCAACGCACCGTCCTGACGGCGGGGGCAACTGCCGCCAATGAATTACTAGCCTTCATCTTAGCAGACCCTGGAGATGCTTTTCTAGTTCCAACACCATATTATCCAGGGTAAGAACTAGCATGTACAACCTTTGATTGTTCACCATATTCTTTACCACTACTCCGACTCAAGCTGACAGCATGAAAATTGGCAGATTCGATCGCGATTTAAGATGGAGAACGGGCGTGAACATCGTTCCGATCCACTGCCACAGCTCCAATGGATTCCAGATCACTCCTGGAGCCTTGGAAGCTGCATACAAAGAAGCCAAAGAGGCGAAAATGAGAGTCAGGAATGCTGATCACCAACCCTTCAAACCCATTGGGCACAGTGATAGCAAGGACTGTTCTTGAAGAATTGCTCGACTTCTCGACAAGGAAGAACATCCATTTGATCTCCGACGAGATATACTCAGGCTCTGTCTTCTCCGCCACCGAATTTGTGAGCGTAGCCGAGATTGTAGAATCCCGGGGATACGAAGAATGTGCGAGAGTACACATTGTGTACAGCCTCTCCAAGGATCTCGGCCTCCCAGGCTTTAGAGTCGGAACCATATACTCCTACAACGATGAAGTGGTGACCACAGCAAGGAGAATGTCCAGCTTCAGCCTCGTCTCATCACAAACACAAAATATGCTGGCTTCCATGCTATCGAACACCAAATTCACCGAAAGATACATAAGAACAAACAGAGAGCGGCTCAAGAAGCGATACGAGTTCATAATCAACGGGCTTGAGAATGCCGGAATCGAGTGCCTGCAAGGCAATGCTGGCCTGTTCTGCTGGATGAACATGAATCCATTGCTGGAAGAGAACACAAGAGAAGCCGAGCTCAAGCTCTGGGATCCGATACTGCACGAAGTGAAGCTCAACATATCGCCAGGCTCGTCATGCCACTGCTGGGAAGCCGGCTGGTTCAGGGTCTGCTTCGCCAACGTGAGCCCGCAAACCTTGGAAGTTGCACTAACGAGGATGAAGAATTTTGTGGAGAAAAGAAGGGGTTTGTTGCAAAAATCATTGAACTACTGCATGACATAGTGCAAAGTAGTAGAGTGATTTTCGTAGGGATTAAAATTGAAAAATCAGAAAATAAACATGTGTAAAGGTTGTTTATTGAATGATTTGGCAAATGTCAAAAAGGAAAAGAAAGATGTGGAAATTAAAATTTTGTGGATTGAAAAATGGATTAAAAAGGAATGAGAAGAGAAAACAAAAAAGGTAATGGGTCCATGCGTATTTTTGGTCAAGATATAATTAAATATGTCAATTTAATTTTGTAATTCTAACTCGATTCAAGGCAATATTTGAGATACTCAAGGCGAGATGAGCCGAGTCATGGGCTCGTTTAGAACCTACGCACAGTGAGTTGTGGAAATGGACATAAAAATAAAAAAATCAACTTTAATTGAAATCCGATATAAAATAAATATCTTATTTTTTTTATATTTTTGGTTGCTTTGCATTTTTAATCTATTTTAATTGGATTTGGCCAGTAAAATTCTGTCTCACCACAGATGATGCATGAAAATTATGAAAAGCACAAAAAATAAGAAAATTCAACAAACAAAAATTGCGAAATGTTAATAAAATCTAATATTTCTGGGAGTTCGGTGCGAAAACTCAAAAAAAAAAAAACGCGCGGAGCCAATTTAACGGACGAGCGACTGCGTCTGATGCCGGAATCAGCGCCTTCGGACGCGACATGAAACCACGCTGGAGAAAAAACGGTCGCAATTTCTGATTGCATTGCAAGCTACAAAATATAGTCTAACCGCATCATTTAATTCATTCGGAGAGCTTGATTTGAAATAATTTTAATTTAATATAATTAGCGACTTTAATTATATTAGTTAATTAAGAAGTATTTGAAGTTAGTATCACTAGTATTATACATATTAATATTATTTTTTAAAAAATTAATCGTATTAATTAACATTTTAACTGTTCAGTAGCTATAAGCCGAAAGTTATGCATGCTTAATAAAATATTAGAACCATTAAAAAATACATATGATAATGTCCTTAGAATGGAAGTGTTTGCAGTCACTGAGACAAACTTCAAGAAAGAAATCACTTCATTTATTTGTCTTCACGTAGTCGGTGATAGACTTTGTTCAGCTGTTTCTCATGCGTTCTCTTTGGGAGACTGAGGGCTGTTTCGCCGACTAAAATTATATGTAACTCTAATTCCATGTTAGTAATTAAACTATTTCCCCTTTAAATTGTTAAGAGCTCATTTGAGAAGAATCTAAAGCAATAATAATGTAGACAGAAATTGTAGGTTTCCCTCTCTTTTGGTGGCAAAATGAAAGAATGCAAAAATGATCAGATAATGTTTGCCACCCAATGGAAGAATATGCATGCAACATAAAGCACAAGCAAAGGCATTGCCAAGAAAAGTTTAAAAGAAATCATAATCGAAGGAATCAACAATCTCCATATCATTAACTGAGAACTGATTACAATTGCTCATGCTTATAACAAAAATTGTTTGGGGACAAATAAATAGCATAAAAAAAAAATCAAGGAATTATTGCCACCATTATGAGAACAAATGCAAAGCTTTGCAAGTTAAACGAGGTACAACTTCCAACCCGATGAGAAAGAAATTAAACTGGATGAGCTGAGAGGTGGGTATCCTTCTTTATGCTGCAAGGGGTGGTAAGACATAGTAGCCTGTGAATGGTGAAACCTCTTCTAACTATCTCACCAACAGAAAACCACGCATATAGCTCGCGCAGCAATGCCAGCATCCTCAACTTTCGGCTCATGTCTGTTCTTCTGCATTCGATTCGTAGCATCGAGTTCTCTCCAGAATGATTCCCAGCGGCCAGGAATGCTGTTACACCAATGCAATTGTGAAATATAAGTTCATGAAGCGCAGCACAATGAGGGTACATATGGTTTGCCGAAAATAAAGGAAGCCGACCAAACAGCTGGAGTTTACAGATGTGAGAATTTCTTGAGTTCTACAAGTTTTATTATTTGGATGTATTTAGTTCACCCATTTCTCACTTCGACTGTTTGATTCAGCTAAATTTTTTGGGGACTTCTGAAGTTGGGCAAGTGCTAGTGTTTCTTTTATTTTAATTTTCTAAAAAAATAAAAGTATGATAAATATAAGTGAAATTACCCCAAATTATAATTTGCAAAATTAAATTTTTGTTGAATCTATACACTTATTAAAAAAATAATATAATATTTATACATTACAATTTATAAATTATGATTTAAAAGCCATAATTAAAAAATTATAATTTGTAAATTAAATTAAATTTCATGTGAACTAATCACTCAAATATATTATTTAAATGATTGAGAGTTTCTTCTCATCCAGCTCCTCGCGAATGAAACAATTCATTCAATAGTTTTGTAACTATGTAATACTTTCATTTCTATAGATCGACTGATCGGTCGGTCTGTCCATAAATAAAATAAGGAGATGAAAACTATTATAAACTCAAATAGAATATCTATACAAAAATACAATCTATTAGGGCTATACGGATTCGACATATAAATCAAATATATTTTCAATAATTATTTTTTTTAAAAAATGAGTATGCTTTTTCTTAAAAACATAGTGACCCTTTATGCTTAGATATGTTAGATTAAGTCAAATTTAAAAATTATAATAAATTATGTTTTACTAACTAAATGTTCATCATTTGCATAAGCTATGAGAAATAAAATCATTAGCCAAAATATTATACAATCCACATATTTTTTGTATATTGATATAATAAATTGAAAAGCACAATAGTACTTAAAATAAAGCAAAGTACAACATAAAATAATTGATTATTTTTATCCATGAAAAAAAACATTCAAAAATATTTTTCTCAAGACAGTGAAAATCTCCGGATGTTTCTTTTTATCTCCAAGATCAACGAAACATATGATTGCTCCTCTTCTAGGAGAAGAGAAGAACTTTCCTCCAAAGCGATGCTTCCCTGTGTGCTTATATTGCTGTCTCTATAATCTTTACCGCTAATGTTTACATCCCAATGAGCAGTTTCAAGACCACATCACCTTAATAATTTAGCACCATCATGTAACAATAAGGTCAAAATTTGTCTGGTCCTCATGAACCAAGAAGAATTTTTGCATAGTGTCTTGGAATTTTATTTAATTCATCTTTTAACAATTAAAAAAATCCATCATATCTATCCATTTCTTTCATCCAAGAGGAACGGACCCAACACTTAATCACGAAGACAAAACAAAGCACCCTGAAAGGATAGAAGGACAAACTGAGCTCATATGGCATTGAAAAAAATATCAATAGTTGCCAAATGAGAAATCATCAACAGCTTCCTCTATCCAAAACGATAAACATCGACCCCCAAACAACAAACAACAACAAATCAACAACATTCATAACATTTATCACAATATCAAGCAAAATCACCAATTCTGGTGGAACGCCCCCCTACACCCTTAGTTCATTTATGAACGGTCTGACTTCAGCTAAAAAAAGAACCAAAGTCACCAATTCTGGTGGAACACATCTCTTTAGCCTGGCCGCATGAGGCCACGTGAACTTGTAGGGAACAACTAACTCCCCTGGCGCACTCCCAAGCTCCACTCTTCTCCCTAATTTGCTTCTCCGCCTGCTCCAAGGTTCCAATCTGCCTCCTAGTGCTCTGTCGAGCTCTACAAGGCAATTTGCTTCTCCAGTGCCTGTTGAACTCTACAAGGTTTCAATTTGCTTCTCCAATGCCCTATCGAGCTCCACAAGGTCCCAATCTGCTTCTCCACTGTCTTCCGTCCTCAGTTTACCCCTAACCTCTCTCTCTCACACGCGCAAATTTCATCGAAAAGGTTGGATTTTTGGCAGCAAGGAACTGAATTTGATTTGCTCCCGAGGTACAATCGTGTCCTTCTACTGCATTTTGTCATATGATTGAATTAGGGAGAAACTTTTGGTTTTGGTTGTGATTTTTTCTTTCTTGATTTTTGATGGCCACTTTGTGATGGTTTGTGATGGCTTGCCAAATTCTTATTGCATTTCTTGCCATGCTTCTATCGCATACCATTTTTGCTTTGCAGCCCATCAATATATTTTCCTGTTGTTGTCATAAGATGATATTGTGCTAAGGTGATTCTTGTTCTGGGTTTTCTCATCCTACTAGTATGTGTGAGCTTGCTTTATACATTTCTGACAGTGCAAGGAATTATAATGATTTAAATTTGATTGCCTATGTGTGTCTTGCAGTAGGAAAACATATATGGGCTTCCTATCAGATGGTTAGAGCCTATTCTTTCAGTAGAGTTCAAGTTGTTTTACATTTCATATTGAGTTATTAGAGTTGTCAGAATTTTTTTTAATGTAAGCCATAACATCATTTAGCTACTGCTATCTAGGAAAAAAACATTGGAACCATTAACCATAATAGTTTTTACAACAGTTACTTTTTGTTCCAAACTGAAGTTAATCTTGTGTGGTCAGTATGATGTTAAAATGCATCAACCTGTTACAGGTTGCACAAGTCTGTCAAGGCACTCATTAGCAAATTAATAAGATGAGTCTCTTCTTTGTCAAGACTTTGGCTTATATTCATGATCCAACAAGGTAACCAGATTTTTTCTTTCTTCTATTACTAGTTTAGTTTGTGCTAAAAGTGGGCAAGTTCGAGACCTAGCTACTTTTTACACGTGCCTTCATTCTGCTCTTGCTGAAATGCATGTATACAATCTTCTTTGATGACTTCTAATAGCAACATTTTTTTCTACATGCTCAAAGTGATCATCATGATTTAATAGAATTGAGTTCTGATAAATCCGAGGTAATTGAACATCTGGAAGGCACTATTTTAGTATAATTATGTCATGTATTGCTCGGTCTATAATGGAGACTGAGCCCTAACTTATACTTCTAATAATGTGGATATTTCTATTAGCAACATAATTTCTAATAGCAACATGTTGTCTTTTAATACTCAAAATAATCCTCCTAATCTAACAGAATTGGGTTCTGATAACTCGGAGTATTAAAGTATCTCATGGGTTTAAGTTAATTAAACGTAAGTTTTGAACTAATTATTCATATTTATTCCAGTGTATAACCCACAATTTACTTAGGATATTTTCTACAGATTTCATAGATAAATATTATTTAATAGATATTAGCTATACAATAATATTGCTCTTTATTGTGGTGTACAGTATCATCTTAAGGAATATGTCAGAAGAGCTACCTCAAATGCAAAAAAATTGTTCAACTTAAAATATTCTTTACTTAGGACTACAATAGAGAGGACTTTTGGTATTTTTAGTAGACACTTAACATTTTTCTCAAATCGATATGATTTTTACATATTGTATCCTTTACAATTATATCATCATTGCTAATCTTTTAGATGTGCTATTAAACAAATCATTGAAAGATTATAAATATGATATCATTGTATTGGGTTCTGTTTAAGAGGAGCAGAAAGAAGAGAATAGATTATGAGGAATACTTGGCTAAAAAGATGTGAAATGACTATATCACCTAAAAATGTATTGGAATAGATTAAATCGTTGCATTTCAATCTAAACTCATTATTATGTCACGTATTCCAAACTTTATAATGCCATATCCTTATGTTGTATTATTTTTTATCTTATAATAAAGGATAACGATGTAAACGAGCTAAATCGAGTCAAGGTTGATTCGGCTTAGCCTAAAAAACAACCAACTCAAGCTTCACTCGTCAAGCTTGCGAGCTCAAAGGAACTGAGCTCGAGCCCGCCGATTCCAAGTCGAGCTAGTCTCGACTCAAATCTAATTTTCAGAAATTATGTTTTAAATATTTTAAAATTAACTTATGTTAAAATAATTTTTTTAAAATTCTAAAAAATTATTAAAATGTATGTTATATATTATATATTACAAGATATATTTTTAAAATTATATTTTTATATATTAAAAAATAAATAAACTCAAGCTAAAATCAAGTGAATTTAGTCTAATTCAAGCTCAGCTCGTTTGATTAACAAGCCAAGTTTTTAAGTTTAAGTTCGACTCATTCTCTAACGAATTAAGTCAAATTCGGGCCGAGGTCGAGTTGCGAGCTAAATTAGCATCCCTAGATATGACTAACTCAATATTTTTTTAGTCTATCCAAGACAATTTTGTTTGCATTTTGGACGAAGTAACAAAGAACACAACCCAACATAAGAGATGGTCTTCAAAGCGCTCTAGCTTATTATTAACATTTTTGTGAATCAAGTTAATGTAGGCTACAAAATTGACAAAGTTTTCAGTCAGTCTACCTTTGTAGCACGTGACAATGCAACCAATACACAATTCAACAAGCACTATACTACCACAGAATCTTTAGGAAGAGGTTTGCTATTAGAACCTTTAGTGGTACTAGCAAGGATAACAAGAATATGGGTCATCAATATAGAGAATGAGACCCTCTCGAACTGCTTGGTGGTTTATAACCAAAGCCTAACATTGTAAACCACAACTTGTGTTTATTCTCTTACATTTATTTATTTTGGTCACTGCTAAAATCCTGATATCAAGCTTTTCATCAATCAATGTATACCTTTCTATGAAGAGCTAAAAATAATATATGGAGAAGATCAAGCCACAAGATTTTTTTACCGAGTCCATTTATGATGAATTTGGTAGATAAATGGATAATCAAGCTGATGAGAGAATGGAGTTGTCGAACTCATCTTCGCATGTTGACATCCACCATAAGAATGACTCGACCCGTGTGAAACTATAAGCCAATGCAGTAACTAATGGACAATCCACTGCTTCAACTACAAAGAGAAGTAAAGACAAGTCCAACAAAGATGATAAAATTTGTGATACGTTGTTATAGGGTATAAACAAGGTAGTTGCGATAATTGAAAATATTCGAGATATTGTATAGAAGAAAAACCTCATCCCTTTTGTTATGCCCTAGAATCTCATTTATTCTCCAAAACAATACTTCAAGGGACTTACAAATTTCTATATTGTGATAAGGTTAAGATGAAAACTTTTGTGCATGCATGGACGATAATACGAGAGTTGATTGGATTATATGTTTTAAGGACGGGAAGATAAATAAGTAAATATGCCATTACGCACCAATAAACTTCGAGACTTTACTACTAAACCTATTATTGGTGAGAGCCCTAAAGTAAGTGGAGTTAATGGGACGACTCCGCCTTCACTAAAGAGGAAGCAAGTAGGGCACAGGCTTTGAGGTTGGTCAGAGGGCTGGCCCAGGGTTGGTGGGTCAATCATCATAGTTTTTCAGAAAACGGAATAGCTAATGCGCCTTGTACTCTTTCGCCAACTAGCTGCATTTTGGTCCACGAATGCTAATGCGCAAGGGCTTTCTAACGACGCCAACTTGGGACCGAGCTAATCGAGTTAGAGCTGTAGCTATGAGTGCTACAGATGGTCTGATGAGAGGAATGAAAGTGATTGACAAAGGAACTCCTCCCGGTCATTTTGAGAAAGCTTACATGCAGTGGGCGATAGCACTCCCTTTTCTACCAAGCCTCTTCCTAGCGCACCGAGGGTTCTTCTTCTTTCTTTCACTAACGGGTAGAATGTCGATCCCATCTTTCTTGGTTTATGGGCGAAAGCAGACCGTGCTTTTACCGAGCGAACGAATCAAGCAAGATGTAGTGGGAGAAAATCCGTACGTAAACCAACTGAGCTAACCGTTCTCGAATCTCTTCTTCCCGCTTTATTTCCTTTTCCTTCTCTTAACTGAAGATGGGTCTCAGGGTCAAAAAGAATATCAGCTTAACTGGCACTAAGTTAGCCCTCTTGCTTTTGGGCGCGGTTGCCAGAAGTGTGTTACTAGAAATCGACGTATAAAGATACAATTCGCAGCCTTCATCCAGTCGTCTTAAGCTCTTACCTTATTATAGAGATCAAGTTGGAAGAAACCTGGAATTGGTCAAAATACGCGGAATCTCTGAGTTTTCATGGAGGATTAGATCCAATAACGGGAGGTCTGTGGCTGAGCGATATAGCACATCATCATTTAGCAATTGCAATTCTTTTCTTGATCGCCAGTCATATGTATAGGACCAACTGGGGTATTGGCCATGGCCTTAAAGACATTTTAGAAGCCCATAAAGGTCCATTTACAGGCCAGGGTCATAAGGGCCTTTTAAAAATCCTAACAAACGTCATGGCATGCTCAATTAGCTCACGTTTGGATCTTCAACGGGTCAGATGGGGGGACTTTACCGATCGTTTTAAATGTGAAATATTGGCCCGGAGGACTTCGAATTCATTAGCGTGAGGCAGTTCATTAAAACGTCTATAAAAAAGGATTGAGTGAGGAACTGATGGCATTTCGCCTACTAAGTTCTTCCTTCTGTACCAGATTCCAAGTCTCGCGATCACTTCATCGCTATCAAAAGGAAGTTCGGTCTAGCTCAAACAGGGAACGTGTGACATGGAAAGAACCGTATGTAGGATTGATCGTATTAGAAACCTCATTTCATGAACCCTACCCTCAATCAACTGACTGTGAAATTCTTTCATTTGCCTTCATGGAGTTGTTATTGTAGGCCTATAACAATGTTAGTGCTGACTATGCGAAGTTTACTATGGGCATCAGAATGTGCATACCCTCTTCTGTTGATGTTTCCTATACTTTAGATGGTGCTATACCTTTGTTTGATGACAGTGTTAAGCCAATTCCCAAAAAAGATATTTATGATGAGATTTATCGCAAGGTGATAGAAAACGCAGAGAAATAGAATAATGTTGTGATAAAGGGTGTCTTCATTTGAATATATCATGATTCTTCGGAGAAAGTGGAATATAAAAATAGTCTCTCAGATAAGGATCTTGTTAGCCAAATTAAGCAAGATATGGAATCCGGCATAAGATGTGTCGAACTCCCAGAAGTGAAAAGGATTAGTCATGGAAAGAATCGCTATTCGAATCATGTAACAGCACTGAAAATTCAGACTACGGAAAGGCGTCCTTTCATTGTAGCCAATTTGGAGACGGTTCTTATCGGTAATGTTCATATTCCTTACGCTGCTGGTTTCTTAGTGGTTAAGCATGGTGAGGATGTGGGTGCGAAGGGTGCTAATGAGATGGAAATCTTTTTCAGTGAGTCTCACACCCTTTTCATACCGGAATTTTCTAATAGGAGTAAACGAATGTCATTTGAGTTTATAAGTTCTTTAGAGAAAGCCGTGAAGGAAAATAAATGTCTTCGCACAGTCTACTTTCATAATTTTTCACGATTCAATGGTATTATCTTATTGAAGTATTATGCAGATCGTGGAAAACAATATAAACTCAAGCCGCTTCTTTGGAATCATATGCTTTACGAGTTGAAAGTCTATCTTGGTAGGAAACTCATCTTCCATTTCCGAGATTCCTGCACTTTGCTCCCTGGCAGTCTTGCATCATTGGCAAAGACTCTATGCCGAGTCAAAAGGTTCCGTACCCCATTCATCTGTGACAGTGTCTAATTTGCTTGATCTTTGGGATGAATTGTTACCTTATCTGAGACAAGATATCCTTCTTTTAGGTGATGTTCTGGTGAAGGCTCAAGAGATTTATTGGAGTAAGTACTATGTTGATATCGAGGATGTAATTACATTATCTTCGCTTGCCATGCGAATTTCTCGTGTGTATTATTATGATGACATACATTTCCCTATCCATATCCCCAATAGAAACGAGGATACATTCATTCGGCTTGGCTACTATGGTGGGCATGTGGATGTGTATAAATCCTATGGGGAGAATCTATTCTATTACGACGTGAATTCCTTATACCCTTTCATTATTCAAAGTTACCCTATGCCTGGTGGTGTACCAGTCTGGTCTAATAATTTAGTGGGATTGGGTTTGGATGACTTGTTTGGCTTTTTGGAAGCCTATGTTGACTGTCCTAGTAATATTAAACGTCCTTTCTTGCCATATAAGGATTGAAATAATACATTAGTCTTCCCAACAGGTAAATTTGTTGGAGTGTATTATAGTGAGAAGTTGAAATTTGCCCGTGATTTGGGGTACACGATCATACCGCTCCATGGCTATTTGTTTGAGAAGAAGACAAGTCCTTTCGAAAGCTTTGTATCAAACCTCTATGCAAGCAAACAAGAAGCAAAGAAAGCTGGTGATGAAGCTATGTCTTATGTGTATAAGATTCTGATGACGCTAATGTTATGATGACTTTATCGTAAGCAATATTTTTATATTATTATATTAGTGTTTTGTCTTATTGTGGATCTAACTGTATATTTATCCATTATTTATTGTGTAATGTCACTTATGCATTTTTATAATATTTATTTATTTTTATTTCACCATGCTATAGTTGTATGTATATAATCTAACACCTTACTTGCATTTGTAAGTGTATTGTCTTCGTTCAATGATTATTTTTGTATAAATTATTTACTTTATAGAGATTTGAATAATGAAATATTATGTAATATACCATAATCTTAAGTCAGGTGTTTATACAACCTGGGATAAATATTACGGACAAGTGAATGACTATTCAAGAAATTATTATAAGTACTACTTCAAGACAAATACTACAACTACATAATCTCTTCTTGAGTATGAGACACAAATTGATCCAAATGTGAAGAAATGAAGACCCTCTCGAGGAATAAAACAAAAATAATTGTTCATTTTATCTTCTAATTTGCTTTATCTTTATTTTTTGTGTTTGCAAACTTACTCTACTAGCATATAAAACTATGTGAAATGTCTAGTATTTTGAGTTGTGTTTATATTTCTAAAACCATTATGTAAATACTAAATAATAAATATATTGCTAATTATGTCATTGTCATTATGTTTTAATTTTAGTATGACATCATGCCAACTTTTTCCAAATAAAAATATAAATTATGAAAATATTATTGATTTTTATACCTAGCATTAAATTTACTTGTGTGTTGATCATTCACATGATAATTCTTATTTTTAAATAAATTTGTAGATTCAACCGAAATATAATTCACCAATCTTGTTTCTAATATGTGGAGATAGCCTCACCAAGCTTGTCTCTTATATGTGGAGATAATCTCATCCGGATCCACCATACTCTCACTTTAATAGATAATTAGAATAAAACAAACTGAATTTGCGAAATACGAAAAATTCCCATAAATTTTTAACAAAACAAATACTGAAAGTGAGGGAACTAAGAATTTTGACACATACGAAAAAACGCAACTAACAAACCCACAAAATCCTCAACTCAACCAAATTCGACAACCAAACACACCCTTAAATGATGTATCATATCAAAACCACTTAAAATCATGCCATCTATCCTGGAAACATAGTTGATTGACAGTCCTACCTCATCTCCAACCCAAAACCCAATCCTTCCACTCTGTGCTCTCATAGAAGCTAATTTTCATCAAAACCAAATCATTGCGATTGTGGTCAGTTACCATAACACCATTGCATTACGTAAACCAAAGAAAAACCAGAACAACTGGGACAAGATCCTGATAAACTTTGTATTTCTTCCCATGAGCCGATGGACAAGAATATGTTTCAGAAACATTAGGATAACAATTAATACACAAGTTAAACCACATGAGGGGGAATGCTGTTATCCTGCAGCTGATAGAAGACATAAACAAACATAACAACAATTGAAAGGCGTAAAAATCATAATTTCACAACAAACTAGTACAGGATCTGAAATATATATATAAAATCCTCAAAAACACAACCACAACACAAATCATTTGGCAAAATTTGAACAAGTACTTAAGTGAATTATTCAAAAAGGAAAGTCTTGGACCGTGCGAGAACCATCATGAGGCAAAATTTATCACAAGAATCAAATGCCGCACGGACCGCACCAAATCATAGGATAACAAGCAATTAAGCAAACAAATTTCTAAGAGGATCGAAGTTGGAACCTTGCGAGGCGGGTGCAGAAGAGCTTCTTGTCGAGCTCCTTGCACTTGTCGACTGTGGGTGTACTGCCCGTTTCTCTCCAGCAGCTGCTTGTAGTAATCCGATCCATGCTTGGCCACGAACTGCGATGCCTGGTACGCCTTCGATTTCAGCTATCTCAGCTTCAACCCTCTTCGATTTCTCTTCCGATCCTGCGTGGCAACCCTAACAAAAATTACATGAAGGCGGAGCAGACACCCTCAGGACGGAGACGACCAGATGCATATCGGATTTAATCTGGGCCGTTCATCAAGGGACAGTAGTGCATCGACGGAACATATAAGCATAACGAGGTTTAACATGGACCTGTGGTTCATTGTCTCGTTCCAAGTAACTGTGATGGGCATGCCCACGAATAACATTCATCCCACTAAAAAACTTACTTTTTTAATAAAGCATCGAGAAAAATATTAATTAAACATGTAAGGAAATATAATTAAAATTTAATTGCGAGTTTTAAGTTAAAAAACACCTATTTATTATCAATTTATAAAAAATCAATTCTCTTATCACTATCAATAACAAATTACTTTCATTTAGATGAAAATTTACAAAATTTTGAAACATGATATTCTTTTTATATTGAATTAAATATAAAAAATAAAAAAACTAAATAAATGTTAACCAAAAAAATAATTGTTTATAAATTTTCACTAGTAATAAAAAACATGATTGTCTGCAAATTTATGCTAACAAATTTATGCTTCTACCTGTGTCTAGTTTTAAAAGAGCATGACAGTGTTACAATATGAAGAGAATGGATTCATAAATTGTTGCAAATAGCATTTGGTACAGTATAAGCATAATCTTATTCATCCCTATGTGCAGTTCTCTAGCGTTGAAACGAGATGGAGTATGACCCAGTATTGGGATCTTTTACAGCTTTGAAGTTGTCAAGGCTCATCCCAAATCGACCCAACAAAGAATTTCCCATGTCCTTCAGTTTTCCTGTAACAAATCATAAGAACATCAACCAGATTAGATGACAAATAAGTTCAAAAACAAAAGTATTTTATGGAAGATGATATTTAAAATTGTGCAGCTTGGTTCGTTCTCTATTTTGTTGTGCAGTATATTTTACAGTATACATGAACAGGAACCCTGTGCTTACCAATCATCTCTTCCTTCATCTTCTCCCTTTTCTCAGCAGCTATTGGCTCTAACCGTTGTACTGTTCTTCTCGCTTGGTCATTTGAAGAATCCAACTCTAAAACCTTTTTCATATCTGCAAGACATTGTGCAGATTAATCACACATAAGACTCTCAGCAAGAGAAAACAATTCTAAAACACCCCGCTATGATCATTACCTCAAAGACAATAAGAGAATACTAGGAAATAAACAATACACAAAAAGTAAAACAGAAAAAAGAATATAGACATACCAGCAATAGCCTCGTCAAGGTGCTCCAACTTTTCATGTGCCTCTGCCCTTCTAAGCAGTGCTTTTATGTATGAAGGATTCAGCTCTAATGCTTTTGTGCACTCCTTGATTGTGTCATCAAATCTACCCTGATAAGGAAAAGAGCATTTTAATTGGCAAAAGCAAGAAATTTATTAAATGCATCATCACATGGAGGAGAACTATGATACTGATATTACAAGTGCCACAACTAAGACCAAGTAAATTGGTTTTTCCAACTCTTTTGGTCAAAATTATCAGAGGAGGGAGAATAACAGACAATAAAATGACACATTCTCAAATGCGGAGATCCCCAATCAAGATGTTGCATTCACAAAAAAATAAAAAAGAGAGAGTACTAATCCAGAATGCCCCAACTTGTTTTCAGGAAACCAACCAATTCAGAGTCTCATGAATATGTGGAGTCAAATGCTGGAGATATAACAGGAAGTTGGTAGATTATACCCCATTCACTAGATTTCTTATCCAACAAGATAGACAAATTAAAAGATAAAAAAAGTTTAAGAACAGACAGATAAAATTTCATAAGGTTTGGGTCGTCAAGGGTGAATTATGATAAAGAATGAGATTATCAAGGTGTTCAAGCAAACCTGTCTAGTCATTTGACATGCATAGAACAACATTGACTTGAATCCATGTTTGAGAAATTATGGACAGTTCACACGGGCATCATCCCAATACACATCTTCTTAATAGGAAGAACTCAACAATAATTGCCATTGGCAACCAAGAAAATGCATGTTTAAGAACACTCACGCCCCATGATTTTAAATAATTCAGCCTCAAGGTGTCCAATGTTTATTAAACATGCATTTGTCACATAATGCTCTCTATAAAGTTTTCATTCACTGTAGAAAAAAGGACGAAGACCATAAGGCAAAACAAAAGAGTACAAGAAAAGCTCTCTGAAAGTTTTTCATTTAGAAAGGAGTGTTTTGCTACCAACATGCAATTCATGCAAATTTCCAACAAGGTAGGCTGAAATCACACCATTCAATGCTAAAATGGTTCATGGAAGACTATTAATCTTGTCATTAGCCCAAAGTCCAAATACTGCATTTTGTTAAATGGAGAAGCAAAGGTCAAACTTTGGTCCAGGTAAATATGAAGATTCACAGACAGCAAAACACAAAACAACTCCAAACAAAAATGCCCACAGCTACTGGTGCTCTGAATACATCATTCTTTGCAAGTCTGAATATGAAGAGAACAGATTAATAGTTCTTTAAATGAAATCAGTGCCTTTATTCAAAATATTTCACAGTTTAGAGCCTAAAAGAGATTTAATTGGCAAATCATGCCATCGAGTATATGTCTGCACGATGTAAAGGACAACAACACTATGTTTAATCATGCTCCATGGCAATATTTCAAATTTGATGTTCTTGTCTTTGCAAAAATATCACACTTTCCATCAGAGAATCTAAGCCGTCCAATATTAAATAGCATTTTAAGCAAACACTAGAAAGGTAGACCATATTACCAACTTCAAGAAACACATAGCACGGTTGGCATGGCACATAGACCGGACTTCCTCAGAAGAAGGCAGCTCAGCAGCAATTTGCAACGCAAGCTCATACCTAGACAAAGCATCTTCGTACTGCCCAGCACCAAATAGATAGTTCCCTTCTGCCTTTGCATCATTCGCTTGATTCAGCGCCTTCTGCTCCAACAATACAACAAAAGAATCAATCCAAACATTTCGCCAAGCAAACAACCATTGAAAAACAAAATTCACAAGTCGAAACAGTTGAAAAAACAATTCAAAGAGAAAACAGACCTCATTCAATTGATCTTCAGTGAGGGCATCCTCGAAGAAATCCTCGTGTTCCTTCTCTTCTCCACCCGGTGCTTCCGATGCGGCACGACTCCCGCTCTCGATCTCACGTCCCTCATCGGGTTCCGGCTCGATCACAACCATAACTCTATGAAGACAACGAAAATCAGAAGAAATGAGCAAATGGAAGAAGAGAGGAAGGTTTTGATTGGCTTCGATAATCCGCCAGAGGCTCACCGAGGATAGATTAGGGTTTTGGGCGAGAAGAGAGGAGATGAAGACGAAAGCGCTCCTCCCTTGCAAAATAGGCAAACAAGATCCAGCCGCAAGTGGACTTTAGTAAGTTGCTATAGGTTAAGGCCTATGGCCCATCTCGTCAAAATAGGCCCATAGCCCACCTCTTAGTGGGTCGTTGTTGTAGAGTCACGCGTGGGGTCCCAAAGTAAGTGGATCGGATCACATAATTATAAGGAAACTCGTGTCAACTCGATTCAATCTGGATTATTCACAATCAGAAACATGCCCAACCAGAGATGCAGACAACACAAAAAGCATAGCCGAAAGTCATCAAACCCGCACAGTTGCATAGTGCGAAAAGCGCAATGATCAACCATGCAACCACATGAATCGGGACTGTATATGGTGCACAACCAAAATAGAACGGCCCCTTCGCATAGAAAGCGGTGAAGATCAGCACGTGCCCAGCAAGCATGAGGTTGGTAGAAATGGTCCTGAGCACAAGGAAGGTGCAGAGAGTCCGTTTACTGGACTTGAACTTCATCCTCGGATTAGATTCAACTGGAGTCCTGTAGAATCGGAGATTCAGGAACTCAAATATCAATAGGCCACTGCAAAAGACCAGCATGGCAGATATCTGGTGTGATATCACGACCTCTGAAGGTCTGCTGACTTGCTCTCCCACAGATCAATGCTGACTGACGATTGTCAACCAAACACCTTAAGTATTCCGAAGAAGGGAAACTCAAAGAATGACAGAATAGATCGTCCTGTCCGCATTTCAATTTCAAAAGATGGAGAGAAATTAAAACAAGTTTTCAGTTTGGATTTTGTTTTCACATATGATTCATCAGAGATTGTTTAAAACTGAGGATTGTTTTCACATACTCAAACTGGCTTCACTCAGAGAAAAATGTAATGCTTAGAAGGAAAATTGCAACGAAAAGATAGCCCACAAGATTACAACGAAGCACCGAGGATGGCATGGTCCACAAAAACTTTGATCATCCTTTGATGCATTCATTCTAGGAAAAGGCACAATGTGTTACGTGTTAATCAAACTACTGTTTAGTTCCAAACAAAATGTTGGATCCATTTGTGACTCAAAATAATAACAATTGCCAACTCCACATATGTGATATTCAAATTACGCCAAGCGCTAAAAGAAGACTGAATGAAATGGAGACTTAAGCTTAGCAAACCAAATTTATCTAGAACTAGAAGCTGAGAGCCTGGCAGTGAATAGAAATATCACATATTAGTGTTAGATTCACTCTTGTGTTCCAGGTTTCTCCTCGTATCCAAAGACAGAGAGTTAGACATACCCAGTTCTGGGCTTCAAAGTCGATGACGTTTGTAGAAATGGGTCTGCTTCAGCTAGCTTTGAAGATTAGTCTTAAAAAAAGATAAGAAAACAATGAGAGAATAAATCAATGCCATAACAAAAAGAAAGAGAAAAGTTCAAATAAACAAGAACAAGACCAACCATTTTAAAGTTTCATCACAAATCATTCAGATTTCTAACTTCCTCTAAAATGCAAACCACAACACCATATCATATCAGTACAGCAAACAAACAGCAAAGAAACAGAGCATTTTTCATGCACGGAGAAGCATAGGCAAAGTATCGAGTGAAAATGATAACAAAAGGATAACGGATGCGCATCACTAAGCATAACATGTGGTCACCAACAATAGTTTAGCAGCACAAAACCCTACATAGTTATTACTTATTATTGATCTGACAGACATTTTTAGGAATCTAAACAGTACAAGGATCCCTAGGTTGTTTCTTCAATCCTTCCTTCTGAGAAGTATCTGACCACACCAACCATCTAAGTTGCACATCTAGCACATCAAATAAGACACTTCCCAAATATTATACCCATTTAGCAAACAAGCAAGGCTTATCTATCAAAATCTTCCTAACACATAGCCCCCAACAGACACAGGGTTAGCTACACTAGTAGCAGTGAAAGAAACTGTGCCTGCTAAAGTACTTATACACAGTTACAATCAATAGATTCAACCCAGTAAATAAGCAGCTTCAACCCATATAGCAATGTAAACAAATTTTGGACTCCGTTGCAGATACGAAAAATAGGCAAAAGCATTTATTAAGCCCTAGAACACAAAACAAAAAATGATACAGGCTGTTGTTTTCCCTAACCAATGCTTGATTTTATGTAAAGCATTACGCAGAAGTAGTTCATTGTAAAATCAACATCCATAACTTGGGCATAGAAAGGCTCAACACTTCGATATAAGGTAGCAACATAGACACACGCACGCACGCACAATACCATTTGGCATCAAAGGTAATTATGAGGACATGTGTTCCATATCCGCATTTGATCGGACACATACTTTGGAGGCATATAAGCTTTCTAAGGGCCCAAGATTGCTTCCTCAACCCTAAAGGCCATATATTTTCAGCATCCTACTGATCATCCAATCCTAAGAACTCCAAACTTGCCACCAAAACAATCCAAGCAAATTCTGAAACTTCCACAAAAGTAATGACCCAAGCCTGCCGTCTGAACACTTTGAGCCCACTTTACCAACTACAAAATTTGGCTATCGAAGTTCATGACCAACTTCTTCTACCCTCTAATACCTTACTGTATACACACTTCAAAAATGATAAATGCACATTACCCATCGTATGACATGATTCTTCCTTAAATAATCACTACTTAGTATCCGCAATTCCTTCACAACTTCTAACAAGACCTAATTATTTACAAAAGCAACAGGGTTGTCAATGATTTAAACACACATATCTACACCCACAACCTTTGGCCTGCAGCACAAATTTTTTGAGCTGTTAACTAGACTATCAAATTTAACCCTAAATTTCATTTGGACCACACTTGATTTGCAAGTAAAAGGAATTGAAAAGAATAAAGAATCTAATTTAAAAAGCTAGTTCGAAATTTTCAAACAATTATATAAAATATAAGCCACCAAACTTTCTAACCATCAACAATCAACATAGACATCCAAATCCATAGCTTCCACATGAACACAAAAGCTAACCCAAGTTTACCACAAATAAATTAAAGCGTTCCCAAATTATAATCTTGGAAACAAAAAAAAGCACATAAACAATAAGTTCAATGGACACATAAGAAACTATAGACTTCCCTTCACAGATGAAACATTAGATTACAAAAAAAATATATATTAGCAAAATTTTGGCAATAAATGAGAACGGATTAAATCAAGAAGGGTGATGAACAAGCTTAAAATCCCTTTATCTACGAGAAAGCAAGGTCTTTCAAAAACCTACCCAGTTCCACCTACTATAGCATTTTATATTTTTTCCGGTGCTAATTTAACGTCTTATAACTAAAATTAGCCTTGTAAAATCATTAATAACACTAATTTTGATACTAACAAAATGTTATATTAAGTAACGTCGTAAATATTCACAGCGCTAAATTAGCATCCCTAAAAATCAATAGTAGCGTTAAATACTACTGTTGCTAATGGATAAAATTAACACTTTTAATAAGATCATTAGCGATACTAGCTAACAAGTGCCTCTAATTAACAGCGCTTTGTAAGCCCATTTGCAGTGCTTTGGACTAATGTCGCTAATAGGCGCACTTTAGTAGACTCAGTCAATAGCATCATCTCGTACTTTGTCTTTACAACACAAATCAATTATGAATATATTTTCGTTTACAAACAATGCAATTAATATATAAAATATAAATCAATTAATACGTATATATTCTCCAAAATATAAATATAAATACAATTTATACACCACAAAATATAAATTTAATAATACAATATAAAGTTATTATACAATACAAACCATCCAAAAAAAAGAAAAAATATCACTCTGTGGTTTTGTCCATTTATTCTACTCCTGATTGTCAACTCCTATATGATTTCCTCATGTATATCTAAATAAATATAAACAAAAATTTAAAATTTGTATAGATAATAAAATATGTAAGTATCCATTACGTAACTAACTCATGCCTAAATGTGTATGTCCAAGTCTTCACCCTCATACTTATATTCGTTCTCAAGTCTCACCCCTGTGTCTATGCTCGTGTACATATACATGCCCAAATCATGATCCTCATACCCAAGTCATCACACTTGTGTCTAAGTTTTCAATTTTTTTCATCTATGCATGTCCGTAAACAACGAATGTTCAATATGTGTAATATACCTAAACAACCTACAAAGTGGAAAGTCTTCCGCGAACCAATTTACCTACCACAAGTATTGTCTTACTGCTGGGATGTTATACCTGAAATCTCTGTAATTTTTCACAAAAAGCATATATTAGTATTACAAATAAATATTTCACTTATACTACAAAGTAGTAAAAATTAGTTCATACCTCTGGCTATGGAGTAGAACAAGACATGGTATGAGTAAGTTGATCGAATATCTCTTTTCTGAACCTCTCTAATATTGAAACAATCTCTATCTGAATAATCGTCTGCAGTTAACTATGTGTATACTGAAATTACTTACCATGTAAAACTTTTGAGGAGAACCTAGAAATAGTCCTGCGAGTCGGCTTCATTCCAAATGTATGCACCCAGCCATATTTATCAAGTCCGAATACCTTATCATAAATCATGTTCTAGACGATCATATCTGAGAAAGAGTCCTTCGGTTGAGACTGGCTCAACTAAGCGATCTTCTACAACACAAGTAATAAAAACATTAGTATTTCTTTCAATAGAAAAAATATTGACAAAATAATCATAAAATATTCACTATGGTGGTTGCTTTATTAGGAAATATGAGAACTCATATGTAATTGCCAGAAAGCCAAGAATTTGGGCTGAAGATAGCATTTTGTGCCCAATGCTTAGGCTAACGTAATTCATTGTTTGCAAAACCACTAGATCAAAATTGCTTCTTTGATATGCACAAAGCTTTGATTGCGGGTGCAATCCCTTATGTTTACTTTGGTTGTAGGGAAGGGTCTACAAAAACTGGTTAAAATTGAAGAGGTACAATTGCCTGAACAATACTGGAGTTTTAGATTTTGGCCATGTCTTTGAAAAATATTTCCTCTTTTTGTCACCAGTTTTTTGTGCTTTATTACATCTTCAGATGCCTGTAGCATCCGGGGTGATAATGGCTTGCAATCATCCAGACTATTTGGAGAGGACAATTGAGTCTGTTTTGAAGTATGGTTTGTAAACATGTTTCTTCTAGCATTATAAATGTGTTTCTGCTGCAATAAATATCACTCTTTTGTGGTTATGATTTTCACTTTGAGAAATGTTCGTATAATAACCAGAGGTTCAGGAGTTAGTCTTCTGCCTCATCTTCTTTTTTATGTAATAGTATGGGCTGACACTATAACCAAACTCAAAATTTCAGGTATCAGAGTTTAGTTGCTTCCAAATTTCCTCTTTTTGTATCTCAGGTACTACTGGTGAAAATCGACGTCTTGTGTTTCCACTACGATGACCCTGTAACAGGTCTTTGCATGTAAGCACATATATAGTACATCATTTAAGCAATATTCTCTCTGATTTTTCAGGATGGTACAAATGCGGGTATCAGGGATAAAGCTTCGAGTTACAGACAGACCACATACATGCAGGTTTTGACAACCTTCTTCTAGTCTATATTTCTTGCATTGATATATTGTTATCATGTCAGTTGCTCGTCATCGTTGTCACCCAATTAAAATTTATATTGTTCTGAGCTCATTGATGGCACATAAATTGAGTCTACAGTTACTTCTAAATGTGGCACATAGTTTGGAAAGCCTTGTTGTTGTCATGGCCTTCAATCAGCTTACTCAAACACTGCATTATCTCAGTTCAACATTAGGAGTCCTCTTGTTATTGTTGTGCATGTGTTTTCTTAGACGCAATAAAACTATTGCAAAGTCCAAGGCAGAGACCTGCGAAATAAACTTCCTGTGTAAATTTTGTCGATTTAACTATTGGATGTTTTCTCTATCAGTGTCATACTATTGCATTCTTATTTATTTTGGCAGAAACTTGTATTTTTAAACTCAGAATTTTTATCACCCGACTATTTTTGTTGTGTCATCCTTCATCTTCTTATTATATTGTTAGCCTGATACTATATGTCATAGCATGGGTTTACATTTGGATGATGGTAAAAATACTCAGAAAAATCCATGTACTTAGTACCAATTCTGGAATTCTGCTAACAAATCTACTTTAGTTGCTTTTTGTTAATAACCTGTCAATTAAGACAGTTGTTGGTACGACCATGGTTTTGTTGTCACAGAAATAAAGAATAACTTATGTTTCTGTTTTATAGAGTAGTTGCCACTATATCAGCAGTAGCTTATTAGCTTCTAATCTGAAAAATAGTATCTAATGATCTTCCCTTAGTTTTCTCCATTGAGGATATGTTTCTGTGTGGCATGGAATTAATTGAAGATAGAATGCTTCTTTTTGAGAGGAATAATTACATTGATACTGATAGGACTGCATGAGGACGCACACACAGTCAAACAAAAAAAAGTATAATATGCTTCTGGATCTTGTTAAAGTATATGAACTAGAAGTGCCCTTTGGCTGATGAGCTTCTTTTAATGTTCAAAGATATAATGTTTCTGTTAGAACTAGAACAAAGTCATATCTCTTGCATCTGACGAGACTTGGATGGTCAACAGTCTGCAGTTAAATGATTAGTTCTTTGGTACCATGCAGCACATCGATTTTGAACCAGTGCATCCAGAAAGACCTGGAGAAATAATTGCTTGCTACAAGATTGCAAGCCAGTATCATTTTTCTTTCTTTTTTGTATGAGTTACTATATACCCAAGTTTTAGAATTGTCTCAATCCACCAAATATAATTTACCTTCCTAACCAGAAAATATTAGTAAATTATACAAGGAACTGAACTGCAAAAGGGGCAACTAAATTTCAAAAATTTCAAATCACTAAGAGAGCAAACCTGCGAATCCTGTCATTAACTCATGGTTAATAATCTTCAGCACCAAAACAATTATCCAAATCTAATAATAGGCATCTGTAAATCCTGTCAAGCAAATGAGGCAACATTAGGACTTATATGAATGTTTTGACAAAAACAAGGTATAAACCAGGTATACTTCTCAGTGTTGATTTATCCTCCGCTTGAATTTTATCCTTCAATATCTGACTAACTTCTTCCAAAACAGGAACCATAAACTGACAAGGACCACACCTGCAAGCAGATAGAAAAAATTAAGGCAATTTTATAAGATTAGGGGAAAGAGCCAAAAGAATTAGCCAAGAATAGTAATGAACTAGATAGAATCTCCATTATTTCAAACACCTTTAATTTTCAGTTTCAGTTAATTACGTACTTTTTGTGAGGTGTACTTGATCAAAGAATTTCATAGTAAATGGTTGGCGAATGGATATGAAACTGTATGCATTTTGTGTTAAAGCTCACTGCACTAGATTTTGGCTTCTATATGTTACTAGTTATGCAGGTTGCTGTCCTCCAGATTCTTAAAATACAGAAATTATGCAGGCTGTTGCATGATATGCTTCACTGTATTTGAAGTCTGGTTTCATGGACAAAATCCAATCCAGGCAAATAAAGAGTTAAAAAAATTGAACCAGGTCCAAGTTTTGAATCAGGTCACAAGATTTTGTGTTATTCGATGGAGAGGATTTAGGACACTAGGGCTTCCAGGGAGAATCAGAGGGGAGAAATTTACTGTAACCTGTGTTTTGAAAAAAAAAAATCCAATATTTTGTACGAATGAAGTAAGCGCAAGCTTCATCAATTTGAATAGGGCACCTTCATTATATCCAATATAATGGAAGTTCTCATCAGAAAAAAGAAAATTGAATAGGGCACCCTATGCCATGCAAAATCTACAAACAGAACATTTTGTTTTTTTTTTTTTTATGAAAAAAATCCTCCATCGGACATTTAATCAAATAATAAAAAATCCATTAATGTCCTAAATAGTATACAAAGTGATTCCTTTCTCTCAGTCATTGTATCAAACACCTTCTGTGCAACACATTCAACTGCCCAAAACTTTCAGAACCTATTAACTAATCCAGCAACACAAAGGAATGCAAGGAACAAGGCTTTCAAAAATATCAAACCAAGAAACAAATGCAGCTTATAAAATATTCTATGCAACACATGCAGCTTAGAAAGTCTTCTCCACGGAACTGAACAACTCCGGCAACACATAACAAGGCAACGAACAAACGGGTTTCAAAGCCATCGAGCCAAGAAATCGGGAAGAAAACACAAAATATATCGAAGAAGAGAACAAAATAAAACGAGATACGAATCACACCTATCACAAGTCATACAAAAATTCACAAAAAAAATTAAGCCCTATACTTCAACAGAAACATCAAAATCAAAGACAAATTCACATAAACTGAAGTCTACCTGCGAATTGAGATTGGTCTGATCGAGTTCCAATGCACGTATGGAGCCGGCGGTGGGGATGGAGCCGGAGGCCGGGCCGGATCCGGTGACGGCGGTGGAAGACGTGGCGGCGCGAGCAAATGGTGCGACGGCGGCCCAGAGGCGGTCAAAGGGATCGTCGGAGAAGAAGCTGGACGTTTAACTTCGTAGGCAGGGCACGGGTGGATTTAAAGTAATCAATACCGGCGCCAACCCTTTTAGTGCCGGTAAAAGAAAAGTTTTGGCGGCGCTCATTCTTGAGCGCCCTCAATGGGCAACTGAAACGGGCGCACGATTAGCGCCGTTAAGTAGCTCCGCGAATACCTATTGTAGTGTCCAAAAATAAAAACAGCAAATGCATGAAGCTGGAAACAAAAAAGCAGGGAGCCATTGGAGGAGAGAAAAAGAAGAATGCAAACCTTGCCTATGTCCTGCAGCAGCGAGGAGGAGACCGGGGTTGTCGATTAGGGTTTCCACTTCCAGCGAGCACCCGACGAGCTGGAGGTGGACGCTCCAGGAAGTGTTCGTTTATATGGAACTCGTATTAAATTTAATTCGATGTGCGATTAATTAATTTTAATGCAAAAGACAGTTGAATTTAAGGGAAAATTATCAAAGGATGCTCCAATGAAATTTCAAATTTACTAATAACCCCCTCTGACTTTCAAAATTACCAAATATCCGGATTTGCACTTTTTCACAACATATTTGTTTATATTAGATACCTAATTACATGTAGAGTTCTACACTCATCATAAACCGTAATTATATCTTTATTGTATTTTTATATTTATTTTATCTTTAACAAATTTATATTATTTTTTATATAAGAAGAGTTTATTAATAATTTTAAAATTCAGAAAACTTGTATGGTAAACTTCAAATTTTTCACGCGGTTATTGATAATTTTTCCTAAATCTAATTTTGAGTTTTAATTTTAATCCAATTTTTAATCCATATTTTAGCAAAAATAACTCAGATTATCTTTCTAATGGCCAATGAACCTCCTTAACCACCAAGTGTACCAAAACAGGTCTGATTCAAGCGGATTAAAGTTTACAAACGGCCAATTTCGGATCCGCCTATATTTGTTAAATATGACTTTTGCATTACACCTGTACATAGTCCTCAGATTTTGTTTATACCCCTCCCAGAGTTTATATTTACATTCGAAGTC
Organism: Trichopus zeylanicus subsp. travancoricus; assembly: GCA_005019695.1. Taxonomy (NCBI): domain Eukaryota; kingdom Viridiplantae; phylum Streptophyta; class Magnoliopsida; order Dioscoreales; family Dioscoreaceae; genus Trichopus; species Trichopus zeylanicus. The sequence continues at coordinate 303,773 of RXID01014896.1, read as the reverse complement.
AAGACCGATATTTCTGTAGATTAAGGGACAGCTTAGTTGACCCCCTATTGGAGAAATCATGGAACTCGGAGCGGAGTCCCCAGTTCCGGTCATTATTTCAGGAGCTCCGTTAGTTCCTCAGTTCCGGAGTGTATCAAACAGCCACTAAAAATGGTTGAAAGATGCGCAAAAACATTTGAGGACTCATAATCAAGAACCTAACTTTCGCAATGCAACCATAGTAATGTGACTAATAACTTAGGCGTAGAGACTGACCCAAAGGTCAGCTTGATTAATTACTTGCAGACTGATGCCCCAGTATATCTGATTTCAGTTCATAGTAGGGATGCAAGATTGAGACAGAAAATTCCCATTTAGAAAAGCACAAATACAAGATGCAGAGAAGGTGAAGGAAAAGAACCGTCCATATCCATGTGCATGCTAAAAGATTGAGATTTTCAGGGACCATCCCTATTTCACTACATACAATGTAATAATACTAAAAGAGAAAATTATAGAAGAATTTTCCAGTAGAAAACAGTAGGAAAAATTTTTCTCAAGATGTATATTTACAAAAAAAAAAAAAGGAGAAACAAGTAACGTACAACACGTTAGCAAAAGAAGGGAGTACTTGGCAAAACAAGAAAAATTGTCATCTATTACAATGAAACCAAAATGGCTGTGTTAAGAAAATATATCAGTATTACCAGAATCTTAAAGCTAACGCTCCTTCCATGCAACAATGGCTATAACAACAAACCTGAACCAGGAAAATAATTACCGGAGGGAAGCTCAACAATAGACTGCCAAGCCAACACAACTTCCCACCTAATATCCAATTCAAAGGACAGAACTTAACAGTCTTGAGTTTTGAACACCAACAACCCCCATTTGATAGGTCCATATGAACTACCCAGCCACAAAATACAACATAGAATATCAGACAGCCAACATTTTAAAGTCAGAATACATAAAACAATCCAGATGTTATAAAAACCAAGTCAAAATCAAAATAATCTAATAAAACAAAATGGCTACAATCTCTCTAGTAGGCTGGCAACAATACAACCTTAACCAACAAAGATTGTACCCTAACACAGGATATACTTACCAGATGGGAGATCAACTCTTCGGAGAAGCTTTAGCTACTCCACTTGAAGCAGTCTGAGCAGCACCACTTGTGTCGTATGCACCATGCACAGCATTATCATTAGAGTAGGCAGGAGGTTGAGTATACCCACTCGTGGTGTATGCTTGTGGTGGTTGTTGACCATAAGGCTGGCTCTGAGATGGCATGCCATATGGCAGCTGTTGGCCATAAGCTGTCTGAGAACCTCCAGGCCCAAAGCCTGGAGAGGGGGCTCGAGGGTTAGTAGAATCTTGAGCATATCCGGTTTGTCCTGGTGGCGGTTGACCATATCCAGGAGTTGCATAACCCGATTGTGTAGTCTGTGGCTGTTGACCTGCACCATAAATTGACTGAGAAGGTGGTCTCTGAGCCTGAGGTGATTGTCCGTAGATAGGTTGTGTTGCTGGTCCTGACTGTGCATAGCCACCCTGAGGGGGCTGGCTCCCATAACCTGGCTGGGAAGTTGGTGGCATGCCATACCCAGCTTGTGCAGCACCTTGAGAAGGATAGCCACCAGTGTTAGCACTTGACGGTTGACCAGTGTAACCTTGCTGAGCAGTAGATGGCTGTACAGTAGGAGTTTGCTGAGCTGAGGGAACTTGAGCAGATCCACTCTGAGCACCATAGTTGGGAGCAGAACCATCTGGAGTTTGGCCAGAAAGTCCTCCATAAGCAGCAGTAGAGCCATAACTTTGTTGATCATACCCAGCCTGTGCATTTGATGCAGGCTGAGAGTAAACATGTTGAGGTGCAGGAGCTTGATAACCACCAGAGTAACTGTCTTGTCCATAGTTTGGCTGTTGGCCACCAGTTGGTTGTGAATAAGTATCACCATATGAACCTTGAGAGTTGTAGTTAGGCAGTGGCTGCCTATAGTTATAGCCACTGTCATCAGCAGGAGCAGAAGATCCACCAAGAGGCTGCTGCTGGTTGTAGTAATCGTATCCAGTCCCTAGTGCTGTTTGTTGAGTTGGTGGATTAGATGATTGATCCCAGCCAGATGAGTATCCACCAGATGCAGGTGGTGGTGGGTAGCCACCATAAGGAGGCTGAGACGAATTATACTGAGGCGGCTGCCCGGCGTATGTACCAGGTTGCATGTAACTATAACCAGGCTGCTGCATAGTGGGAGGCCCAGGTGGACCCCAGTTTGTTGGACGGGGAGCACCGTAACCTTGAGAAGCATATCCTGACATTGGTTGATTCCTGGCACGGTTCTGCAAACAATCTCATATATAAGCCAGTGTAGCAATCCACACATTCTGATGAATAAGATGATCATGCAAAGTAGACAACTCTCAATAATAGCAACATTAGTAAATAGAGAAGCAATTTCATCGAGGCTTCTGAGAATTTTAAGCAATCACTGACTTACCGTGCAAGGGAAGACCTGTTTATGCTTACATTTGAAGGTGCCCTTCCCTTCCACTCCAAAACTTAATAGAAAGTTGCAGTACTATACAAAGACTTTAAACAGAACAATATGCAACATAGTAAAAATGACCCTAGCTTGACCTAGCCATGTATATTACAATTTATATAGCATTTAGTTTGTGTCCTTACCCCATGAATGACAACTGAATTCTTCAGTTAAACAGAATACACCAGGTAAAAAACATCTACATCTAATGAAAAAATTAAGATGACAAACTATGCGAATAAAAATGTACAGAACATGGTAGAATGGTACTGAAATTTGTACAATTGCTTAAGGTTTAAGTGTGCAGGAACATGTCAAATCTAAGTTAATCAAGAGAGAAAGGATACCTATGATACTTGAACCAACAAACAAAATCATGAGACTATAAGGACCACTATGTTCATAAAACTCCAACATTATATTCAACAAACAAGCATAGAGATGTAACTTGCATAGGATTAACTGATTATATATTACAATTCATGCATCTATAGAAGATCAAGAACTCATAAGCCAATTTATACTGGCATAGTTGTTAAAGGAGGAATATCATAAAAGCATGCAGTAGTGCTCCAAAGACCTCCAGTGGTGCTAGATGATAAAGAGGACTAGAGACAAACAAGATAACACAACCACCACACATTTAAATAAAAAACTGAGAGCTACTTCTGATAAAATGTGTCAAATGTGTCCATCTTTGTCCTTCAAGAACTAAACAGGCTAGTATCTGTTAGACATACTAAAACAAAGCCCACTGATATATGATATAGATAGACATTCAATCATCAAATGAGCTGACTTATTCAATTACAACTGCAGTTACAAAAATCTACCAAGATTTATACTTCCCGTGTTACAACCCTTCATAATGATTGTGAGCTTCCCAAGTAACACACTATGAGAACATGTTCACAACCATAATGCCACAATAAAAAAAGAACTCCACTAAGAAAAAATATAGTAGAACCCAAATATGATCCAAGTGCTACTCTGAATCATGTTATACAAAAGGCCAACAAAGACCAGCCAAATAGAAGATGCATAGCAAAATCTGAAAAGGTTATAGCATTGAACAAGTAACTCCCATGGGATCAGCAAAAGGTATTTTTTAGAATTGCAGTCTATGTGCATATTAAATTGTTTATCAAGAAGTACATTGCAATTAATGAAAATGGGTAGAGGATTTCTGACTTGAATTGAGACATTGATCACTTTTCAAGATCCAAAGTCAATCGTATAAAAAAGGTGAAAAGAGTATGAGACAAGTATGAAGGAAAACTGTAACAAACCATTCAAAAAAAGAAAAAACTACTGCTTCCATTGGCTAAATACAGCAATTTCCCTGGATACTGGCAAGTCAATAAAGAATTCCAAAAATGCCAATTCTAAAGAAAAAGCATTCCATTATTAAATATGATGTTCTGAATCCAATAGAAAATATCAGTGGAAGAGTAAAATGATCTTTAGGAAATTGCAGACAATAACAACATTGCTTCCTAATGATAAACCAGCAGAAAAACTACAACCAAGGATTCCAATCTCCAGGAGAACTCAAAAACATCTTGGCATGGAAGGGAGAACTGATGCATATCAACTTCCAAATAATTGGCAAAGTAATACCCAAAGTTATAGATCAATTTCCATATTAATGTAATATTACCAATGTTATCACCAATTAACTGTATATATTCTCACAAGTCATGAATTCAGAAAGCAACTCCAAATAATCAACTAATAATCATCAGGAGTGTGAGGCTCAAGACCATACCAGTACCAAGTCAATATAGACCAAAAGGCTTGCTTATATAGACCACATCTTGTTGGTCACCTACAGAAATTCTAGAATAATTCTTCAATAACAGTCAAATCATAAATATCAGTAATCAGTTGTGCCATTTTAATAATAGCTTGTTGACTCCTGACACTAGGATTTCCTAATATTAACCAACCTGGGCATGCCAATTATGCTCTGGAATCATATCCTGAAAACATAACCACAAACTAAAAAATTGTGTAAGTCATAATTACCAACGCCCTGCACATTATTTTTTATAACAACCTCCTCATGTCTAGACAGCAAAAACAAACACCACGCTAATTAAATTTTTCAGCATAACAATATCTCACAAAAAAATAACATAAGATAAAGCATCAAGAACCTTAAGAGAGGAAACAAGAGAGTAATTAAGTTAATATACATACGTCGCTGATGACTTCATTGACCAATTGTTTTGCAGATTCAATCTGTTCTTTCGTGCCATCTATATGTACATGTCTTTCGGTCGATGTATCACCAGAGGGCAAATGCAAAGGTATCACCTGGATTAGAGAATAAGTCCAATGAATACGACAAGTGAAAAAAAGAGATCTGTTAGTCGTAAGATAAACATGCATCTGGAAAACCATTCGAATACACCAGAACATCCTGAACATACAAAAAAAGAACACAACAAAACCAGAATATAATATGTTGTGTTCAACACAATTTGATATAAGAGTTTAAATTTTCAGGCTCCAATTTCAATTCCATCAAAGACTCGAGTAGCATTGAACACAGGTAGTGAAAGCTTTATATAGGTGTAATACTGCACTATCCAAGTGAACACCTTGCAAATTTCTTACTAGAAAGTGTATATGAACATCATAACAAGAAGTCATAAATAGACTATTTTAATAATATCACCTGATGGGCTATTTGGATGCCTGTAGCATATTCAGCAAATGTCTTATGTAAATTCTGAACTTTGCAAGACACAATGACTTTGGTCACAAATAAAATTACATACAGTCAATGTTCAGACATGTAGTCCTCAAGTATCAAGAAACAATATTCATTTTAAGACCTAATTATCTTGTCAGTAAAAGATGGTGATCGTGCATCCCTCCTCTCTAAATATTCACTTTTAAATTCTCTCTTCCTTTCCCACGTCCTCAATATGTATATTCATGGACATGTCCTATGTAAGCATACAAATAGCCGAAGTTTCCCCCTCAGTCGACAAGTTGTTCATTAAAAAACATGAGCAAGTGTTTGATTCATTATAAGTGCTAACATGCATGCTCAAAATGAGGATGAACAACAAGAATGTATCTGCATAAATACATTCATGAAACAGCTCAACTCAAAGAATCATAAATTTAATTTGAATTTTGTATATCTAAACATATTAAATTAGATAAGTAGTACATATGCATTTTAGTATGCATCTTTATAACATATCTGAATGTAATTGGTGTGTTATTAAATGAACTATACAAAATGGTTTATTTGAAAACGCTTGAAATTACTTGTATATAATTTTTAATAGAGAAACATATAAAATAAACAATTTTCAAGATACTCTCTGTGTACACAACATGCCCACAGCTCCGGGGGATCCTGTGACAATGATGATCAGCTTCATCAATTAAAATTTTGTAGAAATACATAAAATTTTAGGATGTTTGCTACTTCAACAACAACATTAAACAAGATAGTGAAGCCCAATAACATTTATTGTGTTAAAATGGGTAGCTGACTTGCTGAAGCTTGAGCAAGATAAAACACCAACCTGAATACGAGCCCCAGTTTGATTTTGCATATTCTTTATTGTCTCACCCCCTTTACCAATAATCAAACCAACCTAAGGAATCCAAAACTCAGAACACTTGTGACTAAAATGAACTGTATCATGAATCTTGAATTTACCTTGTTGTTAGGAACTTTCATGGCAAAATGCTCAACACCAGCTTGTGTTCCCCCAAATTTCCGAGCAGAGATAGTGCCAGAACCACCAGCTTCAGCCTGTCCCAACTAGTTGCATCATGAAACAAATACAAGTAGAAAAATAGGAAAAAGTAAAGTGAATTTTGAAATTTCACTGAAGAAAATCACTGAACTACCTCAGCAAGAACGCCTTTAATCATTTGCTCAGCCCTTGCAATTTGATCAGGATTACCCATCAGCTCCACATTTCGGGTCTGTGAATTAGGATCAGCATCTGAGTCTCTAGTGACTTGAATCCTAGCTCCTGATTGACTCTGAAGATATTTAATTGTATCTCCACTCTTACCAATGATCACACCAACCTAACAAAAAATAACCATGCAAATTTATATCATCATAAAAGCAATTAGCTGACCAAAAAACTGTCCAGTTCCAAGAGTAACTGTGAAATTGGGATAGGCTGCTACCCTTCCATTTGGAATCTCAATCTTTTTGCTGGAACTCTGGTAGCCATATGAAGGAAATGATAAGGAAGACAAACCAACTTGAGCAGGCATTGGCTGGCCCAGAGGCATCTGGGTAAGATCTGAAAGAGATAAGATAAAAGCATAAACCCATGAAAACAAAAGTTGGAAAAAAAATACAAGGTGCCTAGGATGGACTGAAAAATGTAACCCAAGTTGGAAATTACATTGAAATGATGCAGTGATTAGGGGGATAATGCTATTCGCTTATTGTGGTATTCAAAAATTTGACTTGCATTTTGCTTCAAAAAGACAAAACAGCACCAGTCAACAAGAGAATCCAAATGACAGGATTACAGAAATGTCTCACAAAACCATGAATAGAAGGAACATTTCAGGAAAGCGTATTGTAAATGAAAAGCTAACTAAATTCGAAAAAAATACCATTTATCCCTGTATTATGTTTTACAACATAGTATGAATTTCCGAAGAACAAGAAACCAAAAATCTAAGTGCACCAAAAACATTTCTCAAGCAGCAGTATAAAATTCATAAAGCCATGAGACATGTGAAACCAGTGCAATTGCATAACCACAAATATATAGACCACAAGCATTTGGTAAAGAAGAGATATAACTACAGCTCTGCAAAACGAAAATGACAGCTCATAAAATCTGAAGGAAGTCCCAAAGTGACACAATACAGAACGATATGAGAAAACATCGAGTAAATAGAACTAATACAGTGCAGAACAAGAGAAACCTAAAATTGCTCAAAGTCAACAGAAAAAAAAAAAGAATGATAAAGCTTCTTCTCCTTCTTGCTATTCTGATTATCGAGAATGCACCAAGCATCTCAAAAATCTTTGAAATAAAAAATACAAGACAGACCACAAAAGTTAGCACACAGTTTTCCACTCTTATGAATAGCTAGAAAAAGGGAAATATTGGAAAATAGAATTCAAACATAATTTTCATAACATAAGAGAAAAAAAATTCAAAAACAAAATTGGCACACTTTGATGACAAACATCGATTGCAAAACATATCACATCGAACTAAGCAGAGAACTCCAGCCAATAGTTATTCTAGAAATCACAATACCATCGGATCTCATGACAAATCAAAACATCCAGCAAATCGAAGGGGGGAGGAACACGTACCAGAAGGTCCAGAGCCAAATCCCTTATCGCTCAAATCATCCCCAGCGCCGGCGCCATTATCAACCCTAGGCCGCTTGGCCTCAGCCTCGTTGAAGATTTTCGACGCAATCTCCTGAGCCCGCTGCTTGACGAGAAGGAATTCTTCAGGCTGGGCCGGGGGCGGGACGCTGTTATACGACGGCGGGCCACCTCCGGCTGGCAACCCATCCCCCGGCGGCGAGGAGAAGCCAGAGGCACGCCGCGCAGGAGGCAGCGAGGCCGGAGAGTCGTCGAGCTTGCGCTTATTGTCTGGGCGGGAGGCGAACTGGGACTCGTCCGCCATCGGAGTGGATGGGACAGATCGAGCGAGCCTAAAACCCTAAATCAGGGAGGGGAAAGTGGGGACGGAGAAGCGACGATCCCACTCGATCAGTATTTATATACAGACGAGTTGTTTGATCCAAGGTTCGTAAGTTATAATTTCGAAATCCATTTCAACCACCTCCCAAATGGATACGTTTCGATAATTTTAATACATTTAATCATTTCAATTCACTTCGGCAAAAGCAAAAAAATCAATACGTTTCAATTTGGATGAAGTTATTTTTAAAAATTTTTATAAAATTTTAATTTTTGAAAAAAAATAAAAAAGTAAAAAATATATTTTTTTAACAATATTAATTAATTTTTAAAAAATCAACAACCAAAATTTAACTCAAATTCTTAATTACATATGCTAGCTGACACACCGGCCAAATTTCTATCATGAAATTTCGCTCGTGATGGCGTCAAGGTTCGCCCACCTCAGCCCGCTAAACTTGCACAAGCCCACATGAGTATAGAGGAGAAGAGAAGTACAGCAACCTTGCCAACCTTTTATTGCTCATATAAAAGGAAATACAACTCTTAATACGAAGTGACACTACAAGTCTCTCTACCTGTGTGTGTCTCCAGCTCAATAGACCCCCTAGTCTATTTATAGTACACATATTTGGCTGTGAGTAACTGCTAGAGATCATGGAGAATATGTTCCACATTGTTCTCCCTGCAGTTCAACTGCTGGAGGCCATGAAGAACATGCTCCACAATATTCTCCTAACAGTTAGTTGACTCTCTGAGCTGCTGCCACTTGTCCCACGAGCCCTCAATTGCCTCTTTGCTGGCCACGTGTCCCTTGACAGTTGCAGCTCTGGTTCTCCAGCCTGCAGCCACGTGTCTTCAGCCTGCGACGCCAAGTGTTCAGGCTGTTCACATGCTCCTGCAGCTCACTTTAGCCAACCTGTCCCGCTGCTCGCTCTGCATGACTGTTTGGGCTGTTCGGGTCTCCATCCGAACATGTCATAACTCTGTCACTTACTGCTATGTGTGCTGCCCACGCACACATATGTTGGAGGCAATCCGTCGCCTCGCATAAGCTTGCGCTCCCTCGCATGATACTTCTCGTAGTGGCACCGACTACCACAGCTAGTTGTTTGCTCGTATGTGTGCTGCCCGTGCACACACACACTGGAGGCACTCCATTGCCTCTGATATCATGAGGTCCGTTACATGATCTCGTTGCGGTGGCACCTACCACTCACAACGGGTGTGACAAACCACCCCCACTAGGAGAGTCCGACGTCCTCATCAAAGTAGAGTCCATGTACTCCTTGATTTGTTTCTCGAACTGTCATAGTGTAGAGTCCCGCTCCCATGTGGCATCGGCCTCGCTACCGCCTTTTCACTTCACAAGAAAATCAGTTCGTCGATTCTTCTTGCTTTGCCCCTAGTCCGGTATGCAATGATCTTCTCGACCTCCTTATCGAACTGCTTTCGAACTACTAGTGGAGCTCTCATTGCTTGCTGTTTATCTCCAAGCAAATCCCTGTTGAAAGGTTTGAGAAAACTTACATGGAACGTTGGGTGTACCTTCAGCCTGTCGGGTAGCTTCAACCGGTAAGCAACCTGCTTGACTTTCTTCATCACCTCGAAGGGGCCGTCATACCTTGGTACCAACCAACGATGTACGGTCTTACTGCTGATTTTCTTCCATATCTATGGAGTAAGTTTCAGTAGCACCATATCCCCGACCTGGAACTCCAATGAACGCCTTCATTCATCCGCATGCCTCTTCGTGCGTTTTGCTGCCTTGCGCAAGCTGTCCCGAGCTTGTTCTATCAGCTCCTCCTTCTCCTTAGCGAAGTGATAAGCAGCAGGGCACTTTCCTTAGTCCGTCGATTGAGCCAACTCGAGAGGAGTGAGAGGTTGTTGTCCCATGACAAGTTATGCAAGACTCATTCCTGTAGCCAACGACCTGTGGATGTTATAACAAAATTGGACTGTGTCCAACAGTTCCAACCAATTTTGCTGCCTAGCCGTCATATAATGCCTTAAGTATTCCTCCACCAAGGCATTGATGCACTCCGTTTTGCCATCCATCTGCGGGTGATTAGCCGTAAAGAACTTCAACTCTGAACCCATTGAGTTAAAGAGTACTGTCCAAAACCTGCCGTAAATCGGCATTTCGATCACTCACGATATCTTTCGGGACACCAAAATGCTTCACCATATGCTTGTAGAACAGCCCAGCTGCTACCTCTGCCGTATATGCGTGTGGTGTTGGTATGAACACTGCATACTTCGAGAGTTGGTCGACGACGATTAGCACTGAGCTCATCCCATCCACTTTAGGAAAACCCGAAACAAAGTCCATGGAAATGGACTGCCACGGCTTCTTCAGAATAGGCAGAAGTTGCAGCAGCCCTGCCTGCTTCTTCCTCTCCGTCTTGTCAAGCTGGCACACAAGACAAGTCTTGACGTACATCTCAACGTCTTCCCTTATTTTTGGCCAATAGTATGACCTGGACAAGAGTGTCATCATCCTTTGCCCTCCAAGATGTCCTGCCCATTGAGGATCGTGAGTCTCTCGCAGTAGCTCACGCCTCAGCTCTCCCGCTTTCGGGATGTAAAACCTGTTGCCTCTAGCATACAACAAGTTATCTTCAAGCTAATAACGCTTAATTACCCCTTCACGTACCTCTCTACTGAGTTGGACATATTATGGGTCTGCGTCGACTTACTCTTTAACCCTCTCCAGTAGGGTTGACTGCACTGTGGATAGCGCAGCTACGTAGCATTGCACCTCCCTTCGGCTTAATGCATCCGCCACTTGGTTTTGTCATCCAGACTTGTGCTCCCACATGAAATCAAACTCGGCCAAGAACTCCTGCCATCGAGCTTGTTTGGGGGTCAATTTATTTTGGGTCTTGAAGTAGGTGTTTGCAACATTGTCCGTCACAACCCTGAACTTCGTTCCCAATAGATAATGCCTCCAGGTGTCCAAATAGTGCACCACTGTTGTCATTTCCTTCTCATGTGTGGTGTAGCGTTGCTCCGCATCCTTGAACTTGCGGCTCTCAAACGCCACTGTGTGTCCTTCCTAAACAAGAACTCCCCCAAGAGCACGATCTGAGGCATCCCTATGTACCTCGAATGGAAGCTCGAAGTTAGACAATCGCAGCACCGGTTTCGTTGACACTGCTACCTTCAGCTGGTCAAACGCCGCTTGGCATGAGTCCGTCCATGCCCATTTTCGATCCTTCCTCAGCAAGTCAGTCAGGGGATTCACTTTTCTTGAATAACCCTGAATGAATCTTCTATAGTAGTTAGCCAAACCGAGGAAAGGACGAAGATCTGATACCTTTGTTGGGGCTGCCCAATTGATGATTGTCTGAACCTTCCTCTCATCCATTTGTATCTGTCCCTTACTCACCCTGTGCCCAAGGAACCTGATTTCCTTCCGACAGAACTTGCACTTCTCCTTCTTGACGAAGAGCTTGTATTCTCTAAGCCGAGAGAATACCTTTCTGAGGTGGTCGACGTGGTCTGCCAACGTCTCCGAGTAGATGACAATGTCATCCAAGTATACCACCATGAATCGATCCAAGAACTCCTACAATACTTCATTCATCAAGGTGCAAAAGGTTGTTGGAGCATTTGTCAATCCAAAAGGCATGACTAGGAACTCAAATGAGCCATACCTCATGACACATGTCGTCTTTGACTCATCTCCCTCAACAATCCGGACTTGCCAATACCCCGATCGCAAGTCCAACTTGGTGAAGTATGTCGCCTTGGCCAATCGATCGAATAAGTCACCTGCATTCGGCACTGGGTACTTGTTCTTGATAGTCGCCTTATTTAGTGTCCGATAGTCTACGCACATCTGAAGTGAACCATCTTGTTTCCGCTGAAACAACATCGGGGCACCATACGGGGCTTTCGACGGTTGGATCAGTCCCGCATCCAACAGTTTGTTGAGCTACTTCCTCAGCTCCAAAAGCTCCGCATTTACCAATCGATAAGGGGCCTGAGTTGGAGGTTTAGCACCTGGCTCTAGCTCAATCTTGTGGTCAACTGCCCTCCGAGGGGAAAGTTCATTGGGCAGTTTTGGTGGCATCACGTTCGCGTAATCCACCAGGATAGTTGCAACAACATCAGATACCTCCACAACCTGATCCGGTTGTATCTCGATCAGTGCAGCAACATAGGTGGTCTCGCCCCTCTTGAGACCTGCTTTCAACTGTTGGGGAGACTGCATACCTGTTGTTGAAGTTTTCCCTCCATACACTGTTTGTATAAAACATAGTGATTCCTCCGCAGAAATCAGCATACCTGATAAGTGAGACACCAAGCTAGCCTTAGCTTGGACGAAGAAGTCTATCCCCAAGATAAACTCAAACTCATCGAGCGCCGAGACTATCACACCGATCTCTCCCTCCCAAGTTCCAACTTTGAGGGTTGCGCTGGCCGTTCCATGAATTAGAGTTGGCCCAGAGTTTACCACCTTCACTTTCCATGAACTTGGTTGCACCTGCAAACCAAATTCACTTACCAATTTGTGGGAGAAGAAGTTGCTAGTTGCTCCTGTGTCCAGCATAGCCAAAACAGGCCTCCCATTTAGTAGCACCGATGCATACATCAACCCTTTGCAAGGCGGCTGCCTTTCTGCCTTCATTGAGTTGAGTAGCTGCAATGGATTCATGCGTGGTGTTGCCACCGCACCATGTCCTTCTTCCTCAAATTCCCTGAGAGTTAGAACAAATAGCTTTTCTCTCCTTGGACATTCCCTTATCCAATGAGGACCATTGCATATAAAACAGCCCTGCTCTCTGCCAGTGGGCTGCAACTTGGACTGACTAGGTTCCGCAACCTTCTTACCATTTCCCTCAGGCTTCTTGTCATCCTTATGTGCACGCCCCATTTTCCTTCCCTCCATGGCCGTTTTGGTGGTTGCCGTCAGCTTGAAATCCACCAAGCCTTTCGCAGAAGCAATGACTGAAGAAAGATCCCTCACTCCTTACCGTCGGAGTTCAGCTTGAGCCCATGGCTACAAGCCAGAAAGAAAGTTATACAACTTGTCCTCCTCGAACATGTTGATGATGTCGAGCATGAGGGAGCTGAATTCCCTCACATACTCCCTTATGGTCCCCGAATGCCGCAGCTTCTTCAGGGATTCTCGCACAACCCACCCTGTGTTGCACGGAAGGAACTGCTCCTTTAGTTCCTTCTTGAGGATCTCCTAATCCTCCAGCTGAGCTCTCCCAGCTCGAGCATTCTCCGATGCTCTGGTATGCCACCATAATTTGGCATCTCCACTCAAGTACATGATGGTGATGGTGACTTTCTCCCATTCCGGAATGTGAGCAATCTTGAAGTACTGCTCCATATCCCATAATAAGTTCTCCAACTCCTTTACATTCCTGCAGCCATTAAAGGAATGAGGTTCTGGAACTCTTACCTTTGAAGGAGCTCCGCCTTCAACAATGGAGTTTGCCATCGCTCTCTTTACCACCAACAAGTCCTGCTCCAAGGACTTTAGACTTGATCTCATGGAATCCATGATCGCAGCATACCTTTCTTCCACATTTTTCACCTCACTTGCAAGGGCCTCCTTGAGAGCAACATTTTGCCTTTTTTGCCAAGCCAACTGCGCCCATAAGCTGCCCGCATCTTCAGTTGGAGGATTCCCCAGCATCTCCTCAATGCGAATCAACCAATCCCAAAGCTCCACTTGCGTCACCATGGCTTTTGTTGATCTTGGCTTCCGCTGAACCGGTTTCTCACCAAACCGGGCTTTGATACCACTTGACACACCGGCCAAACTTCTACCCTGAAATTTTGCCCGTGACGACGCCAAGGTTCGCCCACTTCGTTTCAATTTGGATGAAGTTATTTTTAAAAATTTTTATAAAATTTTAATTTTTGAAAAAAAAATAAAAAAGTAAAAAATATATTTTTTTAACAATATTAATTAATTTTTAAAAAATCAACAACCAAAATTTAACTCAAATTCTTAATTACATATGCTAGCTGACACACCGGCCAAATTTCTATCATGAAATTTCGCCCGTGATGGCGTCAAGGTTCGCCCACCTCAGCCCGCTAAACTTGCACAAGCCCACATGAGTATAGAGGAGAAGAGAAGTACAGCAACCTTGCCAACCTTTTATTGCTCATATAAAAGGAAATACAACTCTTAATACGGAGTGACACTACAAGTCTCTCTACCTGTGTGTGTCTCCAGCTCAATAGACCCCCTAGTCTATTTATAGTACACATATTTGGCTGTGAGTAACTGCTAGAGATCATGGAGAATATGTTCCACATTGTTCTCCCTGCAGTTCAACTGCTGGAGGCCATGAAGAACATGCTCCACAATATTCTCCTAACAGTTAGTTGACTCTCTGAGCTGCTGCCACTTGTCCCACGAGCCCTCAATTGCCTCTTTGCTGGCCACGTGTCCCTTGACAGTTGCAGCTCTGGTTCTCCAGCCTGCAGCCACGTGTCTTCAGCCTGCGACGCCAAGTGTTCAGGCTGTTCACATGCTCCTGCAGCTCACTTTAGCCAACCTGTCCCGCTGCTCGCTCTGCATGACTGTTTGGGCTGTTCGGGTCTCCATCCGAACATGTCATAACTCTGTCACTTACTGCTATGTGTGCTGCCCACGCACACATATGTTGGAGGCAATCCGTCGCCTCGCATAAGCTTGCGCTCCCTCGCATGATACTTCTCGTAGTGGCACCGACTACCACAGCTAGTTGTTTGCTCGTATGTGTGCTGCCCGTGCACACACACACTGGAGGCACTCCATTGCCTCTGATATCATGAGGTCCGTTACATGATCTCGTTGCGGTGGCACCTACCACTCACAACGGGTGTGACAAACCACCCCCACTAGGAGAGTCCGACGTCCTCATCAAAGTAGAGTCCATGTACTCCTTGATTTGTTTCTCGAACTGTCATAGTGTAGAGTCCCGCTCCTATGTGGCATCGGCCTCGCTACCGCCTTTTCACTTCACAAGAAAATCAGTTCGTCGATTCTTCTTGCTTTGCCCCTAGTCCGGTATGCAATGATCTTCTCGACCTCCTTATCGAACTGCTTTCGAACTACTAGTGGAGCTCTCATTGCTTGCTGTTTATCTCCAAGCAAATCCCTGTTGAAAGGTTTGAGAAAACTTACATAGAACGTTGGGTGTACCTTCAGCCTGTCGGGTAGCTTCAACCGGTAAGCAACCTGCCTGACTTTCTTCATCACCTCGAAGGGGCCGTCATACCTTAGTACCAACCAACGATGTACGGTCTTACTGCTGATTTTCTTCCATATCTATGGAGTAAGTTTCAGTAGCACCATATCCCCGACCTGGAACTCCAATGAACGCCTTCATTCATCCGCATGCCTCTTCGTGCGTTTTGCTGCCTTGCGCAAGCTGTCCCGAGCTTGTTCTATCAGCTCCTCCTTCTCCTTAGCGAAGTGATAAGCAGCAGGGCACTTTCCTTAGTCCGTCGATTGAGCCAACTCGAGAGGAGTGAGAGGTTGTTGTCCCATGACAAGTTATGCAAGACTCATTCCTGTAGCCAACGACCTGTGGATGTTATAACAAAATTGGACTGTGTCCAACAGTTCCAACCAATTTTGCTGCCTAGCCGTCATATAATGCCTTAAGTATTCCTCCACCAAGGCATTGATGCACTCCGTTTTGCCATCCATCTGCGGGTGATTAGCCGTAAAGAACTTCAACTCTGAACCCATTGAGTTAAAGAGTACTGTCCAAAACCTGCCGTAAATCGGCATTTCGATCACTCACGATATCTTTCGGGACACCAAAATGCTTCACCATATGCTTGTAGAACAGCCCAGCTGCTACCTCTGCCGTATATGCGTGTGGTGTTGGTATGAACACTGCATACTTCGAGAGTTGGTCGACGACGATTAGCACTGAGCTCATCCCATCCACTTTAGGAAAACCCGAAACAAAGTCCATGGAAATGGACTGCCACGGCTTCTTCAGAATAGGCAGAAGTTGCAGCAGCCCTGCCTGCTTCTTCCTCTCCGTCTTGTCAAGCTGGCACACAAGACAAGTCTTGACGTACATCTCAACGTCTTCCCTTATTTTTGGCCAATAGTATGACCTGGACAAGAGTGTCATCATCCTTTGCCCTCCAAGATGTCCTGCCCATTGAGGATCGTGAGTCTCTCGCAGTAGCTCACGCCTCAGCTCTCCCGCTTTCGGGATGTAAAACCTGTTGCCTCTAGCATACAACAAGTTATCTTCAAGCTAATAACGCTTAATTACCCCTTCACGTACCTCTCTACTGAGTTGGACATATTATGGGTCTGCGTCGACTTACTCTTTAACCCTCTCCAGTAGGGTTGACTGCACTGTGGATAGCGCAGCTACGTAGCATTGCACCTCCCTTCGGCTTAATGCATCCGCCACTTGGTTTTGTCATCCAGACTTGTGCTCCCACATGAAATCAAACTCGGCCAAGAACTCCTGCCATCGAGCTTGTTTGGGGGTCAATTTATTTTGGGTCTTGAAGTAGGTGTTTGCAACATTGTCCGTCACAACCCTGAACTTCGTTCCCAATAGATAATGCCTCCAGGTGTCCAAATAGTGCACCACTGTTGTCATTTCCTTCTCATGTGTGGTGTAGCGTTGCTCCGCATCCTTGAACTTGCGGCTCTCAAACGCCACTGTGTGTCCTTCCTAAACAAGAACTCCCCCAAGAGCACGATCTGAGGCATCCCTATGTACCTCGAATGGAAGCTCGAAGTTAGACAATCGCAGCACCGATTTCGTTGACACTGCTACCTTCAGCTGGTCAAACGCCGCTTGGCATGAGTCCGTCCATGCCCATTTTCGATCCTTCCTCAGCAAGTCAGTCAGGGGATTCACTTTTCTTGAATAACCCTGAATGAATCTTCTATAGTAGTTAGCCAAACCGAGGAAAGAACGAAGATCTGATACCTTTGTTGGGGCTGCCCAATTGATGATTGTCTGAACCTTCCTCTCATCCATTTGTATCTGTCCCTTACTCACCCTGTGCCCAAGGAACCTGATTTCCTTCCGACAGAACTTGCACTTCTCCTTCTTGACGAAGAGCTTGTATTCTCTAAGCCGAGAGAATACCTTTCTGAGGTGGTCGACGTGGTCTGCCAACGTCTCCGAGTAGATGACAATGTCATCCAAGTATACCACCATGAATCGATCCAAGAACTCCTACAATACTTCATTCATCAAGGTGCAAAAGGTTGTTGGAGCATTTGTCAATCCAAAAGGCATGACTAGGAACTCAAATGAGCCATACCTCATGACACATGTCGTCTTTGACTCATCTCCCTCAACAATCCGGACTTGCCAATACCCCGATCGCAAGTCCAACTTGGTGAAGTATGTCGCCTTGGCCAATCGATCGAATAAGTCACCTGCATTCGGCACTGGGTACTTGTTCTTGATAGTCGCCTTATTTAGTGTCCGATAGTCTACGCACATCTGAAGTGAACCATCTTGTTTCCGCTGAAACAACATCGGGGCACCATACGGGGCTTTCGACGGTTGGATCAGTCCCGCATCCAACAGTTTGTTGAGCTACTTCCTCAGCTCCAAAAGCTCCGCATTTACCAATCGATAAGGGGCCTGAGTTGGAGGTTTAGCACCTGGCTCTAGCTCAATCTTGTGGTCAACTGCCCTCCGAGGGGAAAGTTCATTGGGCAGTTTTGGTGGCATCACGTTCGCGTAATCCACCAGGATAGTTGCAACAACATCAGATACCTCCACAACCTGATCCGGTTGTATCTCGATCAGTGCAGCAACATAGGTGGTCTCGCCCCTCTTGAGACCTGCTTTCAACTGTTGGGGAGACTGCATACCTGTTGTTGAAGTTTTCCCTCCATACACTGTTTGTATAAAACATAGTGATTCCTCCGCAGAAATCAGCATACCTGATAAGTGAGACACCAAGCTAGCCTTAGCTTGGACGAAGAAGTCTATCCCCAAGATAAACTCAAACTCATCGAGCGCCGAGACTATCACACCGATCTCTCCCTCCCAAGTTCCAACTTTGAGGGTTGCGCTGGCCGTTCCATGAATTAGAGTTGGCCCAGAGTTTACCACCTTCACTTTCCATGAACTTGGTTGCACCTGCAAACCAAATTCACTTACCAATTTGTGGGAGAAGAAGTTGCTAGTTGCTCCTGTGTCCAGCATAGCCAAAACAGGCCTCCCATTTAGTAGCACCGATGCATACATCAACCCTTTGCAAGGCGGCTGCCTTTCTGCCTTCATTGAGTTGAGTAGCTGCAATGGATTCATGCGTGGTGTTGCCACCGCACCATGTCCTTCTTCCTCAAATTCCCTGAGAGTTAGAACAAATAGCTTTTCTCTCCTTGGACATTCCCTTATCCAATGAGGACCATTGCATATAAAACAGCCCTGCTCTCTGCCAGTGGGCTGCAACTTGGACTGACTAGGTTCCGCAACCTTCTTACCATTTCCCTCAGGCTTCTTGTCATCCTTATGTGCACGCCCCATTTTCCTTCCCTCCATGGCCGTTTTGGTGGTTGCCGTCAGCTTGAAATCCACCAAGCCTTTCGCAGAAGCAATGACTGAAGAAAGATCCCTCACTCCTTACCGTCGGAGTTCAGCTTGAGCCCATGGCTACAAGCCAGAAAGAAAGTTATACAACTTGTCCTCCTCGAACATGTTGATGATGTCGAGCATGAGGGAGCTGAATTCCCTCACATACTCCCTTATGGTCCCCGAATGCCGCAGCTTCTTCAGGGATTCTCGCACAACCCACCCTGTGTTGCACGGAAGGAACTGCTCCTTTAGTTCCTTCTTGAGGATCTCCTAATCCTCCAGCTGAGCTCTCCCAGCTCGAGCATTCTCCGATGCTCTGGTATGCCACCATAATTTGGCATCTCCACTCAAGTACATGATGGTGATGGTGACTTTCTCCCATTCCGGAATGTGAGCAATCTTGAAGTACTGCTCCATATCCCATAATAAGTTCTCCAACTCCTTTACATTCCTGCAGCCATTAAAGGAATGAGGTTCTGGAACTCTTACCTTTGAAGGAGCTCCGCCTTCAACAATGGAGTTTGCCATCGCTCTCTTTACCACCAACAAGTCCTGCTCCAAGGACTTTAGACTTGATCTCATGGAATCCATGATCGCAGCATACCTTTCTTCCACATTTTTCACCTCACTTGCAAGGGCCTCCTTGAGAGCAACATTTTGCCTTTTTTGCCAAGCCAACTGCGCCCATAAGCTGCCCGCATCTTCAGTTGGAGGATTCCCCAGCATCTCCTCAATGCGAATCAACCAATCCCAAAGCTCCACTTGCGTCACCATGGCTTTTGTTGATCTTGGCTTCCGCTGAACCGGTTTCTCACCAAACCGGGCTTTGATACCACTTGACACACCGGCCAAACTTCTACCCTGAAATTTTGCCCGTGACGACGCCAAGGTTCGCCCACTTCGTTTCAATTTGGATGAAGTTATTTTTAAAAATTTTTATAAAATTTTAATTTTTGAAAAAAAAATAAAAAAGTAAAAAATATATTTTTTTAACAATATTAATTAATTTTTAAAAAATCAACAACCAAAATTTAACTCAAATTCTTAATTACATATGCTAGCTGACACACCGGCCAAATTTCTATCATGAAATTTCGCCCGTGATGGCGTCAAGGTTCGCCCACCTCAGCCCGCTAAACTTGCACAAGCCCACATGAGTATAGAGGAGAAGAGAAGTACAGCAACCTTGCCAACCTTTTATTGCTCATATAAAAGGAAATACAACTCTTAATACGGAGTGACACTACAAGTCTCTCTACCTGTGTGTGTCTCCAGCTCAATAGACCCCCTAGTCTATTTATAGTACACATATTTGGCTGTGAGTAACTGCTAGAGATCATGGAGAATATGTTCCACATTGTTCTCCCTGCAGTTCAACTGCTGGAGGCCATGAAGAACATGCTCCACAATATTCTCCTAACAGTTAGTTGACTCTCTGAGCTGCTGCCACTTGTCCCACGAGCCCTCAATTGCCTCTTTGCTGGCCACGTGTCCCTTGACAGTTGCAGCTCTGGTTCTCCAGCCTGCAGCCACGTGTCTTCAGCCTGCGACGCCAAGTGTTCAGGCTGTTCACATGCTCCTGCAGCTCACTTTAGCCAACCTGTCCCGCTGCTCGCTCTGCATGACTGTTTGGGCTGTTCGGGTCTCCATCCGAACATGTCATAACTCCGTCACTTACTGCTATGTGTGCTGCCCACGCACACATATGTTAGAGGCAGTCCGTCGCCTCGCATAAGCATGCGCTCCCTCGCATGATACTTCTCGTAGTGGCACCGACCACCACAGTTGGTTGTTTGCTCATATGTGTGCTGCTCGTATACACACACACTAGAGGCACTCTATTGCCTCTGAGATCATGAGATCCGTTATATGATCTCGTTGTGGTGACACCTATCACTCACAACGAGTGTGACATTAGCCATATAGTATTATGATATAAATGTAATATATAAATATAAATAATATTTTTTAATTTTTATAAAGTGAAATTAAATTTTAAACTAAAATCAAAATATTTCGAGTAAAATTTAAAATTTGATTTAATTTGAATGGTTTATGAGTCATGTGCTCTCATTTGATCATGGCCGTGGGTGCTGCCTCAAGATCCACAACAAATTGCAATATTACGTAGTAGTCATGCAGCTAAAATAATGATCACAATATTTAAAATAGACATAAAATATGAAAATAAATTTTAAAAAAAAGTATTTGCAAAATTGAAAAACTATGACAAAATAAAAACAATGATTTAAAATATGCCTTTTGGATTATACAATATCACATAAAAATGCATCTACTATTAAAAAGGAACTATTCTATTAAAATCACGTGAAAAAAAAAAATAAAATGCATAATGGTTCAAAGCAAAAGCACAAAAATTTAGAGAAAAATGACAAACCACCAGAATATTTTGAGAAAATGCATCGCCATTTTTTATCTCCATGGCAATGAATTGAACTAATAATCATCAAGTTCATTTCTACATAATTTTATACTACAAATAAAAAAAACCAGTTAAAAAACATGGTTACATAATTTTGCACTATAAATTAATTAAAATATGTCCAAATCAAGATCTATAATAATATTTGAAAAAGAGTCTCCCCCACAAATAAAAAAGTCTAAATTAACATACTTTGCTAATTAATTTGCTAGGAATATATATTCTCTATCAACATGCAACATTTTTCAATTTAGGAAATTTTATATTCCTCCTAATCTCTTTGTTAATGTTGATGAAGTGATAAGGGGTTGAGTTTGAGCATTATTTGTAAAATTAATGCACCTCAAATTATTCTAGATTTTATTTTAAATATTAAAATTTGTGCATGATGTAAAATATTGTCTATATGTAATGTTGTGACCACATTTTCTTCAACAAGTAGCGGTTGTATCAATTATCTAATGATTAAAATTTTATCAAAATAAGGTCCCATTATACCTCATTACAATTTTTTCACCAATTTATATTAATAAGACATATATCACAACATAAATAGAAGCTTAATTATGTAGTTCTTTGTTATTAGAAATGATAAACAAAAGGATTATAATATTTCATAGGAGCTATAACACATAAAATTTAAATGACTTATTATTGGAAGTATTGAATTTAACATTATACTAGCAATCTAGTTGCATTGAAACCATAAATTTGATATAAATTAACACAATTAGTCATTAACATAACTAATTACATACATTTATATGGATATTCATATTACCAGTTAACTGCATGCATACTATATCTAAGTCCAACATTGAAAGAACAATTGAGTCGTAAATCAACTAACAATAAAGTGACAAAAAACATAATCTCAAATATGCCAAAATATGTGAATCGGACACCAACAATAAAATAACAAAAAAGTGATATCAAACATACAAAAATATGCGATTTTTTCATTAAAAATATTGTAGATGGAAGATTAGATAATAATTTTCTTGCAGCAAAATAAACAATCTAACCAGTTTAGGCAAAAGTGTGAAAACCATAAAATGAAACATGCAATTTATACTTTTGATACCTTGTTTTTTCATTGGTCCATTTCAAGTGTATCTTGAACCATCACTTTCATCTTCATTCAAATTTCAAAAATAAAATTGATCAAACTATTTTGGTTGTGGTATTAGGACTTTTTATTAGCAAAAATGGTTTAGAGAATTATTTCTAAGAGCCATTGTACTCTATTATATTCTTGTTATAAGTGTATTTGTATCTGTTTAAGTAGTTCATATTAAATCACGCCTGCATATTCATAAGTGGCCAATCTTATAATATTTAAGCTTTGACAATAATTTCTATATGTTGGTGTCCATAAAGGTACCAATATGTTTATCTTGAAGCCATGAATAGGAAAATAAGTAGAACAAAATTATGAGGACATCGATTGTTCATAATTTAAATGTATCATGCGTTAGTTAACTTGTAAGGCATATAATTGGAAAAACATAAGCACATGTATCAATAGGTTGGTATTGATTACCCTACATAATCTTACACTGACTTTTAATTGAAATGAAGTTCGATGAGGAAATAGTGAGTTGATAAGCTAATGGAATACAATTTCAAATATATTAATAAAATAATATTATCTAATCTAATAGTTTTTAATCTCATAAAGATAAACCTAGAATTTGCAAGATAAAAGTTTTGATGTTATTGCTAAAGGATTGGATATCTTGAAGAACATGGCCTATGATATGAATGAGGTTGATTGTTTGTCTTGCTTTGTTTTAGTGATGTTGTCAAAAACTTACTCTTGATTAATATTACTCAAAATTATGCAAGAGTTAGACATACGAGTACCATTAATAGCTGAAATTGATAGCAAAGTAAAATTTTATGTCGTTGTCATGAAATCTTAAATATGAAAAATGATGTAAACTTAATTTTGTATTTTTTTCCCTATGAACTACATATCTACAAGACTACATCTGAGTCTAAAAATTCTAATATTAGGCTTAAGGAGACTATTAACTAGGTATTTTTTATTATATAATTATTCAATCAACACTTTAAAATTAATTATGTTTGTTGAGTATGAGGTTCTTACTTCCGGCTTAATTGAGTAATTTTGCCATTTTTCCATATTTTAGTTGAGATTTGGTGGTAACTTCTTTATTGATATCATCTTACTCTGCATTATTGTTGGGATTGATGCTTATTTGTACAAATTCTTATTAGTTTTTCTTATGATATTGATACAAAGCTTTCATTTTTGTCTAAATCAGAAAGCCATGTTAGTTTAGTGTACATAAAGTTTAATAAACTCGATGTGAGCACGTAATCTAAACATTACTTATGATCTTTATAACCAATTGGCCTTGTGTACTGACCTCATATTAATAACTTTTAATGTTGTATTTGGTCAAACCCATAACTAGCAATAGTTTTTACAGTAAACTATTTTTACAATTTCAATGATTGATTTTGTATTATTGAAATTACCTTTTTTCACTATTCTTTACAGTACCGTCTTATTTTCAGATTTATGTGTGATTTGTGTTGATCTTTCAATTTTTTTAGATGTATGTGATTTTTTAAATAAAGATTTCTTTTTTAAAATTAGTTTCATGCCAAAATATTACTTTTTTAATGAGGATTTTTGAGGTTGTTTTGTCTTTTTTGAGAAAAATTTTTGAACAAGGTGGCCATAACAGATATTGTGGGTGTTCAATTTGATGCTATTAGAGAGTAAAGTAAATACATTAGATGTTGGTAGTCTTCATATTGATGAAGAACTAGAGAACTTAGAAATGGAAATTGGTAGTGTCTTTGACTAGTGTTCCTCTTCTACTTGTATGGTCTTAATATCAATCATGATTCATATAATGAAGATGATCTTGGTATACAAAAAAATACTAACCATAGAGATTATCAACTAAAGGAGCAACATGCTGACGTGTTCTAGTATGTTTTACCATATGTAAGGAATCTATTAGTGAGTAATTTCTTTTTATACTTTCTCTTTATTGTAAATTTTAGCTTGAAAAATATTTTGGAGTAAGGAATTATACAAGAAAATTTAATAGCTTTTTTTGTTTGATTGTTTCTTTGTTGTTATCAAAAAACTAGCTCAATTAAAATTAGGAGAGTGTTGAGGGCCATATATTCCCCTAAACTACCTTATGAAATATTGGATAATAATGCAATTGACAAATTCTCAACCAATCCTGATTTTAATAAGAATAAGCTTGTGAAATTTATTGGATTTGATGGAAGCTATTTACTAATGGAAGATGCTTTGAATCATTCAGGACTACATCGACTACAACATTACTTTCATTTTAAACTCATTATCATCATTTCTTTGTTCAACTATATTATGTTTTTAATTCATATTTTAAGTGTTTGACTCATTCTTTTTTCCAAATGTTGGTTTCAGTTTTGAGCCATCTAATGAGATTTATAACAATTTATATTATTTAGTGGTCCAAGCTGAAAAAACAAATGGTATTGACAGAAATCACGGTTTTGTAATTGAGAAAGGAGGTAAAAATTTTGTTTAGCAAAATGCTTATTTCTTTAAATACGATTCATTATACAAACAATTGCATTTGAGAGCTAGCAAAACTTGTGAAAATTTATGATGAGGTAAGACAATAATATATAACCTAATACTCTTGAATAATTAGCGGGATTGCTTATTTAATTCATTATTATTGTTGTAAAATTCTAAAAAATTTATCGTCGCTGCTGCAAAATCAAAGACCTTGGCTTTTCAATTCCTCCAATTACTCAAATAAAGCCACATCCAATAACTTATTGATTTAAATTTGACAATCAATATTTGTTTGTGTTAGAATATTTATAACTTATAATAGATGATAAAAGACTTGGTTGTCATACTACACAACAAGTTATACAAAATTTGCCTATTATTGTTGCTATTACTTCCAATGAAATATGAAATGTCTTATTTTTAAGAATTTATTTTACAAGTTGACTACTTATTATATCTTTCAACAACTAATTCAGCATGGGCAATACATGTACACTATACTAGTAAATTAATAAGAAAATTCATCTAAAATTCAAAAACTATATCTACATAAGTTATCAAAAAGAGCAATTCATCAAAATGCTTATCAATTACTATAAATCAGCTGAGGTCAACAATTTCCCTCAAGAAGCACATTTGAGAGTTATACAACCTCAGAAAAAAAAATATTGGAACTTAGATACCAACAACCAAAACCACATTGTAGTATCAGTACATCTGGTGGAGAGAAAAGCCCCAGTATAGGGTCTGGAGCCGTCCAAGGACAGTGCTCCAGGGTTTGTCAGAGATCTGGGGTTTGAATTCTAAAATTAGCATAGTTGCCCTCTGTTTTGCTGCCTTACAAACCCAAAAGACATCTGTATAATGTCTTTACTAACCAAATGATGGGCGATAAGGAGACTAAATGAATTTCATGAGCTAGCCTCTGAGAATAAAAGGAGCCCATCATCAAAATATTTTGAGAAAATGCATGGCAATTTTGACAATCAAAGCTGTATTAGCAAAGAAATGAGCCATGAGGCATTGAAAAACAAAAGCATAATTTTACATTGTAAAATTGAAGCCAGTCACAAAGGATCATTACATATTTAGCCAACTTAGCATTCCATCAAAACGATGTTCCAAGGGACCTCATTACAGATTTCTCAGCAATCCATACCAACAAACCGAAGATTTCTACAATGCATAAGATCACACCAAAGATCTCTACAATAAACCAGTCTGGCTGTGTAGCTCTTTATTTGGAAAAGGATAAACAAGAAGATCATGTAGATCATTTGACCACCAAAGTTTGTTTGTAGGCTTTACTTTGTCCACCACATAAGGAAATCCTTGCGCCGATTGATCTTCTTCTGCAGCTGGAGAACACCATAGAGCAATGCCTCAGCCGTGGGAGGACATCCGGGAACATAGATGTCGACAGGAACAATCCGATCACAGCCACGGACCACAGAGTATGAGTAATGGTAGTACCCACCACCATTTGCGCAGCTACCCATTGAAATGACCCAGCGAGGCTCAGGCATTTGGTCATAAACCCTGGATGAAAAAGCAATAAACAGATACAGATCAGTTAATCATGCAAATAGTATTGAATCATTTTGTAATGAAATGTGCTTCTCCATCCAGAATATAGCCTATTTTTCTGTGGTAAAGGACATATAGCCTCTTCCACCTCTAGAAAAAAAAAAGTCATGGACTACTACTATGAGGCTGGCTGCAAGTGGGTGAAATGACAATCAATATTCAGTGCATGCGTTAGAAGCAAAAGAACATTAAACAACTCAACTGCATGTATGAAACTTATTACCAGATAACATCCATAGAAGAGTAATGAAATTGAACACACTGGGCTGTGATAACTAGCATCATAATGATAAACAACAGGATTTCTCTAGGAGATGAACTTGTACACAATACCATTGATCATTTGTGAGAGAAATTCCATCTAAAGAAAATAATTAGTTTGCCCAACTTAATAGCAAAAAATATACATAAAACAAAGGCTTTTGAAGATTACTACAACAAATATAATAGAATCCCAGAGTGTAACACTCCTAGATGTTAGTCAATAAATTCGTTTTGTCTGAAAAATAATTTGCCCAAGAGATAATGACCATCCGTAGGAGATAAAACCTTTTGGCGATCAACTATATATCTAATGGAATACCTGGCATAACATCTTGTAGGCATAACAGTACAAAATCTCGCAAATCAAGCAACTGTGGTTTCAGTAGTCTTAGACTTGTAAAAAGGCTCAACTGACAATTATAAGGAATTAACACAAATTACATTTCATACACTTGTCTGAAACTGAGCAGTGACTGGCTAGTAGAGCTACCAAATTCTATCCAGAGAATAAATTTTGTCACTCCAAGTTATCTGCTTGCATGACTTGGGTTTTAATTTGTTTCCCTTATCCAGTTCACTGCAAGTGCTAACAATGCAAAAAGTGTTTTTTGTTCAGATTATCCATGATTCCATGGATGACAAACAAAAGAATGTCTCCCTGCATCAGATTAATGTGCCAATAAATAGTAGAAGAAATCTTATGACACAATAAGGCACGTGGACATTTAGAATCTGCCACTAGGAGAACATGGGAAACTTCAACGAATAGCAGAGAAAAATGTCCTCACATTGTACTGCAACCCAAAACTGACTTCCAAAAAGTTGAAATTCAATGAACATATGTGGATTGAAAAGGAAACAGAGAGCCACAGTGATTTAGTCCTTTCTTGCGACAAACAACGCCAGTAGTGGATCACAAGTCCCAGTTGTAAACTACTTCTGACTAGACCCACAATTTTTGATAGGTCGGATGAACGTATGAAAAATGCATGCTACATGGTAATTAAACAAATATCAGAATGATAATATAAGAAATAACAAGAATCAGCCTAGTTTGAGTCGATTGCAACCAAAGCATATATTTTTAAACAAGAGACAGTGCGACATGATGCAATGAACGTTAGGCGAGAGATGCCGCACATCGTGTGATGTATTGAACCTAAATGGCCAAAAACTTAAACAATAGAATAGTCTCTAGAACAAAGCAATAGCAGTCATTAATCAATATTGAGAAAAAAAAATCATTTCAGATCCCTTTTTTTTAATCCTCCAGACTATTAGCCTTAACAAATCAAATACGATCGAGACCATATAAAGGTAATCTCTAAGCAGCTAGCATCCTCTAGGATTGACCTCGATGCGATTTTCAAAATGAAAAAGGAAATCCCGATCTACAAATCACTTTTCAGAATCCCGATCAAAATGCACAAACTTGAATATTTAAGATCATGGAAATACATAGATCTGTATCAGAAGAAATCAAAAGAACAAAATTTGCTTAAATTAACCAAGAAAATCAATGTTCAGGCAATTACCTGCGTAGCGCCGGAGCCATCTTGTTGGTGAGCGTGCCGGCGACGATCATGCAATCCGACTGACGAGGACTCGGCCTGAAGATGACACCAAACCGATCGAAATCGTACCTCGAAGCCCCGGTGTGCATCATCTCGACGGCGCAACAGGCGAGCCCAAAGGTCATCGGCCATATGGATCCGCGCCGGGCCCAGTTGAGCAGGTCGTCGACCTTCGAGATCACGAACTCCGCCGCCTTCGATAGCCCGGCCGGGGAGCTCGTCGCCGGCGGAGCCGGGGGCGCATAGGGAGCCGGCGTCGAGGCTGACGATGAGGAGTATGGGAAGGCCGCCGGCATCGCGGCAGCGCGCTGGGCGGAGAGGACGGCGAGGCGGGCGGTTCGCGGGAGGAGCGCCATTGTGAGGGTTGGGGCTCGACCACGGCGGAGAGTAAAAAAAGAATGGCTCTAGGTCATTCCGGCGGACGATTTCGTGGGAGATTTATTAAATTATTTTCTGTCGCAATCTGGTCTGATCCGCTGATCGTAGCCGTTGGTAAAACGTCGAGTTTTGATCAGGGTATCTTGTACGCCCAAATGGATAACAGGACTAATCTCAAGGCAGTTTGACGGGTTGTGATGGCGGTGAAGGGAGTGTGGGGACAATTATTGAGTTGTCGATGTGGCTTTTCTAGGAAACAAACGCGTGGGCGACATAAGCTGTTTGCGGTTTTGGGATTAGGGGAGTTTTGGCGATTGGACCCCTGTATTTGATGAATTACCGATGTAACCCGCTGAAATTTTGGTGCAAATGGGACGGACCGAACTTGGCTCGCTAAACCGACACAGGCCCAAAATCCATATAGTGCTTTTCTCTTTCTAGCTTAATAATTCTGTATAAATCCAGAAAATATTTTTTATGGGATTAAACGGGCCAAATATAAAAAGATAAGGAGCGGGGTTCAATTGCGATGCTATCGTTTTAGTCAAATTAAATAAATATAATAATAAGATGTAAGGAGTCTAGCTCGAATTTCGGGGGTTAAATATGAAAATTTTATTCATCGATATAAAATAAAAAATATAAAACTTAATTAAGTTTAAAAGTAAATTTTAAATTAAAATATTATGATTTCAATCCAAATTTTAAATTTTGGAGAGGGACATGATCTCATTGATTATAAATTAAAATTAAGGTCTAAAATTTCTTTATTCCTTTTGTCCAATTTAATTCCTCAAAAGCACCGACAAATTATTTTTTCATCTAAATTTAATTTTTTTAATTCATATCAATTTATTATTATAAATTATAAATTATAATTTTTTTAACAAAAAATCATCTATTTAATTACAAAATTAGAAAAAATCACTCAATTTATCACTATTAGCAAAAAATTACTTATCTTTTATTATAAATTTATAAAAAATTATCTCTATTAAAATACTTACAAATATTTTATTTTAAATTTAAATTTATCAATTAAAATTAATATGAAAATGTTAAATTATTTTATTTAATTTTAGTTTGAACAACTACTAAATAAATATAAAAATAATTTATTTTATTTCAGTTTTTATGAAAAATTGATTGTTTCATTTTATGAGATTGAAAATTTAAATCTAATTTTGTTAAACTAATTATTTGATAATTATAAATTGGTTGTCCGAAATAAAACTAAATGAGAATAATTTGATCTTTTATATTAATTTTATTGATAAAATTAAATTAATTAAAATATTTTTAAATATTTTAATTAAATTGATTTTTTGTAAATTTATAATATAAGACAAGTAATTTTTTATTAATAGTGATAAAATAAATAAATTTTCATGATAAAATAAAATAATTTTTCATAAATTTATAATAATATGGATAGTTCATTGTTAAAAATTCTAAATAATATTATTCACTAATTCTTTCCAATATACATCTCGTACGAATCATTTAAAAAACTCAATGTTTTTAAGTAAAAAAATCATTTGTTTAGTCAATTACTCGTTCTGCTCTAATCATTTATAATACAACACAAATTTAACTAAATTCTGATCCACTAATGATAACAAAAAATGCAAATCAAACTTATAATTTAGAATAATTTATTTATAATATAATACAAATCTAATTAAAATTTTGGTCCAAGAAACAATAATCAAATTTATGATTTTGCTTGAAGACCAAGTTAAAAGTGCAACAATCAAAACAAAATTTGGCGATATAAAATTTCCTTTTTATGATTTAAAATTATAAGACAATTATGTAATAAGAGGAAACATATCTCTCAAAAGAAAAAGGGCATGACAAAAAAAGGAAAGTGTTACTAAAAAATGGTTTAGACCGATGAGTCGATGGCGGATCCCCAAGGAATTGTAACAAATATAGAGGGCATTTACGTCCATGGGTAATTTCACCTTGTCTTCCTGGTCGTTTACAGTCTCGGGCGATTAAAATACACCAGATAAAAATTCCCAAAAAGAAGACAAACAGCCCCCTCTTTCTCTTTCTCTCTCCCCTTCTCGTCGCTAGGGCGAAGCCAGCCACCATTTTCTTCAATCTCTCCGATCGATCCACTACAGACTCCAGTCGCAAACGGGAGCTGCCGGCTTCTCAATCCGCCGGAAGATCCTCGCTGCCGCTTCTGATCCCGCCATCCCTTGACCGTTGATGATCGCCGGGACTGGGCGCGATCTCGCCGGATTGCAGCCGGAGCATGAACGGGAAGGCGCTCGAAGACGACGGGGTGGCGGCGACCCCATATCCGCCACCGTCGCTGCTGGAGTGGAAGTTCTCTCAGGTGTTCGGAGAGCGCACAGCCGGAGAGGAGGTGCAGGAAGGTACGATTTCTGTGAACTCGTGACATGGGTGAGATCTGTGTACTCGGATGCGGGGTTCCTCGGTTTTTGATTCTCGTGATGGTAGCTGTCGCGGCGATGTGTTAATTAGCGTGCATAGATCGCGAGCTATGGATGGTATTCTTGTCGAGTTTTGGTTGATTTTTGGCGGAGCTGGGATTGACGCATTGGATTGCGGTTTGGAGATTTAGTGGAAAAATGTGATGTTTTTCGTCGCAGTCAGCATTTTTCTTTGAGAAAAAGAATGAATCTAGCTTGGAAATGGCGTGGTAGATTAATTTATTCTAACTACTCAGAAAATGGGTTTGATTAATTTATTCTTTCTTTCTTTTTTTTTTTCTGACAGACAGTAGATTTTTATCTTCTGATTTGATTTTTGTGGTACTTATTAGCTCTGACGACATGAGTGAACCCTTTTTTACTCGGGGTGGTTCTGCCTTCACTTGAATTTAATTAATCTTCCACTCTTGTAAGAGCCAAATTGGGCAGAGTCAAAGTGAATTAATCTTTCACAGGATGTTGGGCAGCTGAACTCGTGGAACCAATAGATGCTAATCTTGATTGGATTGGATTCAAGCCTGCAGTTTGGATGTCAACTTTTTGTCGATTTCGTTTTCAACATGGACCTACTATGAATGTCCAATAGAAAGCCACTTGATATCTTGATTTATTTCCTTCTTTTTTCTGTTGTTGTGTTGTCTGGTTGATTAATTGCAAAATTATTGTTCATCTGAGATGAGTTGTTTTATTACTTGTTTCTTATCCAATTGCTTATTTAAAGCTTACACGGTTATCACATAACTAAGAGTAAGAGTGCATCTGAACTGATAAACGTAAAGTTCATTTTCTGATATCTTACTCACCTTAATTTTGTTACTGGGCATAATTCAGAATAAGTGAATGGTCTTCAATTCCTTCATTCCACTTTGGAATGACCTAAATTTCGATAAGTATCTAAAAAACCTTTTTACAAAGGTGCATAACTCACTCTTTTGCCTAAACTATAAAAACCCAGAGCTGAGACGAGAACCATTTTGAATTGTGTAATTAGATTCCAAACTAATCCAGACTGATAGAAGGATTGGATTGAGGAAATTGATGAGCTAAAAACTTGTAGGATTTGAACTCATCTCTTCAACAAGTATTCTTGCCTGAAGTGAATGAATATTCTGAAAGTTATGGCCTCTGCTTACTATATCATTTATTTGTGCTTTTATTTCCTGCTTCCTGATGTTCAATTAAACAAAAGTCACTAAAAGAACAAAAATGTTAGTACTGAGTATGACTCTGATCACTATTATGGCTGGAAAAGGTTGGTGGATACCTTTTCAGCCCTATGGGAGGCCATTTAGACTTGTTGAAGATCAAAAAACTTATCTTTATGGGCCTCAAGTAATTAAATTGAGACTAAAAACAAAAACAGATTCACTTATCCATTGCTAGTAGATTACAGTATTCCATTGTCCTAATTCGAAACTACATTAATATAGTATATTAGAGTATTCCATTGTCTTAATTCAAAACTACATTAATCAATTATTGTGGCTCATGCTGTGTTTGTATGCTGTTGCTTATATTTGTTACCTTTTTTCATTTGTCAGCTTATTGACATTCTTTGTGCTCCTGTTTCTGTTGCAGTTGACATTATATCTGCAATAGAATTTGATAAGTCTGGGGACCATTTGGCTACTGGTGATAGAGGAGGGCGTGTTGTTTTATTTGAAAGAACGGACGCAAGGGATGTATGTTTGACAGTCCACCTTTCTCTGCCACTGTCTATATCTTTGTGGTTCTCTTTGATGTTTCTACTTATTTTGATTCTTTGCTTAATAGCTTGACCGTCGCAAGGATCTTGAGCAGTCAGATAATCTGATTGTTAGGCATCCTGAGTTTCGTTACAAAACAGAATTCCAGAGTCATGAACCGGAGGTACTTTTGAAATGTTATGGTTGATGTCTACTTGTTTCTTAGGTTTACTGACATTGTCCATGTTTTAGTTTGACTATCTTAAAAGCTTGGAAATAGAGGAAAAAATCAACAAGATTCGATGGTGCCAAGCCCCAAATGGTGGACTGTTTCTTCTTTCGACAAATGACAAAACAATCAAATATTGGAAAGTAAGTCCATGATTCTTTTAGGCAATAATTTTCTGTTCTGAAGTTTCATTATTATACATTGTTTGGCCTCTAAGCTAATGAATTTTATAAGATGCATGAAATTTGTCGTTGTGTTGGATTTAAATAATCTGATGTAAAATTTTCTAGTGTTAAAGGTCTCTGCTTTAGTAATATGATAATCTTCAACAAGTCTGATTGTACTTCTCTTTTGAGTTTTTCTTGCTTTTTGGGGTTTTGGATGTCTAGATTATATAAAGCAAATAGGAACATGACTCACCTACTTGTGCTACACCGTAGTCAGAAATTGTCTTGGTACCTGTAAATCTCATCACCAATCTACTTTCTGGTTTTATTGAGAAAACGTCCATTATCTGTTTCTTTCTTCTTAAAATCTTGTAGCTTCATCATTGTAAATAATGGAAGCATATAATGGTGCCAGGTATCAATATTGCAATGATTTTATAGTTTTTTTCATTGGTTCATGTGTTCATTTCATGACCATTGGCATGTTTTCACAAGAAACAGCAGAAGTTTTTCATATAAATGCATGATCACACACCTAAGTTGCTCCTTGTCTAGGCTCATATTAAGGAACTGACATGTTTGAAGTTTGAAGTGCTTGATCATAGTGTCAGATAGCATTTATCATCGAGAAAGCTTGGAGATAGGGAATGGTTTCATATTTATGTCTATCAATAGTTTGTAACTTTTGTCTATTGTTTTTTTCTTCTTTGCTGTGCAAATTTTCTTAGGAGCTCTATTATGCTTCTCTTATCTTAATGATTGGGCAGGTTCAAGAAAAGAAGGTGAAAAGAATTTCTGAGATGAATTTGGAGGCCTTACAAGTTGTAGGAATGGCATTGTGGCTAGCTCAAGCACATCAAATCCTAGACCTTATATTCCAAATGGTGGATGTAGAGGAAGGCCTTGCAACTTTTTGAGCAATGACTTCACATTTCCTCCTGGAGGATTCCCTTCACTACATTTACCTGTGGTAGTAGTACTCTGCCTAGCCTGGTGGATGTTCAATCTGCAACATAGATAACCTCCACTCACATGCATTAACAATATTGTCCTTGTTTTTTGCATTGGAAATGATTGTAATAATAGTTCTGTGTTGCATGGAAGGCATTTATAATGATAAATATAGTTTTAGAGTTTTGAGATGGGAGGGGGTATTTATCGCTTCCTTCATGTCTTTTCTTTGACTTTTAGTTTTCATTAACATATAATCTGTAGGCAAATGCTTTTCCAAGTTTAGTTCAATGTTGTCATCATTGAGGTTATTTTTAATTTCTGATCTGTCTACTATGCATTTGTTTAAATGCACAGGTTGTAAGCCAGGAGACCAGCCTTGTTGCTAGATGTCGGAGGATATATGCTCATGCCCACGATTATCACATCAATTCTATTTCCATTAACAGGTTCACACCTTAACCCTTTTTCTATGTGGACTCTTATAGCACTGTCGACAAGGAAACTGAAAAAAAAAAGCTAATAAACTGAATCTCCATGTCCAATTTGAATATGTCTTAAATAGGATTATTCATACTCACAAATGATACTGGAAAGGTGAAATAAAAGCTGTAGTTTTTTTTGATATAGGTGGTTGTTTTATTGGAATCATTATTATTTGCAGACATAATTATTGTAACACATATGTCGCCTGTGGTTGTTTCGGTACTCAAAAATTTACTTGCTTTGCTAAGCATGTTGTACCACAAGTTGCATTTAACATATGACCTGTATTTTTTTTCTAAAAGTGCTGTTAAATCCATATGTAAACTTATTTCTTGGACAGTTGTACGACAAGTACTTGTATCCATTGTAAGCGTCATAACCTTATCTTCTTATTTTATGACAATATTGAACAGAATTAGTTATTTGAGGACTGCTTCATCACTTATGTATGGAATTGTGTCTGGTCTGTGCTTATCATGTTTTCATCTGATTCATCTATGAAATGTGGATTCAATTGTTTTATTCTTGTTTTTTGTAGCGACGGTGAAACTTTCATCTCAGCTGACGATTTGCGTATAAATCTTTGGAATTTGGAGATTAGCAACCAGAGCTTTAACATTGTTGATGTCAAGCCTGCAAATATGGAGGATCTAACAGGTAAATAATTATGGTTAATTTTATGATATGTTCGCAAATCATAAAAGTTGCAGACTAGAAGTTCAGTGGTTCACCTTGAAATTAAATTTGCAACTGATTACAGACTTTTGTCCTTTGTTTGGATTAAACTGTTTCTCCATCCTGGCATCCCCAATCTTGTAATTGTCATTTCAGTTGCAAAAATACAGTTTGTCACCAATTAAGCACTCAAAAGCATGTCTTCTTGAGAAGGCGCTTCAGATGGTTTAGCATTTTTATGAATAACTAAAATGTTGATGATCTTTGATTTATTTTTTCTTCTTACAATTAGTTGTTCTGATACTTGGAATAGTTGTATATGATAAATACGCTGTCAGCTATTTTTTAGTAAGACATTCAGTAGAATAAGGTTTCTGTAAAACAGCTTGTCTGGCATCATAAGCTCAAAAGTCCTTTTTTTGGGACAATCATTTGGGAGAGCTTACCCTTGTTTCTGTATTGTGCAAAGGTCTGTTGTCAGTTGGCCTTGATTCACTTTTGATGCTAATAAATATACCATTTTTGTTTGTACACAAATCGCCAATCTGTCATATTAGCATCTCTGTTTCTCTCCCTTGGAAATGGTTGATGTACTCATTGTATTTTGGTTTGTGTCAGCTGATAAAAAAAGATCCTCTTTACTTTCCCTCAACAAAATCATGCTCATACGCCTTTGTTATAGCTTTGTACTTTTTTGTCATCTTTTGCATATTTTCAACATGTCTATTTGTGGATTGGATTGCATTATTGTCGGCTGTACCTCTTCTAGTTGCTAATGCTAATGCATGATGTACTGACAGAGGTCATAACATCTGCTGAGTTCCACCCTACACAGTGTAACACCTTGGCATATAGTAGCTCAAAGGGTTCAATCCGGCTTAGTGATTTACGCCAGTCTGCTTTATGTGACAATCATTCGCAAGTGTAAGTAATTGCTCGCATTCTTTTCTCATCTTGAGGATAATCTTTCATGCTTCCTATATTTGAATAGGATATTGGATGAGAATATGTTTCTTCTTGCAAATGATTTTTGTTTGGCAGACAGATCCTCTTATCTGTTGTTGCAATAGCTGATGCATCTGTGCATACAGATTTGAGGAGCATGAAATACCTGGCTCAAGATCCTTCTTCACAGAGATAATTGCCTCAATTTCAGATATCAAGTTTGCAAAGGATGGAAGACACATCCTCAGCCGTGATTACATGTCCCTTAAGGTTCCTTTTTTGTTATTCTGTTAGTAATAGAATTAAAATAAATGTCTTGCTTTGATATAGCAGAAGAGACGGTCGAGTGCAAAATGGTGCTGGACTTCTGAACTGGAAATATAACTGGTCTGGTCAGTTCCAGTTCATCCAATGGTATGAGCGAAGAACAAATCTAGTTTAGCACGGACAAGGCGTAAACCTTAGATGTCAATGAAATATCCAGTTAATGAGTTTGTAATGTTTCCTAGCATTCAGCAGCTCTAATCCCATCACGAACAATTCTCCAAGAAAAATTAAATGTCATCTGGATGATTGACTGGCTTGTCAATAACCATTTATTTCAATTTGTATTGACGTTTTGAATTTTTGTCTGATTATTTGAAGTATCCGAAGTAGAGTATCAACTGGCTGATCCAATTGGTTTGTAGGTTACTTCATTATAAACAAGCAGACAAAAAATAGTTGCTGCCAATCCATCCCATTCCAACCTAGCAGTCCACTTCAGATTAGGAAACATTGGTTTGATGTTGTTGACTTATTCTATTATTATTATTCAGTTGAATAAAATTTGTTCTGAGATATGTGTTGGGGTCTTCACTAGATATAGTTTTTACCAGTTTTTGTCATGAAAATTCATGCAGTTAATTGTATTTGCCTGTTGTGTATAACTTGTTAACCGTTGCTCATTCTCATCAGTTATGGGACATAAATATGAACTCTGGGCCGGTTGCAACTTTCCAAGTCCATGAGTATTTAAGGCCTAAGGTAATTTCTTTTCAGCAGTTGACCTTGAAATATTTTTTGAATGAGGGTGTGTTTGGATTGAGAGCAAAGTGGGGTTTGGAAAATGAAATCAAGGGAAAGCTACTTTTCCTCTATTTGATTTGCAGGAAAATGAAATTCCAAGGAAACCAAAATCCCTAAAATCAAAGATTTTGATTTCTGGCTGAATTGGTCAGAAATCAAAATCCTAGAATTTCTATGCTTGAAATTTTAGTTCCCAAACATAGAATTCGGAAATTAGGATTTACAAATTCCTCAATCCAAACATCTAGAAAATCTAAAATTTTCAGGATCCTCAAATCCTGCAAAATTAAAATTTTTAGGATTTAAAAATCCCTCATTCCAAACACTGACTGGAAAAATTTACATCATTTCTTCTCCACAGCTGTGCGATTTATATGAGAACGATTCAATCTTTGATAAATTCGAATGCTGTTTGAGTGGTGATGGGTTACGAGTAGCAACTGGTTCTTATAGGTATACTGTCTAGTTTATCTACTAATCACTTTAAAATGGCTTCAAACATTGAAGCATATTCATCATTGTTTCATCCTAATATTTGTACACTTTTTGTCCAATTGCAGCAATATTTTTCGTGTGTTTGGTTGTGTTCCTGGAAGCACTGAAGCAACTACCTTGGAAGCAAGTAAAAATCCAATGAGGTATGTCTACAACAATCACTAATATTTTTTCCTTGTGACTTAGAATGTGTAGATGGCTGCTTGTCAAGAAGGCTGGTTATAATTAAGTTTACCACTGTTTTGAAGATATTGCCAATAGTTTGCAATTTAGTGGAAACTTATCTAGCCAATGCATACTCTTAGCCTGAGGAAACAAGACATTTCTAATTCAATGCAGTAAATAAAAATGAAGGGTTTCTATACAGAGACATTCCACCAGTTCAGCGCGGGACTCAGCTGGAAAATTGTTATCATTAATCATTAGTGATTGTGCTATTTGACATTGTAGAGTACTATGGTAGTATATTAACATGCTATCACTTGTTTGAAAGATGTGTTTAAAATGCGCTTAATGTTTGGTTGGCTCGGATGCTAGTGGGACTGTGACCAAGTATGCAGTGAAAAATTAGTTTAAGTTTGATTATACACAAAAATATAATAAATGGGCGACTTGTTATTCAATTTTGAAGCATATATAAACATTTTGAATTTGATTGTATTTTTCATTTTTATGAGCATTGATATTCCTGTTGCCATATCTGAAATTCATGAATTTCCTGGTCTGTTTTCTTGAGTAAAGCATTTTTTCTGACCTTGCTGTATTTTTGTTTATCTAGGAGGCAAGTACAAAACACTGCAAGGCCAGCAAGGTCTCTGGGAAGCTTAACTCGTGTTGTCAGAAGAGGTAGCTATTGTTTCATCAGCTTTAGCAACTCTTGTTGTGGTTTGTATCTCACCAACATTTGCCTATCTCTCAGGAGTCGAAAATGTAGGAGCAGATGCAAATGGGAACAACTATGACTTCACGACTAAGTTGCTACATTTGGCATGGCACCCCACTGAGAACATGATTGCCTGTGCTGCTGCAAACAGCTTATACATGTACTATGCTTGAAAAACCTTGAGGAATATTTGCTTGCTTGGCAAAATGGTTCTAATAGGTTTGCTTGTGGCCGAGGCTGTTCGCTTTTGTGCGCAACTAGCAGAAAAGCTGTGAAGTAATGTTACTTAGTTCTTACACAGGGCCAGAGAGTGCTGTCGAAATCCACGTGGAAGTCCTAAATGTCTTTATTTCCCGGGTTGGCAGCTCGATCCTGATTCTTTTCTGAAGAAATCAACATCTTCGCTTATTTATCTTTCTTTTGTTAGGTCCCAAGATGCGATTGCTGCCCTAGTGCAACCGAAGCAGATGGTTGTTTGAGGTGTCAAAATTGGGCTATTCTGCTGAATCTTCCTATTATAGTCATCGGGGCTCGTATCATTCGACCTGTAGTTGTTGTGAATTTTCTTTTTTTTATCATTCTTATTCTTCAAAACTCCTTTTTTTTTTCTTGGTTAAATACCTGTTGAATGGGCATGTTTAGTGACTATTTGAAAGATCAAATTTCCATTTTGATTGAAATTAATAGTTGTTCCACCTGCAAGGTTGCAAGGCATGTGTACCTTGCCGTTCTACAGAGAAACGTAAACATATATGTAATATATCTTTCTCATAGTGCTTCATTTAATAAAAAATAAAGCAGGTAAATTGCGGTTCCGTACATCTTAAGCTGATCAATTGTCTTACTCTAATAGCTATTTTAACAATGATGTTTCCACTTTTCCTAAATATCTCCTGAAGCAATAAATGATAGCTAAATACGATGTAAAATAAATAATATTAATTTTATAGTAAAAAAATTAAATAAAAAAACCGACTGATTTTGATCCTAAACTAAATAATTTCCGCGTGTTCCGATTAATATTTTTTCGCCTTTCTTGCAGCTAAAAATAATAGAAAAAAAAAGAAAACAAAGAGACATCAGAAATCCCGAAAAAATGAATCTTGGGACGAACAGGAATCGCGTGGGGCGACGAGTCCGTCGTCGAGATCGGGGACGAACTGCAACTCGCAATCCATCAATGGTGGAGCTCCATTGATATCGGCCAACATGAACCTGTCGATGAGCTGCAGAAGAACCCTCTCCTGCTCCTCGAAGTCGGTCCACTCGTGCACCTCCGCCTTGACCGCCTCCCTGTTCTCGGCGATCAGCTCCCACACCGGAAACCCCTTCCTCGGCATCACGCAGTCGCCGTGGCCCAGCTTCAGCGCCGGGCAGAAGTCCCCCTTCCCGTCGCCGAGGTAGATGAACCTCTTCTTCCCTTCAGACTGAATCCTGTCAATGATCTTGCTCTTGCACATGTTGGGCGGGCAGAGGGGGCAGCCGTGCGCGGAGGCGGAGAAGTCGTGGAAGGGGAAGATCCGGAGGCGGCCTTCGTTGTCGACGTAGCTCGGGTTCGTGTTGATCTCCGAGAAGTAGCGGAGGAGCCCGTGGTGCTTGAGGATGGTCTCGATGAAGAAGATGTTGGCGTCGCTGACGATCCTCAAGTTGCAACCGAGTGCGTAGGCGGATTTGATAGCGGAGATGGTGCTCGGATGCAATGGCGCTCGCCGAAGAGCGGCGGCGATGTCCTCAATGGTCTTCCCCTGCGCGTGGAGCTCCGTCATTACCCGATCCTGAAACCAGCGTCATACACGGTTAAAGTTGGACGGAATGCCTCGATGGAAAGTAGAAGCAAAGAGAAAAAGACAAAACAATCGGTACGAACCATGGCGGTGTTCCAGGGGAGAGTGAGGAGCAGCTGGTCGAAGACGTAGGTGGCGCCGAGGTCGTCGACGATCCAATTGTCGCTCTCGCAGTCGATGATCGTCTTGTCGAAGTCGAAGACGACGACGGTTCCGGCCATTGCGAGCGGTCGATGACGATGCTATTGTTGATTTGAGTTGTGATTTGGAGACGGTAGTTTAGTGGGGAATTTATTGGGCGGAGAAGATGACGAGGAAATCCGAGTTGTGGTTGAATTCAAATCCGAATTGTCAGTAAGGTGGAATTTAATTTAATTCCGACTTTAAAATTAAAAAATTAGCCACTTTCTTTAATTTCGAGAAGGAATTAAAAAATTCTAATATTTGAAATTAAATAATTCGAAATTTCTTAATTTCGTAATTTGATTTGAAAATAAAATTAATGAAATTCACTCTGTCCCTCCACTCCCCAGCTCTCCACCTGTCACTCCAATGGTTCCCTGAGTCATTGGATTTTTTTAAAAATTTAAATTAAAAATAAAAAAGTGTATAAAATTTAGTTTTAATGGTCATTACACATCTTTTTTATTTTAATATAAATTGTAATATTAAAAATAATTAAAAATTATAAAAATAAAAAACAGAAAGAAATCATTCAAAAATTTTAAGAATACCTTTCCAAACAACTATTTTTGAATGATATTTTGACTATTTCTCCACAACAAAATGTTTATAAATATTTTTAAGTTATTTCATTTTTTCTACTTTCATGCTTTAATAATTCTCCAAACTTCAATCCGAGTTTTGACTTCATTTCGATTTTTTAACACTTGGTTCTTCGACTTTTTGTTCAACTTTTTTCTCATTCTTGCTCAAACAATTTTCTACCAAGATATTGATCGAGTTGTTAAAGTATCTGAAATTGAGTTTATATTAATTTTTTAGATGATCTTCATGATCATGACAAACTACTATTTTAATACTCATTTTTCTTTTGAAAATGAGTCTTAAGTTTCAAATTTTAAACTAAGTTGAGACTGATATCAACTAACTTTCTTCAATCCAATCTCAATCTTACCGAAATTCTGGAAGAAAAAAAAACTATTAATATTTTAGAGTACTATGATATTGTAATGGTTAGAGTATAGAAAAAGTAATGGGCAAGAAATTTAAGAATTAACTAAATATCATGATTGCACATGAAACCAACCATTTTCGAAAGTATATTAAATTCATTTGAAAAGTGAGCATGATTTAACTCAAAGACAACTTTTAGAAGTAGTTTTTCTTTAATTCACTTGACATTGATGAATTTTCGATAAAAATTAGTAAAGTATATTACTTGAGATAAACAACTATTTTTTGTAGAAATTTTCAAGATGAAAGAGTTATTCTAAGAGTTAAATCTACTTTTACAAAAATATCTAGAATACTAATAAAAGTGATGTGATAAAAAATGTTTAGCAAAAAAAATAAATTATTTCATTTTTGTGGGTTACAAGTAGGAATATCAATTTAGCTTGAAGCTCCCGAATAGCTTTAGCTCGATTTGAATTTGGCTTGGCTCATTTCGAACTCGAATTCAAAAACTCAACTTATTTGGTACAAACAAGCCGAGATTGAGTTGAACTCGACTCACTTGATTTTAGCTCGAAAGCTCATTTATTTTTTAATATATATTAAATATATATAATATATATTTAATTATTTAATTATGATATTGTAGTTGATATAGTTTTTTATATTTAGATGTTATTCTATTAGTATGATTTCTTTAATATCCATATTTTTTAAATTAAATATCATTAGCATTGCTTATAAATTTTTTAGATTCAATATTTTTATCATGAATTTATGAATTGTAATTTGCGGTGTTGTGGTTGATTTTTTAAATAATTTTTTATAATTCTTAAAAATTATTTTAATATAAATTACTTAAAAAATTTCTAAAAATTATATTTGAGCTGAGTTCGATTCGCTGAAGCTTGAGCTCAATATCCTAGGTTTGAGCTGGCTAATTTGGGAGTGGATCCAAGCCAAGTCAAGCTGAGTGTTTACACCAAGGTTTGCTATTTCGATATCAGTTTTGGTTTCGGGACCCAGCGAAACCGATACATTTCAGCCATTTCAGTTTCAGTTTCGGCCGAAAGAATTTTTTAAATTATTAATTGGGCATTGATCAGAGTTT
Organism: Trichopus zeylanicus subsp. travancoricus; assembly: GCA_005019695.1. NCBI lineage: Eukaryota > Viridiplantae > Streptophyta > Magnoliopsida > Dioscoreales > Dioscoreaceae > Trichopus > Trichopus zeylanicus. The sequence continues at coordinate 261,141 of RXID01014896.1, read as the reverse complement.
GACTATATTTTGACTGTACTTTGACTTCAAATTAAAAATATGATAAAATATTGGAAAAAATTTGAAAAAATTTGAAAAATTAGGAATGAATTTATACTTAATTTTACCATAATATTAAATATTATTTAAGCTAATTAAAATTAATTTTGATAGTTAGTCACTGATATAGTCTACTTTTAATATATATTAGTGTATTAAAAAAATATACAAGAAATAATATGAATATGATTAAAATTTAAAAATTAACATAAGCACATTTAACTTTTCATAAAAATGCATTTCACACATACATAATTTATAAATTCTAAGATAATACAACTAATCATCATAATTATTATCAGTTGAGTTTGGAACATCTGGGTGTGAAATTACAAATTCAATACCTGGATGATCCGGAGGAGCATTTGTAGGCATACGAGCCAGAACAACTAGCTCTGCGCGATCTCATGGCAGCGGTTCTGAAGTATAACTATACATCAAAGGTCCAAAATAAAAATGATAACCATATTGATTGACAACACATAGTAAAAGTGATCCAATAATCCATGAGAAATAAATATCACACTGTGCGAAGTGTTCAGGGAAAATTGCGGCAAGACGCTGATTGATAATATTAAGTGAACCTTGTTGAGAGGCGCAATAAATTTGATCATTGATTCTTCCACGGTCTTGTAATGTCTGCTCAATTAAGGCTTGTCCAAGTAGATCATAGGCTGAAGGTGGAATCATTTTTGACGAAGAATTGACATAATTATTCTTCATGCTTGTAGTGTCACTTGGTCTGGAATTGTAATATAATCATCCGGATTTGCCATTATTTGTTTGAAAAATAATTATTTTATAATTGTTAGTATTTATGAACATAAAATAAATAATAAAAAATACGTCAGAAGAAAAAGATTGCAATAAATTGTGCTAATGAAATAGATAAATTATCATGTGATAAAATAAACCATATAGACATTAAATTTAAATGGCATAAAATTATAATAAGATATCAATTTAAGACATTGATGAAAACATCATTTTATAGATGATATAAATCCACGTCTTATAAATACATGCTGTTCCGAGGTGGATCTTGAAGAGATTGATATTCTTCATCACCATCCTCATCAGTACGATGGAGTTGTGATCGATAGTATTGCTCAGCATGCGGATAGTAGGAAGTTGTATTGTCCTGCATTGACTGATGATATCTTGGATTATATGAAGACATCTCGCTCTGATAACCGTCATAGTAGCTAGAGCTCGCATTGTTTGTTGGACCTTGATTGACATCTTGCCCACCATGTGAATCATATGGATATTATGACACATAATTGCCATATAAATTAGAGTCAAAAAACTCATTTACTCCATATTATAGAATAGATGAAGATGAGTTGTCATATTGTGATTGTTGAAAATTGGCGTCACCAGCTGTACCACCATTGCTACTATTACTTGTATCAGAAGTATTCTGCATTTTGTCAGCTTACCTCTTCCGTTTCTTGGTCTAAGAGACGGCGAATAGCTTCTTGTGTATCAGGATGATTTTAGACAAGTTCTTCTCTTTTTCGAATCCACTCTATCAGAGGATCATCATCTTCGAATATGGCAGACAAGTCGATTACCTCATCCTCTGGTGATATTCTCCTCTATAAGTTTCGGGCTCTTAAATGCATGTTATAATGACAGAAAATAAGTTTCTCCAATTTGTCCATTTTAAGTCTGTTTCTAGTCTTCGTATGGATCAATCCAAAAGTTGTCCAATTCCTCTCACATTGTGAACTTGAAATAGTTTGACTTAAAATTCTAATGGCTATCTTTGCAAGATTAGGTGCTGCATGCCGCCCGTAAATACTCCACCATCTAGCTGTAATGTATGAGAAAAAATTATTAATAAGTTGATATAAATTTAATTAACAAATATGTATAATTATTGAATATAAACTATATCAGGAGTATCACCCCTAATAGCTACAATTGCTTGTTGTGTGCCGAAGTCCTTGACTTTATTTTTGAAATCGTCGGCCAGTTTAATGAACGTACTCAAGTTAAGAACTTTCTTAATTATGTAAAAAAAATTTAATACATAATTTAACTCGTGCAATACCAATATTCTTGTTCTCATATCTGGCTCTATCTGCTCGATTACCTTCCGTAGCTTTTCGAGAATGGTATTACTATTGTTGACCTCATCGCCATATTGAAATATTAGATTTAGAAAGTACCCTATAAGATGATTAAATATGAATCAACAATAGTATCATTATAACTTAGTAGTGTTATAAAATGACTCTTTACTCAATTACCTACAACATGAATATCTTTGGATAATGTTTTGTCCCAATGATGATCAATAATCTTCTCCCATTTGCGAAATTCAATTGTTCCTATATGTCGTCTTATTTGCAATTTTGCTCGTTCTATTGCTTTATATAAAAATCTCATCTGCGAATGATCATCTGAGTCAACAATTCGAAGCACTTTAACTAATGGACTGAAGATTCCTATTACTTTTTCAATTGATTCCCAAAAACTTTCGTCTATGACTTGATTGTGGAATTTTTCAGAAAGTATTTTCTCGGACCGTTACAACCTCAAATAATGTGCATCATATTCTTCACTGATAAATAATCTCTTCAGTGCCTGTCGGTGAGTATACAAGGAATCCAAGGAGATAAATTGTATAGCAAACCGAGTAATGTCTGGCCTAATAATCTCTCGTCCCCGTGTTTCCTTTCTCATCAGTTCAAGACACCAAGCATGATTATAAATAAATGACGTCAACTTCTGACCATGCTCAACTACTTTTCTAATATCAGGATCCTTACCCATATCCTTCAGCATTAAGTCAATAGGGTGAGCTGCACAAGGTGTCCAGAAAAGATGTTTTCTTTTTTGCATTAACTTTTTCTCAGCATATACCAGTGGAGCTGCATTATTAGTTACAACCTGTATTACTCTTGATTCCCCAATCTCCTCAATAACACTATCAATAAGATGATATAAGAAATTACCAGTCTTCGACTCCCCTATTGTGTTAACTGACTTGAGAAAAACGGTCCCTTCAGGACAATATACTAAAAAATTTATCAAATCTTTACTGTTTTGTGTCTTCCATCCATCACACATCAAGATACACCCAAATTCATCCCAATATTTGTAGAAGGTCTGGATAAAAGTATTCATATCTTTAATTTCAAGATTCAGATACTTTTTAGAAATTTCATGAGAACTTGGTGGAGGAACTCCTGGGCCAACCTCTTGAGCAGCACGTATCATTCCATGATAGTAACCACCATCTGCTAAATGAAATGGAACATGGTTGTAGAAAAAAAATTTCGATACTGCCCTACCCAACCATTGTTTTGCCTTCCGAAAATCAGTTGATACTGTTCTTAAATTTATTTGAGTATCATCTCTTGGCTTTAATAGAAATGGGTCAATTGGAGAAATATTTATAGATCTGATGTCAGGAAGATGAAAATCCCCTCTTACTCCTGAAGGGGCAGGTGTGTGTCGTTGTATACGTGGCCCTCTGAAACTATTAGTTCGACGATCATGAATTGTGTCGGAAGTGCCAACACCACCTTGAGTTTCTTCGTATAATCTTCGACTTTCGTGAAGTACTTCCTGAACCTCAGAATCATTATCTTCATCATCAGAAATTTGCCTGGGATCTGGATTAGGTAAGTTGAGAAGTTCCTGCTCAAAGCGTATTTTTTTGGCCTTATCCTTTCTTCTACTTTCTCTGCCGGTTTGTACTAGTGCCCGAAATGTTTGTTTCACTTCATTCGGGACTTTCTCACATGGCTGAACTAAGCCGGTGACTCCTCCTAAATGCTCTTTTAATCTTGTAATTCCAGAACTAAGCACACGACGACACCATTTGCAACGAACTTTACGATTTTCTGCATCCTATTCACAGTGTTGTCATGCAATATCGTTATCACTAGACGTATTTTGCCTTGGAGCCATATGCAATACAATAGTAGTAGTGACAGAACAAATGTTGGCCGAAAAAAATTTACATATGATTAAGGAAAAAACTCTATTTTCATAATACGTAATTTAATAAATAATTAAAAAGTAACTAATGTACACAACAATAAATTACTTTAGGGTTTAGGATTTACTAACCTATTTCTTGATTTATTAGCTAATTTTCACGTTAATTTAATACATAATACGTAATACATAATCTAATACGTAAATTAATACATAGTACGTAATTTTATACATAATTTAATATTTAATACATAATGTACTACGTAATACATAATTTAATACATAATACATAATGTAATACAGAATTTAATACAAAATACATAATTTAATCCATAATACATAATTTAATACGTAATAGATACGACATAATTTAATAAATAATTTTAATACCAAAATTAATACATAATACATAATTTAGTACATAATTTAATACGTAATACATAATATATAATTTAATACATATCATAATATATAATTTAATACGAAATACATAATTTAATACATAATACATAATTTATTTAATAATTTAATACATAACTTAATACATAATACATAATTTAATACAAAATACATAATTTAACACATAATTTAAGCCATAAATTAATATTTTAATACATAATATATAATTCAATACGTAATTTAATAATTTAATACGTAATTTAATAATTTAATAATTTAATACTTAATTTAAATAATTTAATAATTTAATAATTTAATACGTAATTTAAATAATTTAATAATTTACTATTTTGTCACATACTTTAATACAAAATACATAATTTAATATGTAATTTAAATAAATTAATACGTAATTTAAATAATTTATTAATTTAATAATTTAATACATAATTTAAGCAGTAAATCCAACTTAATTTTGGGTAATTGATCATATTATTGTTTCAATTTAGCAGATCCATAATACGCACAATACAAATTGAGCAGATCCATAAAAATAAATAATTTGATCTTTCATATTTCAATTCAATTCTCAACATACATAGTATATATGATACATCAATTAGCACTAATAGAAACTAAAAATTATGATACATCAATTATCAAATTGAAAATTTCATACATCTGCAACCGAAACAGAAATAAATTGCCGATCCACAAAACTCTTTCATTAAGACAGCAGAACACTCAAATGAAATGGTCTGTAAAGTGCAAACATCTAGCTATTTACACTAAGTATATATAAGCCACAAGACCCACAACCCATCCACCCGTGATTCACGGGTAAAAACAAAGTAATTAATCAATCAATCAACACCAACCGACAGCCATCCACTCGTGATTCCCGGGGAAAAAAGCAAAGCAACCTCAATAATTCACAGTGATTATATTCGTGATTAACTAAATAAAACATGATTAACTAAATAAAACAAATCATCACAGTAAACCCTAAACCGAAAGCGGGGGCAAGCGTCGGTTGCTGGCCGACCTGCGCTCGTGGGGGGAGCTGCGCTCGCCAGCCGAGCTACCCTAGACGGCCGAGCTGCACTCGCCGCGGGAGCGCGCTCGCCGCCAGTTGAGCCGCAGAGATGCCGCGCGGAGATGCCGGAGATGCCGTGGCTGCTGAGCTCACCGGAGATGCCGGAGATGCTGTCGGAGCCCTGAGCTCGCTGTGGGTGAGCTGCAGTCGCCCCGAGCGCGCTGAGGATGCCGCCGGCGTGTTGCGCTCGCCTCGCGCGTGCTGAGCTCGCCGCCGGCGCACTCAGCTCGCCTTGTGCGCACTACGGTCGCCCCGCACACGCCGAGCTCGCCCTGCGCACGCTGCTGTCTTTCCGCACGCGCTGAGCTCGCCGCCGGAGCCTTGCCCTCGCCGCCGGTGCCCTGCGGCTGCCCCACTCTCCCTGCGGCCGCCCCGACCGCCTTGTGCCCGCTTCGCGCGGCCTGCCGCCGGCCCGAGCCCACCGCCCTCGCTGGACGCACCCAAGATCGCCCGCAATCACCAGAGCTCGCTCGCCGCCGCCTGCATGCAACGAAACCCTAACCTGATACGATATTTAGGATTTCGTTGCGCTTCCGGCCGAAACCACAAACCTTGGTTTACACCCATAGTTATGAATAGAAAATTATTTTTACTTTCAATTATTGAAATATTAATTATAATGCATCTTTTATTTAAATTACCATTTATTATATTGATGATATATAAATATAGCATAAATTTATTGTTAGGTTTAAATTTTGTGTTATTCTCATAATACAACCACTATTATTAATCATATTTTTCAAATTATTGGTTTATAATATTTAAGATAAAATTTTTAATATTATTTTTAAAAAATAATATGATTTATTTAAATATAAATAACCTATTTTATTAAATGAAAAATTATTATTCTTCCTTCTGCCACTCCCTACAAACCTCTCTCTCTCTCTCTCTCTCTATCTCGACCTGGCACCCCAGCCGTATTTCTCACTCCCCATCACCTCCTCGTCCTTTCTTTTTTTTAAAATCCTTTTATTTATTGTGTCAGTTACTTATTAAATATGATTAATTCAAATTATTATGATATTAGAACTAAGTATTTAAGTTTCCATTTTCGAAATTGATTTACACTCAAACAAATATAAAAAAATTATTTTTTTAAAATATGGAAAAATTATATACATATATACCTTTTAAATTATTACATAAATTTTTTTGGATAAAAAATTATAGCAGATCAGTTTCATCAGAATTAAGTTTATAATTATTTAGCCTAAATATATACTTTATAGTATGAAAATAATATATAAAATTAAATAATATATTTTTAAACTTCGAAATTAAATTTCAAACCGAAACGAATAGGTTTAGGGTTTTGTCGGCTGAATTTTAAAACTTTGATTTCAACCATTCAAAATTTGATAAAAAAAGTTTTCAGAAATCTTAACATTTTTTTTAGGAGCTTTCCGCATGTATCTAAAAACTACAAAAAAAAAGGAAACAACATAGTTCACATCCCTGCTACCGCTGTTGAGATGTCCATGGAGGCACTCCTCAAGCTCTTGGCCTCCACTCCACGCTTGTGCTCTTTCTTGGTGTCACCCTCTATTTCTCAGGTCCTTCACGCTCAAAGATCACCACACTGCACAGCATCCAGTGAGGTAGTGAAACTAGCAGAAAGCTAAAGGCTGTTGTAGTTGCAACAGCAGGTGCTGCCATCACATCCTTTTTGTTGGTGCACCTCACTCTGATTTGCCATGGCCCGAGAGACGATAATGGTTTGTTGATCATCACCATTAGATGTTGACTATTAGTCTTGTGGTATTATAAACTGTTTATTGATTTATTTTTGAGATAAGTTTGTTTGTACAATTCGGATCAGACAGTTTGAAAATATAGTGAGTGACTTAAATTCTATTGTTTGATTAATATTTGTATGACAATGGATGACAACATAGATAGAGTCAAATATTATATGTGTGTGCCTATTTGGGTGTTCCGTGATGGGTTGAAATGTTTTACAGTATACCCAACATCTAATCTCACATTGGGATTACCTGGTTGGAAGAGGATAAATTATTTTATTTGAATTATTTGATTCGAACCTTTTTGTAAATATTTGGCCTTAGTTATAATCACAAAATTTTAATTTATAATTATAATGAATTTCGGGGGCCTATTATGAATCCAGAATTGAGAATTGAATTGTGAATTGAGAGCAGAGATAGAGGGTTTTCTTTATGATCGTTCTCAGGCTCGTGAAAAAATTTTTATTTTGAAAATTTTTTCTCCTCTTCAACTCTTCTCCATCAGAGAGTGGTGAGGACTTAAGGTGGACCTACTGGGATTTGCAGATAAAATTTAAGAATTTTTATTTCAAGCCGAGGTATGTAAATTAGTTTAATTCAGTTTTGAACTCGATTTTTTTTGTGGATCTTGCATCAAAAGGTAAAATCAGAACCCGCAATTGGTATCAGAGTCTCCTTTTGATAGTTGATTTGCGAAAAATCGAGTTATAATTGTTTTCAGTTGAGTTTCTCGAAATCTAATTTGGGAAAATCAAATTTTTGTCTTGGGCTTGAACTAAAAATGATATTGAATAGCCTATTGGTCTTCATAATTTTATTGGTGGAGAAAAATTCAAGTTTGATTTTCAAAATTTTGATTTATGGTGATTTTTCAATAGTCTATCGAATTTTTAAAATTAATTTATGAATTAAATTTTGAAAGGGCTTTTATACAAAGTTGCAATTCAATTCAATTCTATCAGTTTATAATTTGACTGTGTAATTGGATAAGAATTCTTCTCGTCTATGGCATTGTCGTGTAGGTCATATTGGCAGAGACAGACTGGAGAGATTCTGCCATGACGGAATTCTACAGAATATAAATTTTGATGACTTTGGTATTTGTGTGGATTGTATTAAACGAAAGATGACAAGAGCATCATTTCCAAAGGCATTAAGATGTTAGATCTAATCCATACAGATATTTGTGGTCCGAATGGGATAGTCACAAAAAATGGCTAGAGATACTTTGTAACATTCATTGATGACTACTCACGATATGGATATGTGTATTTGCTGCATAGCAAGTCGGATGTGTTTGAAATATTTAAGGTGTATAAAGCTGAAGTTGAAAATCAACTGGGTAAAAAGATTAAAACTATCAGGTCAGATAGAGGAGGTGAATACACTTTTGATATTTTTCGACAATTTTTACATGAGCATGAAATCATTGCAAATACAACCATTGCAGGAAATCCAGAGCAAAATGGAGTAGCAGGAAAGAGGAATAGGACTTTGATAGATATGGTACATTGTATGTTAGTTTTCAGTGAATTGTCAAACTCTTTATAGGGCGAAGCACTGAAAATGGCTACATACATTTTAAATAGAGTACCATCGAAATTTATTCCTAAAACTCCTTTTGAGTTATGATTTAGCAGAAAATCCAGTCTGAATCATCTTAGAATCTGGGGCTGTGATGCTGCAGAAGCTAAGATTGTTGAACCTAGTATGCCAAAAATTGTAGCTCAAAGTTTAAGCTGTAAGTTCATTGGTTTTTCAGACAGATCTACGGGTTACAAGTTATACAATCCTATTTAGGGCTCCATATTTGAAAGTAGAAATGTCAAATTTTTTGAACAGGGCATATCTATCATAGGAAGCAAGAGGAAAAGAATTGAAGTTGAGGATGAGTCAGATAGAGTTGGACAAGGTGAAGCACTGATGGTTGTGCCAAACCAGTCAGATTAAAGACCCAGAAGAATTCGTCGATCAACTCTATCAGATGAATATGTTGCATATTTAGAGAAAACAGAAGATATGCACATTCAGAGTTCAGATAATATAGATGAGATGTCTATCTCATTGATCACAGAAAATGATGATCCATTGAATTTTTCAGAAGCCATAAGTAGTGAGAATGCAAAATTCTGGTTAAATGCAATGATTGAAGAAATATATTCCATGCAGAAAAATGAGGTTTGGTCACTAGAGCCAACTCCTATAAATTGCAAACCAATTGACTGTAAATGAGTCTATAAGACTAAATTGAAAGTCAATGATGAAATTAACAAATATAAAAGCAAGGTTGGTTGTTAAAGGATACACTCAGAGAGAAAGAATTGATTATGATGAGACATTTTCTCCAATCTCTAGAAAAGATTCATTAAGAATCTTCATGACATTGGTTGTACACTATGATTATGAACTCATTTAGATGGATGTCAAAACAGCATTTCTGAATGAAGTTCTTGAAGAAGAAATTTATATGATTCAACTAGAAGGATTTATCCGAAAAGATGATGAAATAAAGGTCTGTAGACTACATAAATCCATTTATGGTTTAAAATAAGCCTCTCGACAGTGGTATATTAAATTTCATGAGGTAATCACAAAAATTGGCTTTCGGAAAAATACAACTGATAATTGTGTATACCTGAAGGTCAGTGGGGGTAAAATTCAGATATTGATGTTATATATTGATGACATCTTATTGGCAGGTAATGAACTAAATTCTCTCAGAAAAACTGAAAGGATATTGTCTACAGTCTTTGAAATGAAGAATCTTGGCAATGCTTCATATGTCTTGAGTATTAAAATACACAGAGACAAAAAACGTCGATTGCTTGGACTTTCTCAGGAGACATATATTACTAGAATTCTTCAGAAATATGGTATGGACAATTGTAAAGCTGGGGAGTCATCTATAGTCAAAGGTGATAAACTTAATCTTCAGTAATATCCTCAGAATGACATTGAGAGATGGGAGATACAGGAAATTTTCTATGCTTCAGCTGTTGGCAGTTTAATATATTTGATGATCTGTACCCGTCCAGATATTGCTTTTGTTGTGGGACTTTTTGGCAGATATCAGAGTAATATAGGAATAGCCCATTGGAGAGTAGTTAAGAAGGTTTTTCGTTATTTGAAGAAAACCCAAAATTATGTGATCTTATTTGATGGTTATAAATTATTAAATATTTTTGGATATACAGACTCTGATTGGAAAAATGTGAGGACAGTTTGAAGTCTACATCTCGATATGTGTTTATTTTGGCAGAGAGAGTTATTTCATAGCTCAGTATGAAACATACTACTACTATTTTGTCAACTATAGAGGCAGAGTACATAACTTGTTGTGAGACTTGTAAACATGCTATGTGATTGAAATATTTTCTTTCTGACCTCCAGGTGGTTGATTATATTGATAGACCAATGTAGATAGTTTGTGAAAATGATGCAGCTATCTCCTTTACCAAGGATACTAGATGTCATTTCAAGACAAAATATATTAAACTGTAATTTTATTATGTTCGTAAAAAAGTTCAGAAGAAGGATATTATTGTTTCACGAATCTCCTCTATAGATAATTTAGCTGACCCAATGACTAAAGGTCTCGCAGTGAAAATATTTAAAGAGCATGTTAGTCATATGGGGATAGTTTGCAAACACGATGTCATGTTTTGATTGTTACATATTTTTATTTGATTATAGTTTATTTGTCAGTAAACTATTGCTTTTCCCCATATGAAATGATTCCATTGATGTGTTTTGTTCATAATCTTCCAGTGTGACAGATGGAGTCCTTGGGAATACTGTGGGTCACTAGATAAATTGGTAATGACCACTTACATGAGAATCTAGTGATTATGTATAGGTGATTCCTAAAATGCTTGAGGTGAAGGTATAACTGAGTATCATATCCGTTTTATACCTCTCACTTAGATAAAGTGCATTGGCACTTCTGGAATGTTCTCAGCACAGTTTATGCATCTAAGTGACGTGTTTCTAAGAAAAGCACGAAGCGACTAGACCGTCAGTGGAAAATGTAAAAAATTTTCACTACTGTTATATTTTATTATATGCCTTATTCCACACGCATATTATCTATTCTTATGTTTGATGTTATTCAACTCAATTGATGTAGTGTTTTACTTACTTAACATGGAAATGGTTGGTATACCATTAGTATACATCCATTCATGATTGGGCATGTATGGGGACTACTGAGGAAGAATGGTATGGTCCATTATCTCTGAATTGCACACTTGGGATCCTATTGTTGAAAATTGATTTCTCAAAATTATTTCAGTATACATGAATCTATATATGCATAAATAAACAGATCTATATGCCAAGTGGAGGATTGTTAGTCCTATGGTCTTATAGACTTTTTATTGATTTATTTTTGAGATAAGTTTGTTTGTGCAATTCGGGTCAGACAGTTTGGAAATATAGTGAGTGATTCAAATTTGACTGTCTGATTGATATTTATATGATAATGGATGACAACATAGACGGAGTCAAATATTATATGTATATGTTCATTTGGGTGTTTCGTGATGGGTCGGAATGTTTTACAGTATACCCAATATCTAATCTCACCTTAGGATTGCCTGGTTGGAGGAGGATAAATTGTTTTATTTGAATTATTTGATTTGAACTTTTTTATAAATATTTGGTCTTAGTTATAATTCTAAAACTTTGATTTGTAATTATAATAAATTTCGAGAGGCTTATTTATAAAATAACAAATTAATAGGTGGGTTCACTCTAGGAATAGAGAATTGAGAATTAAATTGTGAATTGAGAGCAGTGTGATCGTTCTCAGGCCCGTAGAGAAATTTTTATTTTAAAAATTTTTTCTCCTCTTTTATTCTTCCCATCTGATAGTGATAAGGACTCAATGTGAATCTACTAGTATTTACAGATAAAAATTTAAAATTTTATTTCAAGCCTTAAGGTATGTAAATAAATTTAATTCAATTTTGAACTTGATTTTTCTCATAGATATTGCATTTAAAGATAAAATCAAAGCCCATATTGGACACCATATGAACAACAATGATTTTCTTCATTTTGCGCTGTGCTTTGGCTGTTGCTCTTTATGCGTGGGCCTCTATCCTCGTGTTGCGGGTGAAGGTCCACCCACTCCGCTACATGAATTCATTGAAACTGTCTGTCATAGTCCTTGTTCCGGTATGTCTTTGTGCTGCTAGCCTGCCGTTTTTCTGCACGAATGCTCGTTTCTCGCTCGTGATTAGGTTGTATCAGTTTTACTGTGCCCTTCGTGATGTTGTATGACTTTCTGTTGTCATCTTCCATTAGCATGTTTTTGAACACTTATCTTTATCCAGGATTGCGAGCGACGGAAGTTTGATCCACTCTTAAGCTGTGCTGCCTGCTTTCTTTTTGTTCGTCTAATATAGTTTTTTTTTCTCGATTCTGCATCTTCAGGGGTAAAATTATAATTCAATGGTTGGCGAAAAATGTTCAACGCCTGCGCAAATAATAAAAACACGAGGTTCATGCAAAATTTCCAATGAAAAATATTCTCTGAATATATTCCTCCGGATTCGCAAGATCGACGACATTATAAAAGTGCAGAGGGTGAATGCAATACTGAAATTGCAGGGGCTTCTCTGAAAATAATATATATTTTTGCAAAAAGAACCCTTGATAAAATGTTATAGATCAATGTTAGCCTGGTAGTGCCTCGATTCGAATGAAGCCGTTCTCATGGCTTCTTCCTCGTCCTCTCTATCTCCGCCCTCTGTCCTGATGGAGCTTCACGCCCAGAACCGCGAGAAGCTGGTCGGAGCCCTAAGGGAGAACCTTTCCGCCTCTTCTCGCCCCATCCGCGGCTTCGTCTTCCTCCAGGTACCATCGACTTCCCCCCTTTCTGTATCCCTTCCATCCCTTCTTTCCCTTACTGATCGCCGATTCACTCTGCCCAGGGAGGCGAGGAGCAAAACAGGTATTGCACGGATCATGTCGAGCTTTTCAGGTATGATCTCAGCCTTCCTGATCGACCCCTGATACATGTATTGCTGACTGAAGTCGCAGGATATGTTTGTTCATGATGTCTAGTCTATTGAGGTTTAAATGCCATAAATTTAGTATTTTAGTGCGATAATTGATTCATGTATTGCTGCTTCTCTGCTGCCGGGGCGAAGGTTGATCATTTTCTCAAGTTTTTTGTGTTTCAAAGCTGTTTTTTCCTTAAATATCTACTAATGGTTTTCACGTTACGTACTGTTTAAGTTTCATTTCACCTACTCGACTCCGAATTTAAATGCTTTTTGATTTACAGACAAGAGAGTTATTTTGCATACCTATTTGGAGTCAGAGAGCCAGGATTTTATGGAGCAATTGTGAGATACGTATCTTATGTTTCTTCTTTTCTTGTCGTTAACTTGTCACTGGCTTAATATGTGGCCTTATTTTGTTGGACCTGGTTGGCACATATATTCCTGTCAAGTTTACGTTTTTGTTCATCGGGTACTTATACCTGATGTTCGAATATTAGAGTTTGTGTTGCTGTTTCATTAACGATAGGATGGTTTTGATTTAAGAGTGCTGTTTTTTCTTTAGGACATAGCATCTGGGCAGTCAATACTGTTTGCTCCAAGACTGCCGGCTGATTATGCGGTTTGGTTGGGAGAGATAAAGCCACTGTCTTACTTCAAGGTGATTATGCTTTCGAATTTTACGTTTATCGCAAATTTAGCCAAAATGTGCATATCTTTGTTGTTATCTTTTCAGGAAAGATACATGGTAAGCATGGTTTTCTATGTTGATGAGATAGTAAAAGTGCTAAATGATCAGTTGGGAGCATCGGAAAAGCCGTTGCTCTTTTTATTACATGGGCTGAATACAGACAGCAATAACTTTTCCAAGCCTGCAGCTTTTGAGGTGTGTTTTTCCTTTCACTTAAAGCTTGTTTCACTTGTTAGTGTTGGGAGTTGATCAAATTTGACAAGTTTGGAACTCTTAGAGTATGTATAGTTTAAGCTCCTTGGTTTTTCATTTGTGTTTTTCAAATTTTATCTATTCACAAGCAAGGAAGGATTCTTAACTAAGAGTGTTTGGATCTATATTTCTGGTAACCATTTGTTTCCTCTACATTTCTTTGGCCTCACTATTTAATTGTCGTCCTTTCAGAGAATAAGAAATCCATAATAAATTTGTCTATATTCTATAATGAAATTGAACATACTTTATTTCTCTTGAATCTAAACTTCTTGCTTCACTTAATATATTCATCACGTGATGTGTTTCCCAATGGACCCATGGTGCCCTTTGCAGTAATAATCTGTCCATTTCTCCATAAGATCCTTTTCTCCTCTTTCTCTGTACTTCCTGGGGTTTGAATATCAATAGAGGTCAAATCTGAATGAGATGTGATGATTTTTTTCAGATGCCTGAGAGATAAAATGAAGTTTTACTCTAAATGCTTTTATTTATGTTTAATTTTCTCATTATAATACTTCACAACTGTACTACAAAGGTTCTTGAAAAATCTGTAACTTGAAATAGTAACATGAGGTCAGTAGCAGGGCCATTATAATATGATTTGCCATCTAGTTGTCAACTCAAGCATGCTATCTTCCTGTTTCAGGAGATGGAGAAGTTTGACACAGATTTGAGCATACTTCATCCGGTTTTGACTGAATGTCGTACTATTAAGTCTGAGATGGAGCTTGCTCTCATCCAATATGCAAATGATGTGAGCTCGGAGGCACATATCGAGGTAACTTATTCCTAAATATGCTGCTAGCTCATTCTGCTAAGGACTGCTTCATATCTTGCAACTTCCATCTATTTATTTGAGGCATATTGTTGTTCAGTAAACTTGATTTATGGAAAGTTTTTGGAACCTATAAACCTGCTGGTTTTAAACTGAATAGTTAATTTTATTTGAATCACATAAGTATATACATTTTCAGTTATAGATTTCAGCAACTGACCTTTCTATTAAAGCTGTTTTAACAAGTTAAAGTATAAGTCTCTGTAGTGACTCAGAAGATTCTTTGTTCCAAGAATAAATAGGATAGTACATTGTTAAGATGCTTGGTTTTAGCAGAAAAGTAAGAAGGCAAAATAATTTCAGCTGGAAGATAGTCAAAATAATACTAACATCACCAAAGGCATATACCTTGTGTAGCATATTATCTGGAGTCACAATGTGTTGTACCATATTTGTATGGCTTGAGGAGGAGGTTCATTCTCTTCAGGTACTTTCTTTTGATGTTATTCAACTTCACTTGTTGAAACATTGTAACTGAGTTTGTTTATTTTGATGCATTTCCAGGTTATCATATTTTCATATAGACATACTTGTTTTTCATGGATGGTGTATGTCTGACTGCTTTTTCTGACTTCTTGACCCTTCTTTTAGTAAATAGCGGTACAATTCTTTTCTCCACTAGCTATCATTGTAGTGTCATTTCTTGTTTTATCTTGAACTATTTTTCATATGATGTTTGTCATGACAGTTCAATTCAACTTTTGGAAGGTATAAATTTCTAATATTTGCATTCTACTTTCTGATGTACTTCACACCTTTCAACTAGGTTATGAGAAAAATTAGACCAGGCATGAAAGAATATCAGTTGGAAAGCCTTTTTCTTCATCACATCTACATGTATGGTGGCTGCAGACATTGCTCATATACATGCATATGTGCCACAGGTGAAAATAGGTAAGCACTAACTTGACAACTTGTTGCTTCTTGCAGTGCACCCTGTAATACTCATAGTTCTTTTGCTTAAATTTGGCTGTGTATTCCTTTATGGTTATGGTAGCTTAATGGAAAAGTGACATCTCACCATTTCTCAAGTATATGACTTAATGATTAAATATTATGATTTCACAAGTTTTGGAGTTCTGTTTTGATCTGAAAGAGAACCAGTTTGACCATTCTCACTGTAAATCTGTTTTGGATTGACCAAAAATGTCTTGAGAAAATGTGTTGTAGTTTAGTACTACAAAAAAGCATCATCTATAACAATTTATCAAACAGAATAAACATCCTCTAAGAAACTTATTTGTCTCTGAATCCTCTTTTGCTTGAGAAATGTAGAACCTGCTTGGGTTTCATAACTCTTGGATGGTGGATGAATTTTGTGTAACTAGGCTGATAACTGGAAGAAAAAATGGCCGGTGAAAAGCACTTCTATTTTGAAGATCAACAAAACAATATTCTGAATTAGATTTAGTGATGTTTCCATACCTGTGTATTGATAATAATTGATGTGATTCTGGTTGACAGAGATCACCTCTATAACAAATTGCTATTGATGATCCACATAATAATATTTTTTAGTAATTATACATATTAATTACAGTATTAACATTATCATGCTGTGGCATTTGTTTCTGTTTTCAAAGTTAAAGGTTGATTTTGCAATGTATTCTTTATCTAAATTTTCTGATTTGTTTAACTTACAGCTCAAAATCTCTTCCTTTGCAGTTCTGTTCTTCACTATGGCCATGCTGCTGCTCCCAATGAAAGGGTATGCTTTTAATTATGTTCATGTGTGCTTAAGTATCTTGTCTCCCTATGAATCAAGACAGTCTGATGTTTTTGTGAGCAATTTTCAGATTCATGATTAATTAGTTTATTAAGAGGATAGAAATGTTGGACATAGATCCAAAGACCATCCAATGTCTGCATAAGGTGTCCATACAGATTTCCTCAATCTTCAGCTATCTTTTCCTTGTGGGATTTTTTCTGATTTGAAAATAAAATTTGTTATCTTTTCAATTCTTTTAATATAGCACTTCCCTTTTGATTTTCCATTAAAATCTTCCCCATGGCCTAGGGAGAAGTTCTTTTGCCATTGCCTTTTCATTTGGTTCTCTTTGCAGAGCCTAAAGGATGGAGATATGGCTTTATTGGACATGGGAGCTGAATACCATTTTTATGGTTCAGATATAACATGCTCATTCCCTGTGAGTAAACTCTATTCTATTGTTTTTTCCTCCTTTGCTTGACAATTTGTTGCACTTTTGTGATATGACCAATCAATTACTTTATTTCATATTTCATAATAAATTATCGCTCATTTGGAGTCTCTTTTAATTATGATGCCATATTAGCTTGCTGCATCAATATACTTTATTCAATCTTTTCTTTTTTTCGTTCATTCTGATTTAGGATTCTATTTTTGAATTGGTCCTTGCTTCTTACGGTATCTAGTTGTTGACATGGCATATAGGAGTATGCTTAAGGAATCTAGTTGAGTGGAATCCATACTATTGAGCCTTCATATAGCTATATGCACTTGAGCTAGTTAATTAACTTCTTTATGTTTCAATGAGCAATGTCAAATTTTGGAATTTTACTTTGGACTTCAGTTAGTTGAAGTGCAAGCTGCCAAGTACTTTATGTACTATGGCTGATAAAATAGGTAAATAGAAGTGGAGAAGATTCCAACATGGTTAGTTGAGTTGATAATACTTCCTAATAAAATACAGAGCCAAGTTTTAGCCCGTTTTGCTCATAATTATTGATAATCTACCTACCATTTTTTCTGTGTGGACTTTCTTAATATATGGAGATTGCTATGGTGGGTTAACTTCTTGAAAGAAGGTGCTTGAGTGACATATCCTTAGCATAGTTTTGTAACATCTATTAGTTGATACAAAGCTCTTTCCTAAAAGATAATTTTTTTGTCTGCAGGTCAATGGCAAATTTACGGACAAACAAAGTATCATATATAACGTGAGTGCTATAAGTTTCTGCAGATATGCTCTTGTAGAAGTTTAAGGTTTTTCTTTTTCTTTGGCAATCTAAGTTGACGATTGGCTGGATGGTTGGTAGTTTTTTGGTATTTTACTGCCAATGTTATTATTTGTTAGATTTATTTTTTTCTGAAGAAGCATTTTTTTTTCTGCAGGCTGTCCTTGATGCTCATAATGCTGTTATTTCTAAAATGCGGCCTGGAGTGAGTTGGATAGAGATGCACATGTAGGGTTTAGTGGTTATCATATGTTACAAATGCAAATACAATTAGTTGTCATCTTCGGCATCTCTCTTTTTCCTGGAATTATCGTAGAGCTTTGTTTTCCTCTTCAATGATTTTTCCCCCTGTTTTGTTGTCTAAATACAATTCCTTCCAAACTGAAGTTTCATGTTTTTGACAATTTTACTTACTGGGAGGTTGAATTTTTGTTTCTAGAATGGTTACCAGTGAATTGGCTCCTTTTGGTCCTGAGTTAAATGAATCAGAATAGTCATCTATCTATATGTTTCAAATGATATTTTTTGTCCTTCTGATGAAGAAATTTCTTGTTGGCCGCATTCTAGAACTCTCTTTTGTGACAGTATTTTTGTATCAGCCTGATTGTCCTTCATTGTTGAGGCTGATTCTGCTTCTGTTTGGATTGTGCTTGATAAGTCAAAATGGTGCTAATCCATATTATGTATATCCTTGCAGATTAGCAGAGAAGATTATCCTTGAGTCTTTAGAGAAAGCAAACATTCTAGTTGGGTATGTACTGCAAGTTTTCTCAGTGACTAAAAAAAATGTGTCCTTATTATAATTAAATTTTTGCATTCTACTTTTTTTCAGTAATGTTGATGACATGATGACAAAAAGACTAGGTGCTGTTTTTATGCCCCATGGTCTTGGGCACTTACTTGGGATTGACACCCATGATCCAGGAGGCTATCCTGAGGTCTTTGTTTTTTCTAAATACACCTATTAGTTTGGTGGTTTATTCATTTTGGTACTGTTGGATGGCTGCCAATGATGATCTTGTTAAACTTGTAGGGGATAGAGAGGCCTCAAGAGCCTGGGCTGAGGGCTTTACGAACAGCCAGAGAACTAAAAGAGGGCATGGTTAGTATGTATATGAATACTGCACCATTATAGTTGTAACCTTCCAGGGACTCTTTCTTTAAACAAACAAGATTCTTGCGCTTTTACCTTCATTAATTAGTCTAACATATCTCATGCAACATCCGAGAATTAAAAGCATGACATCAAATTTTTATTGCTTCCTTGTATTCATTATGTAGTCCACTGAAGTAAATCATGTTCCAGAATAGCACATTTTTATTGAGGGACACTGATAAAATGATAATGGCTATGAAGCCACCTTCAAGAAATAGCATTTCTTTGGCTATTGATTTGCAACACATAATGCTATTTCATCTTGAAATCAGGTTATTACTGTGGAGCCTGGATGCTACTTCATCGATGCTCTATTGGTTCCTGCTATGAATGCTTCAGATACATCAGCATTTTTCAACCATAAAGAACTGGCCAAACACAAAGATTTTGGTGGGGTTCGGATTGAAAGTGATGTGGTAAGCCTTTCTCTTAGTTTCGCTATGTATAGCTGAATGACTTTAGTTACACGATACACTTCATATTCCTTAAAAAGATGGCTTCTAAATACAGATGCACACACAGCTTCTGTGTAATATACCCAGTAAAATCACTGGGTAAATCATTCATCTTTAGGAGTTTGATATTCCACAAAATTCTTTCTGTGAATGTGCTTTAAGCAGTTTTGACCAGATTAATGAAATTCTTTATGCTGATTTACCAAGTAACATGTGCGGTCACAGAAAGGGTTGAATGTTGACTTCAGTCCCTAGATCAACTATGTTTTTACTGCCTAAACTGTTTTCTTTGGTTAGAATTTAGTTAATTTTTCGCCAAGTCGTTGTCTCATTTTGATCTCTATCTTCTTGTTTTGCAGTATGTCACCTCTGAGGGTTGCAAGAACTTGACCAATTGCCCACGGGAGACGTGGGAAATTGAGACTGTAATGGCAGGTGCTCCATGGCCACTCAAAGCGAATTGACTGTTATGCTGATTTTGCGTCATTTGAATTGTATCAAATTGTTGAGAATAATTATGTCACCGTCCAAGAAATTGAATGGGATTTGTTTAGTAAAAATAAAAAAAATATTTATTTACTTCGAAATTGATCTAAAATTTTGCAAATAGTTCACCTTTTTTTTTTTTTTCGCAAATTTGCCATAATTCCTCCAATATTTGATTACCTCCTCCGAGCAGGGTAGAAGAGAAACAACTAAACCCTGATCGGTTTAGGTTCTTATCATTGTCTAAACCAAAACCAAAACCAGGATTTGAAACCTTGGCGGGAACGGTGGCAGTTGTAGTAGGTAAAAGCCTTTTAAATTTCTACCTGAAATAGAAAGGGCTTTTTTGCAATAAAAAGCAAAAAAACGCCATCCTCGCCCACTCAAGCTTCGAAAACTCATTCCCACATCTCCCCTCCGCGATCAGACAACGCCTTCGCCATGTTCGTGGTACTGTTTGATCTCTTGTCGCCCAGCTGTGAAGAACGACGAGAGGCTGGGGCTATCGGCAGTCATGGCTCTGTACGCCCCAAGACATTGGGGATCAAAATAGCGTGAATCATTAGTAAGGCGTGTTTAATTTCTTCACTCAGAATTCTAATTCGACGTTTGGATGTTGATAACAACGAATCATAAAAAAGAGGTTTTTGTAATGTTAAAGTTCTGCAATTATATGATTTTTTTGGAGGAGGTTTCTATAATTAGGAGCTAACGCAAGTGCTTTTCCTTATTTGGGCTTAGGATATTATTAATATTTTATATGTGGGATTAGAACTTAATCTCAAGTAAATCACTCGAGTGTACGAAAAAGAGGTTTTTACCATGGTTCGCGGTTTCGGCCGGTCCCAAACCGAAACCCAATTTTTCGTTTCGGTTAGGGTTTACTGTTCATAGTTACTGTTCATCTTCACCGAGCGCGCCCGGGAATGCGTGCTGACGAGTGCGCGGGAGCGGGAGCTCGCCGGGCTCGAGTCCCGGGGGGGGGAGCTCGCCGGGCTCGAGCCCGGGCGGGCGAGCGGGCTCGCGCAGCTGCCGGCGGGGGGCGGGGAGAGGAACTCGCGCTGGTTTCGTGTCCGAGCCCAAGGGCATGCGCAATCGCTGATTTGTCGGCACTCTATCGCCTATCTCGCGCCCTCACCGATCTGACACGTACTTCCGCAAGATGAAGCCGGCCTTACACTGAGGCCAATACTATCGCCAATTTGATTTCGGCGTCAGTATCGATTTCTGTCAGATACTGTTCACGTACATAATATTTTTTACGCAATTATTCATTATTTTTTAAAATTTTTAAACATATTATAATTTTTTAATTTGAAGTTAAAAAATAATTGAAATAAAGTTAAAATTTAGTCAAAATATGATTTTCATTTTAGACATTCGATATATGATTATACTTCAGAACCGCTGCCACGAGATCGCGCAGAACTAGTTGTTCTGGCTCATATGTCTACAAATGCTCGTCCGGATCATCCAGGTACTGAATTTGTAGTTCCACACCCAGATGTTCCAAACTCAACTGATGATGATTATGATGATTAGTTGTATTATCTTAAAATTTATAAAATTATGTATGTGTGAAGTACATTTTAATGAAAAGTTAAATGTGCTTATGCTAATTTTAACTTTTAATCATATTCATGTTATTTCTTATATGTTTTTTTAATATACTAATATATATTAAAAGTAGACAATATCAGTGACTAACTATCAAAATTAATATTAATTAACTAAAATAATATTTAATATTATGGTAATATTAAGTATAAATTCATTCCTAATTTTTCAAATTTTTCCAAATTTTTTTAAATATTTTATCATATTTTTAATTTGAAGTCAAAGTACAGTCAAAATATAGTCAAACTCTAGTCAACACCCAATTAATAATTTTAAAAAATCTTTCGGCCGAAACCGAAACGGCCGAAACTGAAACCGAAACGGCCGAAACATATCGGTTTCGCTGGGTCCCGAAACCGAAACCGAAACAGTAAACCTTGGTTTTTATAGTTACGATAGAAACCCAATAAATAAAATGTAATTTTTTATGATTTGAAAAAAAAAGCAATTCCACAAGTATTTCAAGAAGTTAATATGCAATTAACCTTTTACAAACAATGGCTACTTTAGTTCCTCTATTTTGTCTTTTTTCTAGAAAAAAAACATTATGTTTTGTAAATAAAATATGCTTCAAAATATTAGTTAAAAACGTAGGGTTTTTCTTTCAAAAGAATTGTTAAAAAAAAAATGAAATTCCTATATATTGTTGCAAAGCTTGGGTGTGCCTTGTCACTATCCCATTGCTTTCTGAAAATAGAAGGGCTTTTTTGCAATTATGATTTGGAACCAAAACTCGAGTCTCTGCCCCGGTTTGAGCATGCTGTCAATACTGTTTTGAATTGTATTTGACAACGTCCCTGAGAAAATTTGGATGCCAAACGCGATTTATGAGTCATGTCATACCTGACCTGATTTTAATAAATTATATTTAAATAAAAAATTAATTTAAGAATTATAAAAATTTTAATATATAATTAAACTAAATATTATTTTTTGAAAAAAAATCTATCACGGCTCCCTAGTTGCCCTTGCACCTAGGAGCTTCCTTCGACCTAAATCATATTACAGGCGGTTTGTTTGGATCAATTCCAAATAGTTCGAATGGGGAATTGGGAAAATTGAGGATCCAATTTCCCCAATTTTATTCTTTAGTTACAATAATACTATTTGAAATTATTGAAATTGAAATTTCCAACCATTTCGAATAATGATATCTGAATTCCTCTCTCAAAAAAGTGAAATTCACAATTTCGGTTCGGAATTGCATAGGGCCCATATTTATTTGGATGGGTTAATAGGAAATTTCTATATTTTTTTTTGTTCGACCATTAACATTATTTTGAAAAAAAACTAAAATTTTTATTTAAAATCATATGAAAAATTTTTCCCCTACTCATTAATTTTTTTTACATATTTTGTAAATATTAATACTATAGATTATCAATTTCTAATTTAAAATATATTCTATTGATTGAATAAATAATTAAAAATTTTATTTTTTATATAAATATATTTTTAATATATATATATATAACAACCAAAATATGGTCTATTAATTTATTTATTAAATATTAATATTTTTTTAAAAAATAAATATGAACAAAATAAAAAAAATTTATTTATTTGAAAATGATTGATTTTTATTTTCAATTTAAACACCGAAATTCACAAATTTGACGAAATTAATAATTTTTTAATTTTACTTCAAAGTCTATTCAAATACCAAAATTTACCAATTCGCCCAATTCCTCTAATTCTCCGGAATTAACCAAAGCAACAATTCTTTCAATTCTAAATTGGAATTGATCCAAACCGCTCTCACGTATTTTTAAATTTTTCACAAAATTTTCCTCCTAATTGGCAGTCAAATGTCCAACTTAATCAGAAATCTATTTTCTACAAAATTCTGAGATTTATCTTTTGCAAATATTTTCTAAACCATAAAACTATTTTTGACAAGATCTAAAGTTTACCTTTATTAGCAAATTTTTTTCTAATCGGAAGCCCTCGAATTTAGCCATGGAACCATTTTTAACAATATCTGGGATTTAGCTAGCCGTAAATCATTATTAATTTCATTTTTTAATATATTACAAATAAATAAAATATACTAAAGAACTACCAAAAAATATATTTTACATACAGTAAACCTTTTCTAAAATCGAAATAAATAAATAAATAGCTGTTATTTCTCTTAAAAAATAGTTAAATCGTAAGGTCCATGTCTTCTTATTTCTTAAATATTCTTCGATGATAATAAAACATTATGACACCATTTAATTTGGAATAAAAATCAGGGTTAAGATTAAGATTAGTAAACCACTTTTTTAAACTATCTTTTCATTGAAATTAATTCTACAATAATTTAAAATTCGAAAAATTATTTAATTTATTATAATAATTTGAATTAAAAACGATGTAAAATAAATAATATTAATTTTATAGTAAAAAATTAAATAAAAAAAGATACTGATTTTAATTCTAAACTAAATAATCCCCGCATGTTCTGATTAATATTTTTTTCTCCTTGTTTTACAGCTAAAAATATTTTAAAAAAAGAAAAAAAGAAAAAAAAGAGACATCAGAAATCCCGAAAAAATGAATCTTGGGACGAACAGGAATCGCGTGGGGCGACGAGTCCGTCGTCGAGATCGGGGACGAACTGCAACTCGCAATCCATCAATGGTGGAGCTCCATTGACATCGGCCAACATGAACCTGTCGATGAGCTGCAGAAGAACCCTCTCCTGCTCCTCAAAGTCCGTCCACTCGTGCACCTCCGCCTTGACCGCCTCCCTGTTCTCGGCGATCAGCTCCG
The DNA here is from genome assembly GCA_005019695.1 of Trichopus zeylanicus subsp. travancoricus. Taxonomy (NCBI): domain Eukaryota; kingdom Viridiplantae; phylum Streptophyta; class Magnoliopsida; order Dioscoreales; family Dioscoreaceae; genus Trichopus; species Trichopus zeylanicus. Next base: position 236,702 of record RXID01014896.1, on the reverse strand, counting down.
ACACCGGAAACCCCTTCCTCGGCATCACGCAGTCGCCGTGGCCCAGCTTCAGCGCCGGGCAGAAGTCCCCCTTCCCGTCGCCGAGGTAGATGAACCTCTTCTTCCCTTCAGACTGAATCCTGTCAATGATTTTGCTCTTGCACATGTTGGGCGGGCAGAGGGGGCAGCAGTGCGCGGAGGCGGAGAAGTCGTGGAAGGGGAAGATCCGGAGGCGGCCTTCGTTGTCGACGTAGCTCGGGTTCGTGTTGATCTCCGAGAAGTAGCGGAGGAGCCCGTGGTGCTTGAGGATGGTCTCGATGAAGAAGATGTTGGCGTCGCTGACGATCCTCAAGTTGCAACCGAGTGCGTAGGCGGATTTGATAGCGGAGATGGTGCTCGGATGCAATGGCGCTCGCCGAAGAGCGGCGGCGATGTCCTCAATGGTCTTCCCCTGCTTGTGGAGCTCCGTCATTACCCGATCCTGAAACCAGCGTCATACACGGTTAAAGTTGGACGAAATGCCTCGATGGACAGTAGAAGCGAAGAGAAAAAGACAAAACAATCGGTACGAACCATGGCGGTGTTCCAGGGGAGAGTGAGGAGCAGCTGGTCGAAGACGTAGGTGGCGCCGAGGTTGTCGACGATCCAGTTGTCGCTCTCGCAGTCGATGATCGTCTTGTCGAAGTCGAAGACGACGACGGTTCCGGCCATTGCGAGCGGTCGATGACGATGCTGTTGTTGATTTGAGTTGTGATTTGGAGCCGGTAGTTTGGTGGGGAATTTATAAGGCGGAGAAGACGAAGAGGAAATCCGACTTGTTGTCCAATTCCGACTTGTGGTTGTATTCCGCCAGGAAGTCGGAATAATCCGAGTCAGTTACCGGAAATCAAGGAGGAATAATGAGTATTTGGAGGATGGGATGGAATATCCGGACAAGGGGTGTAACCACTGGTTCGAGCTCGGCCCTAGCTGAGCTAGCACGATCGGAGTTGAGCTCGAGCTAGAAGACGAGGATAAGGAGATGGAGACGAAATTAAAGTCGGAGCAAACGGGGTTGAGCAGGACACCGGGGAGATTGAGGCAAGTTGATAAGATAGGGGCGCGGTCGGTAGAGGAGATCAAGATGCGGAGGCGAAGCGGCGATCGGCCGAGAAGATCGGGGCGTGGAGGCGGAGCACTGGTCGGCGAAGGAGATCGAGGTGCGAAGCAGCGGTCGGCGGAGGAGATCAGGGCGTGAAACTCCGATTGACAGAGGAGAGATGGATTCGAGGTGCGGGGCATGGAGCGCGGAGTAGTGGTCACCATTGCCGGGCGGCCAGAGGTTTGAGTTTACCATCAAAACATCGAACATTCAAAGAATATCTGTTAACATGCCGATTAGTATATTTATAAAACATTAAACTTGTCCTTTTGAAGATCTAAAATATTTGTGAAATTCTGTTTAATAGTTTTTTCATTCGTTCTTTGCAGGGGAACTTCTTTGCCGATAAGCATCTCTATTGGCAAGCTTTTTGGCCAATGAGATTTTTTGACAAACACTAGAGCATTGGAATTGAGATACCATTTTCAAGCATCAGTTTGGTTGGTAAAGATATTTTAATTTTATTTTGAGCAGGTTTTGTGTTTATAACTCATTTACTTTGAGTTTTATCCGATTTTAAACTTGACGCAGGATAACTATATCTTGTTTATAGTAAAATTCGAGATTCAATCGAACTTGAATTCTAACTTTAATCAGAATTCGTCAGAATTAGTATAACTACAGTCTCAATGTCATATCTCCTACGATATTTATTCAAATTTAACAAATAACTATTCATTGGAAAGTTGAGATCGATTTGTATAATTTTTTTTATTTTTTATTTTAGTTAATTTGGTATTCGTATTTGTTAAAATTAGGATTTATTTATAAGTCCGAGTCAATAACAGTCCTAACCCAATAAGAAATAGAATTTACATCTTTTTATTTAAGATATGTTAAGTAAAATTAATAGTGGAGTCTAAATCATATATTTAATCTACACCAAGTAGAACTCTAACTTTACTAGAGGACTATATATACAGCCCAAGATTGTAATAAAAAAAAATTCTACTAATAATATTATCTTATTTTGGGTTTGTTCCTTTTCCATCTTTTTTGTGGATTTAAGGATTTATGGTAGTGAGAAGATGGTGATCTTCTCCCTGTCACTCGTGTCTTCTCCCGCTGCATTAATTAGCATCAGAATAAGGTTGTTCATCGATTTAACTCCATCAATTGTAGTTGGTGATAACAACTCTATAGATAATGTTTAGAAGATTATCAAATTTGAGATTTGATTAAACAAATTGTTCTTACTTTTATTATTAAGAAGTATGAAGCTTTAAAGTAGATTGAAACTAAAATCAAGTTTATGAATTGATCGTCGAAAAGGCTCGCAGTCCAATGTCTTGGAGATTATCACATGAGACAACTTTTTGAAATGGGCTTTCTAATTTACATGAGCATGAAAACCTTTTTGATTGGGCATGATAACTTGAAGGCTTCTTCAGACGTCTAAAGATTTCTAAGATAATAAAAAATTAAGATTGTTGAATTAAAACTCAAATAACAAGCTTCATCATAGTGAGAGCAACTTCAACAATAATGTGCAAAATAAGATCGTCAAAAACTTCAAATATGGTTAGAGATACAGCACTTTTTAGAAAAAATTTCTACAAAATGACTACTTTATTCATTATAAAGAGGTATACACGAAATTGAAGCATGAAATTCAAGAAAGGGTAAAATTCAATATACCTTCTCGAAAATTTCGAAAGAAAATTATAAATTTCGAGATAAATCATTCAGAGGTTAATATTATAATGTATTCTAATATAATTTCTTCATATATTAAACCTTATTCCTCTATAATAATGAATGTCAAATAAGAACATGATAGTGAAAAACTAATTTTAAATACTTTTTCTGCGAATGAAGTGAGTTCAAACGAGAATTTGTACATGCCTACTAATAATTCTCAAGAAAATTTTAGTTTATAAGAGAAGACATGTATACATATTGAGAATTTTAATCATGGTTGTAAAGTTGCTAGTGGTAGAAATCACAATATTGCTTTCGAAGAGGACCAATTATCTTATTTAAAATTTATCAGCGAAGATGTGAAAATGCCATTAAATTTTTTACAACTTAAGGATGATGAGATAATACTTGATTTTAGTTATTATTCATTATTCCTAAAATTTTATTATGATTACTCGAAATGCAAAATTGAATATAAAGTTACAAATGATAAAGATTATTTTAGGGATTAAGCAAAAGTGCAAGTACCAACTAATAGCATAGATAAACATGTTAAGACATTGGAAGAACAACGATCAAATAATTGATATGTTTTGTAAAAGTTAGTTGGTCTTCATCATCAAGTTTTGTACTGTAAAGAGTTCAAGAAATATACAACTACAACAATAGAGACTTCAAATTTTGACTTTAAAATAAGTTTTTTACAAGTGGAGGGGTCTGATGTAGGACAATTACATTTTTTTTATAGTAAAATTTGAGATCCAATCTAGATTGAATTCCAACTCCAATTAGGATCCATCATAATTGGTACAACTAGAGTACCACGACCATATCTCCTAAGATATTCATTCAAATTTAGCAAATAATCATTCTTTGGAAAGCTGATATCGATATTGTACACTATTTTAGCTAATTTGGTATTCGTATTTGTCAAGATTAGGATTTATTTATAAGTCTAAGTCAATTATATTCCTAACCAAATAAGGAATAAAATTTAGATTTTTTTTACTAAGATATATTAAGTAAAATCAATAGTAGAGTTTAAGTCCTATTTTTAATCTACACTAAGTAAGACTTTAAGTTTATTAAAGAGTTACATATATAGCCCAAGGTTGTAACAGAAAATTTTTTCCTAATAATATTATCTTATTTTTGGTTTATTTATTTTTCATTTTCCTTATGGATTCAAAGACCTATCATGGTGAGAAGACGGTCATCTTCTCTCTGTCTATCATACCTTCTTTCACTGCATCAAAACAAATATGAAATTATTAATATGCATTACAGATTGTTTGATTCCCATCAAATAGAAGGTTGAAATTTTGTTAAAATCTGATACAAATCTTAGATTTGGTGGTATTATTTTTTGGATTTTGATGATGATCAAATTAAAGTTTATCAAGTTTATATAGCTATAGTAAGTTTCAAAATTATCAATGGTCATCTAAGTTCAAGAAAGATTGAATATTAAGAAAAAGCTTATTGAATTATGAAGATGGTGATTCAAAAACAAAGAAGACAATAATTTGAAGATGAAGTTTGAAGATCATGATGAAAATTCAAAAATGTTCAAAGTGAAAGATTAACTCCAATATTATAGGTTTTATCTTTATTGAGTCGAGATTTTGATTATTGATTTATTTAAGTTTTAGGGTTGAATAATATTTAACTTATATATACCTTCACTATCTTAACTTATCTAATCCAAGTTAAGTTTGAGTGTATATCAAGAGACTGAAGCTACAGATAAATGCAGTGTAGGTTTTAAGTTAACTTCGGTTGTCCAAAACTCATGGTTCTGATGCCCAAACATTACAAAAAATATCCCTAGATTTTACTCACAACTTCATTCGTCCGGACCTTATGATTTAGACATCTGAAGTTATCAATCATAAGATTTTACCTCTTGCTTTGGCAGTCTTTAGTCGTTCGAATTTTTAGATTGATTGTCCAAACTCAAAGTTTCTAGTGCCAATGCTAGTTTGGTTGATCGAATATGTGAAAACAAAAGGTAATGGCTACCTTTCTGACTATTGGAATATATTCGGTCATGCGTTTGAACGTCCGAATTTAGCAAAAAAAAGCCTTGGGTGGTTCTCAACGACTACATGTTAATTCCAACGATTATATATTAACTTGGGACTTCTTTGCTTAATATGAGAATGAACTTTCAATATCCTTAGAGTAAGATCCAAGTTTCTCAAAATATCTAATCTCAATAAGCGCTCAAATATACTTAAATTTTTCATATACTCATTAGCCTTATATTTTAATCCTTGAGTGGCTTTTTTTATGAGACTTCTTTTTGTTGTTTATTAATCTATCCTTTTAATTCTATTAGGCTATTAGAAGTGAGTTGAGTATTCTTTTAGGTATTAGAAGAGTGTGAGAAAGTTAGTTTATATGTGATGTGACACTTAGTCGGTTGAAGTAAATGTGTGTAAAGGCTTGAGTTTGTCTCAAAAAGCTTCATCACTAACGGAGTGATCAAAGTACTCAGAATTGAAATAAAGACTATAGAGTAAATGCACTTAGTCACTAAATCACATATATCAATTTTGTACTATTTCTAATAATCTAATGGTATATCCATTCTATTATATTTGATTAATTATGTTAAGAATTTTATTATCGAAATTGCTTGTGAATTAAATTGAGTTTTAATTTGCTAAAATTACTTATCATTCTTATAAAACTTAATTCACCACTTCTTTTAAGTTGTTATTTGGGTTTTCAATTAATACAAGAGTCTCATGGTTATGCTTTTTGTTTAACAACCTCAAGTTTTTAATCAAATTATAACAATCTTTCATATTTATCTTTCTTTTCAAGGGAATCCATCTTTTTTCCATCATTTTTTGATGAAAATAATTTCAAATAATGAAAAACTCATACTGAGATTTTATGAAAAGTATTGATTTTGAGATTTAAAATTTAGTGAAAAATAAATACTCTCTACCCATCAAGTTAATGAATGGTGTAAATATTTCAAAACCACCTCAAAAGTGGAACAAAAATGAAAAGAAATTGGATTTCATAAATTCTATAGTCATGAGTATTTTTCATTATACTCTTAATCAAAATAAAATTAAATGAATTTCCTCCTTTGCAACCATTCATAAGATTTAGAATTATTTATTATTTACTTATGAAAGAATTGAGCATGTTATATATAATAAAAAGGAGAAGGAAAAGAAGGGAGAAAGAAAGAAGAAATTTGAAATCAAGGAATCACCCCCTTCAAGCTCAAGAGAAGAAAAGAAAATTAGAAATTTGACAAGTAATGACATGGATTATAAGTCTAAAAAACAAGATATCCAATTTTGTCTCACAATAAAGGATTCTGGGAGTGAGAAAAACGAGGTACAAGACCATAAGTTATCGGCATAAATGTTTACCTTTTGCTTTGGCAATTTTCGGTTGTCCAAACTCTGAGTTTGATTAGTTAAACTTGGAGGTCCGAACATCGAACTAGTAATCTTGATTGAAAGAACACGTGAAGATAGAAAGCAACAACTAGTTTTTTGACTATTGAAATAAGTTCAATCGTGCATTCGGATATTCAAACTTAGCAGAAAAAAACTTGAGTGGTTTCCAAGGACTATATTTTGTTTCCAATGGTAAGTAACATCCAAGTTTCTCAAACTATTTAGTCTTAAGTTGAAAAAACCTTTAACTTTCATATCTTCATTGTTTTTGTATTTTAATATTTGAGAGACTATTGTTGTGAAACTTTTTTCTTCGTTGTTTATATTTTTATAACTATTTTAGCTCATTAGAAGAGAATTGAGTATTGTTTTAGGTGTTAGAATAGTACAAGAGAATTACCTCCACTATGGAATGACACTTGATTAGAATAGAAGATTGTGATAGCTTAGTTTCGTCTCAAAAAAGTCATCATTAATGGAGTAAATAATTAGCAGTAAAATAGACATAATTAGTTAGCAAATCATATATATCGGTTTACATTTTCTCTAATCATCTATATATATATATATATATATAATATTTGATTTATTATGTTAAAATTTTTATTATTGAAATTACTTATGAGTCAGATTAAATTTAACTTGTTAAAATTATTCATAATTTTTTATAAAAACTATTTCGCTCAACTCTTAAATTATTTTTCGAAACTTTAGTAGGTGGTTGAAGGTAAATGAATGCCAATATATAAAGTTAGTGATAAGAATAAAAGAGTATTTTCACAACTATAATTAAAATTTAATTCATAAATTAATTTTTTGGTGGGAGATAAAAAACTATTTATACTTAATAGTGAAATCCAAAAATTTATATATAATTTTTAGGATTACGAAAATTTATATTTAATTCCACCAAAGACTTATATGCAAATTATTCAAATAAATAATTTACTGTAATTCCTCCCAGGAAATCCTAAAATCCCATAGTCAGCGTCTTCTTATTCTCAAGTATTATTGGGCAATTGTAAAAGATTACACATTCTGATTAATATATATCTATATATCTTTTTGCTTTCTTGCAGCGAAAAGTGAAAAAAAAAATACATCAAAATCCAAAAAAATGAATTTAGGGACGAACAGGAAGCGCCTGGGGCAACGAATCCGTCGTCGAGATCGGGACGGTCTGCAACTTGCAATCCATCAATGGTGGAGCTCCATTGATATCAGCCAACATGAACCTGTTGATGAGCTGCAGAAGAACCCTCTCCTGCTCCTCGAAGTCGGTCCACTCGTGCACCTCCGCCTTCACCGTCTCCCTGTTCTCGGCGATCAGCTCCCACACAGGAAAACCCTTCCTCGGCATCACGCAGTCGCCGTCGCCCAGCTTCAGTGCGGGGCAGAAGTCCCCCTTCCCGTCGCCGAGGTAGATGAACCTCTTCTTTCCTTCAGACTGAAACCTCTCAATGATCTTGCCCTTGCACATGTTGGGCGGGCAGAGGGGGCAGCCGTGCGGGGAGGCAGAGAAGTCGTGGAAGGGGAAGATCCGGAGGCGGCCTTCGTCGTCGACGTAGCTCGGGTTCGTGTTGATCTCCGAGAAGTAGCGGAGGAGCCCGTGGTAATTGAGGATGGTCTCGATGAAGAAGATGTTGGCGTCGCTGACGATCCTCAAGTCGCAACCGAGTGCGTAGGCGGATTTGATAGCGGAGATGGTGCTCGGATGCAATGGCGCTCGCCGAAGAGCGGCGGCGATGTCCTCAATGGTCTTCCCCTGCTTGTGGAGCTCCGTCATTACCCGATCCTGAAACCAGCGTCATACACGGTTGAAGTTGGACGAAATGCCTCAATGAAAAGCAGAAGTAAAAAAATAGAAAACAACGGGTACGAACCATGGCGGTGTTCCAGGGGAGAGTGAGAAGCAGCTGGTCGAAGAGGTGGGTGGCGCCGAGGTCGTCGATGACCCAGTTATCGCTGTCGCAGTCGATTATCGTCTTGTCGAAGTCGAAGACGACGAGGGTTCCGGCCATTGCGAGCGGTCGACGATGATGCTGTTGTTGATTTGAATTGCGATTTGGAGCCGGTAGTTTGGTGGGGAATTTATAGGGCGGAGAAAATGGCGAGGAAATTCGAGTTGTGGTTGAATTCCAACGGGAAGTCGGAATCCGAGTCAGTACTCTAAATCAAAAAGGAATAAAGAGTGGAATATTCGGATTACGGGAATGGAATATTCGGACCCGTCGGGCGGGAGATTCTCCGCGTGCGTTTTCTGGAGCATACAGATAGGTATTCATGTTTAAAATATGACAGTGCCTATAAACCAGATACACAGTCGAACCAATTTAACAACCTTTCGAAAGTGAATCAACCGGCGAACAAATATTTGACGTGATATGAAACAGTTTGATTTCAAATTATTGACTGGTTGAGACGAAATTGGACGAGATGAGAATGTGATTCGAGGAATGTGGTGCTGATTTTATCTATCTGGAAAGAATATGATTCTGATTCACGAAAATATTAGAGGACTAATGTGGCTCGTATTCCTCACGACGATGCAATTTGTGGTACTTTGGATTCTATTCTGGAAATATTACTATTTGGATTGTTTGTTGTACCGTCCGCGGCTTGTTTTTCGGTTGGGCGATGTGATGGATATTCAACGTTGGCGGGTTTGTCGTGGAATATTCCCTCCGAAATGCGAATGGAAATCGAGCTTTCCGCAATGCGTGACGTGATTCCGCAAGATTATCGAGGTGATTTATTTTTCCAAAAATTACTTTTAATTTGAATAAAGTCCGTCGTGTAGACGCAGGGCTGCTTTTTAGGGCCTAGACCTCCACCGAACCCGGAACCTTCGTGAATGGCGCTGTTGAGCGGCATAAAGTGTCTTGTTTCTCTTTATTAAAAGCAATTTTCTCAATATTATTTTACCACAATAAAAACAAGAGTGCGGATGGTGGGCGACAGCAAGCGGCAGCTTGACAGGTGGCAGACAACACTTTTTGTAGTCGACACTTGCGAGGCTCTTGTTAGTGCTAGGTTTGATCACGCCAGGTTTTGATCTTTCCCTGTATTTGATCAATTATAGCGCATTTGTTTTGCGATAATTTTCTTTAGTTCAACTAATTAATTTAAATTTAAATTTAAATTAAATTACGTATATCATTTCAATATGATTTTAAGAAATTTTTTTGTCAAAGAGTTGAGAACCACGTGAGTTTTTATCATAAAATAAAATAAATCATTGAAAATGCATTACTCCAATTTGATTTAAACCTAAGATTGCAACTAGGACTGCATGATATGATTCTATTCGGATAACTAAATATCAGAATTAGACTTGGACTTGTTTATTTTATTGAAAATTGGTATACTAAAACAATTAGATTTTTATGATTTTAAAATTTTGAATTTTTTAATATTTGGTTCAAAAATTAAGAAATTCTAAATTTTGAAATTCTTTATTTAGCTCGAGAAACTTTAATTTTTTAGATTTTCAGATATTCAAATAGATCGCCTGTTAAATATTTAAAAGTAAAATTAATGTTAACTTTATATTTTTAAAATTATCTTAAATATTTAGAATATTTTAATGATTACAAATTTAAACTTAATCATTTTAAAAATCTATTAAATATATTTAAAATTAATTATAAAATTATCGTTAACATCTAAATATTTTTATTTATTAAAAATTTTGAAATTGATGATTGTTACGTGATTTGAAAAGTTTTTTTTTTAGATTTTAATTTTCGGTTAGTTTGATCGAAAATAAAAATTTTTGAAACCTAGAATTTTACCTTTTCAAAAATTTTAAAATTTCTATAAAATAAATATTACTATTTTAACTTTTTAAAAATCTTAAATTTTAGTACTTGATTTTTCTGTGAAATAAATATGCTCTTGATTGAAATTTAAGAAAAAGCAAGTCTATATGGGACACATATCCAACAGCTCGAAGTGTTTCTAATTATAAAACTATTTACCATGTATACAAATAAAGAAAAATATGTTTATATCTTTATATGTCCTAAAAAAACATCCATTTTCGTGTACTTTCAAATAACGAAGACAAATTAAATCTATTTATTAGTTTTTGCTAATCTTTATTTTGTCTTTTTTAAATTACTAATCATTTTCTTATAATATGCAAAAACTTTTGATGAACCAATTCTGATAATAGGAAGACAGATGTCTCCATTTTCTTTCTTTTTTCTTTTTTATTTTTTACCTATATACCTCTAACAACATCCATAATTACATCTATGTCCCTGAAAAATATTATAATGGCAAACATGCCACTCAAAAATTGCAGAAAATTGAACATGTATCTATGTTGTTAGGTTCGATTACACTGTTTTGAGTAGGACGAACCCTGTATAATATAATATATATATATATATATAAATACTCCTGAGAAATTAACAATATATGTAAATTTTGGAGTGGTAATTTTGTAGGAGATTGGAAGTGGACTCGAGCAATATTTTTTTGAGGGCAGTTCGAGAGTATGTGCACAAATTTTTTGAATTTTAAGGAATATAAAATCAGTTATAATATTTAGTGGGGTACAAAGTGTAATTAGGAGTTTTTATAGGATGCACAAGCAAATTTTGTTCTTTCTTTTTCTCCTGAGATACAAGGATTATGTCAGGAAGTAGGAAAGTTGGTTTACATTGGTGCAATCCACGTAGAGACGTTAATCCGAACCGTCGGCCCACTCGATATAATTACTATGATAATTATGTCGTGCTAACACGACTTATATACATAAATCGCGTCCGGCGTCATTTTTATAGCCCTCGTAACCTGTGACGCAACCCGTGATCCAAATACACTGAACATGGCACGACGGGTGGACCGGCACGGGTACGATCCGGCCTGCGAGAAATTTTTGAATATTTTTCCGTTCCCTCGCATCTCTGACACCCGTTGAAGTCCTACTCCGCTTCATCTTCCAACCAGTCGTTGGATGATTCTTTTTTTTTTTTTTAATTTAAAATAATAAATTATATAAATTTAATTTTAATAGCCGTTGTACTTTTTTATTTAATTATAAATTATAAAATATCAATAAAACATAGCTAGTCAAAATTTTTCAATGCATGTATTTTGACTAAAATAATTATTATCATATTTTGAAATATAATACTTATAAATTAATTCAGATATCAACATTATTTTTAAAAAATTTTAATTTTTTTCTAATTTCTTCGATATTTTTGAATATTTTATTTTATTTTATTTATTTTTTATGTTTATTTTTTTAAAAAAGGGTATCAGGTTAGGCATGATACGGCCCATATGTCTTGGCCTGTGGGCCGTGTCTGATGTTGAAATGTTTTGACGAGCAAGGCTCGTCGTTAATCCGACCCATTATTCTTTTGGCGGCCCATTGAGATGAATCGGGTCAGACTGGCGCTTTGCAGTCCTAAACTCACAAGGATTTTGGCACCGAACCTCTTAATTAGACTTACAAATAAATAATTAATTTATCCAGTGAAAGTCGACCGAATGTCAAATTTGAATTGTGTTTCATTGAATTTTTAAAAGTCCGACTTAACTCTGACCGAGAAGGTGATATTCGGAATAAATCTCGCTGAGTGCGGGAGATCCGGAATGATCATCAATGAGGTAAAAAGATCTCAGATAGTATTCTACAGTGTGCGAGAGGTGAGAAACGCAAAATTTATTCTCTGATTCTACCACCTGAGGTGAGAGGTTCGCTGATGCTACGAAAGTTAATATTTCCTCTCAGTGTGCGAGATTCAGAGAAACTGATCAGAACAGCTTCCCAGCAAATCCCTCAATATCTCCATCTTTGCCTTACGGAGAGGAAGCATATCTTGCCAAGCTCTTGAGCTCCGAAACGCTTCTCCCAAGATGCAATGCCATCTTCATCTCAAACAACTCGCCCTCCTCTCTTCTCTGCCTCACTCTCCTCCAGTTCCCGGTAGAACCCGGCGCAGCTGCGGAAAAGCTCGAACACCATCCCGACCTGCCCGGCGTGCTCTGGCGCGTTCATCACCGTTGCCAACGCCCCTCCGGCGACTGCTAGCAATGCCGGCCATGGTCCGAGAGTGTGAAATCCAATCAAACTCGCCCCGACCGCCGCTACGCTGGCGAGAAGTGGGCTTAAGGCTGCTAAAATCCTGTTAATCTTCAAAACTACCTCACCAGTTTTCACATACTCCTTCTCATCCTTTGCTTTGATTACTCTAAGCACGCCCTTCAGCTCCTCCTCCATCTGTTTGCTCCATCCATTGCCTTTGGGTTGATGCTTTTGCGGTTGCCTCCGGCTTTGTTGCCGCTTTGACCACCACGCGGTGGGAGCGACGATCTTCGGGAACTTCTCGAGCATTCCCGGGAGCAAGGAGAGAGGATAAGCCTCGTCAAGAGCCAGCACCTTCTCCGTCGCCTCTTCGACGTCCATTTTCGTCGGAGTTTGGAGGGCAAGATTGGTGTGGATCGACTTCCCCAGCTGGCAAAACAACCGGGCGGCGTTCCGCTGCTCCTCGGCCAGCTGCGAGGTCTGGATCCTGTTGACAAGCAGCATAATGCCGGTGGCTGATGCAAATAAGAGAAAAGAAGAAAGCTTGAAAGTTAGAAGGTAAGATGAGAGCAGTGAGAGAGGTATCGCAGCAATGCCGGCCATGTTGGAGGCCGCGACTGTGATGGAGTTGATGGAATTGAGCAGGAGCATGTTAACCAAATCATCTTAAAATCTTAAATTTATGAGATATTAGTCTTTTTCACTATATCTATTGGACTCTATCTATCCAATATCCGATATGAGACTAATTCATCATACCTGACATTATAAGAGGCTTGACTATGAGTGGTAGTGTTGGAAGAGCAATGGCCTTCGGTCGGAGACCATCACAAAGTCTCTGGCAAGCTCGGAGGTGACATGTGAGTGACAGTGATAACGAAGGTAACGAAGATGACAATCTTGAAGCTTAGAGGTGAAGGGCTTCCAGGTATGCCATAGATAGAGTTTGTCTTCTTGAATATGAGAATCTCTTATTTGGTTTTGTGGAGTGCATTAACTCGGTGAGTTTAGGCTTTTATACAAAGAGATGATGTTCAAGTTTTCAACAAAGATTTAAAGTTTTGATCGAAATATTTCGATTTTGGTTATGGACGAAACATTTCAGTTGATTTGGTTTTGGTTTTATGCCGGCTTCACACTCGCGTCCGCGCCGTCGCCGGGCTTGCGTCCCTGCCCGCGCTCTTGCGTCGGTCTCACACCTGCGCTCGTACCTTCGCCGGTCTATCCCAAGTATCCGCAAACTCGCACTGGCCTTTGACGCCCATTGACAAGCGCGAGTGGGATCGCGCTCACCAGCTTGGCGTCCGTGCCTTAGCCGGCCTTGCACCTACGCCCATGCCCGCACCCTTGTCAACCTCGCTTATGCGCCCGAGCCCTCGTGTCGGTTTCATGCTCGCCCTTGTGCCCTCACCGGGCTGGCTCCCATGCTCGCACCCTCGTGCCGACCTTCGATGCCTGCACCCACACACTTGCAAGCCTAGTGCTTGTGTTGTCACTGGCCTTGCGCATGCACCTGCGCCCTTGCGCTAGCCTCATGCCCGCACTCGCGCTCTCGCCAACTTAGCCCCCCAAGCTTGCGAGCTCACACCGGCCTCTCGCGCACGTGCCAGCGCTCTCACCAACCTGGCTCCGGCACCCTCGTCGGTCTCATGCCCACGCTCACGGCCTCGCCCGACTAGCCCCCGTGTCAGCGTGTTCACGTCCTCGCCTATCTCCATCAGATGATTGTTTACATGCATGAGTTTTTGGTGCATGGGCTACTTCACATACATGGCTGTTTCAAAAATTGTTAAAAAAATTATAGTATTTTTAATTTGAAGTTAAAAAATAATTAAAATAAAGTTAAATTTTGGTCAAAATATAATTAATAAATAAAAAAAATATTTTGGTCAAAGTCGAAATGAAAATGGTTTTGAACGAAACGTGATGATTTCTCTGAGTGTCAAAATTATTTTTGAAATCGAAACTCAAAATCTTGGTTAATACATAAAAATTGAGTATCGAAATTTTAGCATTAGAATTTAGAGATAGATTACATTTAATACCCTATAATTTTTATTATTTACATGTAAGTCATTTTCAATATTTATTTCTAATAAACTTATATCGAGTCTTAGAGGTTAATACTACTAATTAACTAAGATTGATATGCACTCAAAACACTTAAACACAAATATAAATTATTCAAGAAATTTATATAAATCAAAATAGAATCACGTAGAGATTTATAGGCAAAAAAATCTTTTAGTAAATTAAATATAATTATTATTTCTAAATTTAAAAATTGATCTACCCATTAAGTGATTAATTATAAAAATTAATTACAATTAATTAAAATTATATTTTACTATTATGATAAAATTATTAATAATTTTTTTAAAAAAGTTATACTTTTTTGAAAATTTTTTAAAAAATTTTATCAGATTTTTAATTTGACTTTAAAATACAGTCAAAATATAATAAAATTATAATCAATATATAATTAATAATTAAAAAAATATTTTTATCGAAATCGAAACGCGAATAGTTTCGGTCGAAATAACGAAACATATTAATTTTGCTGGGTACCGAAATTAAAATCAAAATTAAAACTTAAAATCTTGGCTTAAACTTTCACGTGACTAACCATGATTGGACATGAGGTTTGAACGAGGATTCTCAAATTCACAGAAGCGTGTAATGAAGAAAGAAACCTTCAACCAAGAGTGGCTGGACTTTTTGTTTCCGAAGCCTTAGCTCGATTTATTTTTTGATTAGAACTAGGGATATTCCTGACTAAAAAATTAATTTCTTCGAAAAAATTAAAATTAATTATTTTTTTATTATTAAATTAAATTATTACAAAAGTTAGTTAATTTTTCGTAGTTTAGATTTTTGTAGAATCAATTTTAATTAGTTTCTTTTCTCAAAAAATTAGAGACTGGAATAAAACCATAAATAAAGGCATGCGATCCTGCAATTTTTACCTGGATCTTTTTTTCTGAAAAAGTAAAAAAATATTCTGTTGCATAACTCGGATCTAGTTGAGCTACGGATCAAGGAATATAGTGCCAATATTTATATATGATTTATATTAATAATTTACCAGCAACTTGTTTCATATAAAATGCAGCATGATGTGCATGTGATGCATTATGATATAAGAGGTACCAATTATCATATTGCAGAGCTTTGTATTCTTATGCATGATTTCAAAGAACGTATTTATGTATTTATCCAAATGAAAAAATAAACTCAATTTTTTTTCTCATTTAAAGAACGTATTTAATGTATTTATCAACAACAAATAAATCAATTTATTCTAACTATACAAATCAATGGAGCAATAAGCCAAGCCAATACACTCAGAAGAGCTTCCCAGCAAACCCTTGTATCTCATCATCCTTGGTCTCAGACGAAGCATACTTGGCAAAGTCCTTGAGCTCTGAGACGCTTCTCCCAAGCTGCAAAGCCATCTTCATCTCAAACATCTCCCCATTCTCCCTCTTCTCCAACTCACTCTCCCCTAAGTTCAGCTGAATCTCCTCCTCCAGACGCCGATAGAACCCGGCGCAGTTCCTGAACATTTCAAACAGCATCCCGATCTGCATGCCGTGCTCGACAGTGTTCACTGTCGTCGCGAGAACCCCGCCGAGAACTCCAAGCAACGCGGGCCACTCCCCTAGTGAAGAATTGCCTATCAAGCCAGCGCCCACAGCAGACAAGCCGGCGAATATTGGCCCGGAGATCGCTAGAGTCTTGTTTACATTCAAGAAACGGTTCCCAAACCAAATGTACTGCTCCTCGTCCTTCACTTTGAGCACTCTGAGAATGCCCTTCATCTCCTCTTCGAGCTCTTTGCTCCAACCATTATTCCTTTTTATCCCCTTCACTTGTTTTTGTTCTTGTAGTTTCATTTTTGGCCACCAAACGGTAGGCTTGACGGGGTTCGGGAACTTCTCGAGCATTCCAGGGAGCAAAGGCAACGGATAGGCCTTGTCAAGAGCCAGAACTCGCTCCATCGCCTCCTCTACATCCGTTTTGGTGGGAGTTTTCAGCTCAAGAGTAGTATAGATAGACTTCTCTAGCTTCCTGAACAATCTGGTTGCATTCCTTTGCTCTTCAGCAAGCTGAGAGGGCTGGATCTTGTTGACAAGAACCATGATCCCGGTCGCTGCTGCGTATAAGAGAGAAGAAGAAAGCTTGAAGGCTAACAAGTGGGACGCTTCTTCTCCTACAGGGATCGCCGAGATGCCGGCCATGATGGCCGCGGTGAGAGTCATGGAGTTGATGGAGCCGAGGAGAAGTGTGTTCCAGTTGTTCCTCTGCTCGCCGATGATTTGATGCATCTCCGCTCGGTCTGCTGCTTCCTCCGCGATCGCATATAGCTTAGCAACAATCTCCTCGTCCTTGTTGGAGAAACAAGTGGAGGTGGTGGTGCTGGTAGTTTCTCTTGGTCTCAACTCATCGTTCTTGATTTTACTCGTTAGCTTTGGAAGAGCGAGGCCTTGGATTCGGAGATCTACCGGGCGGAGGAGGCTGGCCTGGAACCTCTGGCGACATCGCGGAGGTGCAGCCGATGATCTGGATGATGATAAGAGATTGTGTGCTCGCAGAGTTGCCATTTCTGGATTTGGAAAGTTGCGCAGGGAAGAAATGAAGCTGTTGAGGTTTTCTTGCTTGTGCTTTGATATGGCTTGGGAGTTGCATGTAATGTGTATATATAGGGATGGAGATTTTGGTCAAGTCTTGATTTTGATTTTGAATTGGTGTAAATTTCAGACCAGGATTGAGAATTGAAACAGTCAAATGAAGAAAATTGTCCATGAACATGATTAAGTTTTGTTTCAGGGTTAAAAATAGGAAAAGTCAGCTGCTGTTTTGTTTGACTCGATCGAAATCAGCATCCACATGACATGAGTTGATTAACTAGCATGTTGTGTGTTAGGTCAAATGTTTTCTGCTTAATTAATGTTTAAGTAACAGGGGTTAGTATATGCAATCAACAACTAAAATGTCTCATTTCAAGGCAACGAGGAGAAATGGTCAAGTCATGAAGAATCTACTCATTCAAATTTATTTATTTATTTATTTTGTTTTAACCACATACATATGTCATATGAAATAACAAATAATTATTGTTGATATTTATTTTCCTAACGAGAATATAGTAAATTATTTTATTATCTTATTATTGCGTAGTGGTTTTTTTTGCAATTAAGAGTAGAAATAAAAAAGATAAGAGTTTTCAGCAAACAACCATCTATTTTATTGTGAATTTATGAAAAGTCATTTACCTTATCATCATTAGAAAAAAAAAATATTTGCATTATATTATAAATTTACAAAAAATAATCTCGATTAAAATATTAAAATTTTAATTTAATTTAATTAATTAAATTAAGATAAAATATTAAATTATTTTCATTCTATTTTACTTTAGAAAATCAATTCCAAATTATTGAAAAAATAATTCGATAAAATTAGATTTTAAATTTTTAGTTTTATATAATTATAACTCAAAATTTATTCAAAGATGAATGTAATATGGCAATTTTCTACAATAACTCATTTATATGATCGGGTGCAGAATGTGTCTATAAAAAGAATTTAAACAGGTAAATACTTATTATTAATATCTGAAAAATAAAATGAAAAGCAAAACAATCATTTTATGGTTTGCACACCATTTGATTTTTATTATTATTTTTTTTTTGTCTAATTGGCAGTCTCCTATTGGACAGATTTGATGAACTGCAGATTATGCTGTCTACCTGATCCAAAATTGTTAGTATTGGGCAGTACGACAGATTGAGCCCATTAACCCATGTGCTGTGGGCTTGTGATCCTATTCAGGCCCAATACCAGCCGGGCCAGGCCGATAAACTTATGGGCTGGAACTGAATAAAAAGTCAACCGTAGAAAGATCTTTTTTTTTTAAAAATTTCCGTAAACAATTTTCTCTGAAATGTTCAAAGCCAATCATCATTTTTCTTTATATTTTTATATTTTCAAAAATCTCAAGTTGTTGCGTAAGAATATTTCCCACCAAACTAATAAACCGAAGTCTTCCCCGATTCCCTTCCACCACCGATCTTCTAAAAATACCACTCACCGGCGGTTTCTTTTCTTCCGCCATTCCCATTCTACCCCTGACGAAGCTTCTTCTCCCTTCTTATGTGAACGCCCCCCCCGTCCCCTCTCCTTCTCCTTCTCGTCGCCTCCGCTTCTCGATGGCAATGGCGGCGGGGACGACGGAGGGAGAGGATGAGAGGAACATTCCACGCCGTGGCTTCCAGGACTACGTTCCCGTCGCCATCAAAGAGCTCATCGCCGGCGGCGTCGCAGGGGGGCTTCGCCAAGACCGCCGTCGCTCCGCTCGAGCGCGTCAAGACCCTCTTCCAGGTTTGCCGATTGCGGGCTTCTTGATTTTGATTTCGATCTTCTTGAATTGGATGGGTATCTCGAATGTCTTGGATAGATGATGTTATTTGGGGCTTTTTTACAAGGTTGTAGCGGTTACTGCTGTGCTCTTATAGATTATTTATTAATTTAATTTTTAAAATAAATTTGATTGTGGATACAGGACATAGTTCGAAAATATAGCGAATACCTTAAATTTAATTGTCTCATTGATATTTGTATGATAATAGATAATAATATAAATAAAATTAAATTTTATATGTGTATTTATTTAGGTGTTTCGTGATGGATCGAAATATTTTATAATATAGCAAATATTTGGTCTCACCTTGAAGTTGTCTTGTTGGAGGAGAATAAATTTTATTAAACTGAATCTGATTAAAAATCTAGATTTAAATTGATTTATTTGAATTATTTGAGATTTAAATTTTTTTAAATATTTGACCTTATTTATAATTACAAAATTTAAATTTGTAGGCATAATGAATTTGGTGGGTCTTTTTATAAAAAATTAAATCTAAAATTGGTTATTATTCATAATGAAATAGAGAAAGAATAGAAAATGAAAATCTTTTTTTGTTTCCTTCATTCTCAAATGGTTGGAAGCAGGTTTTTTTATTTGAAAATTTTTCTTCTCTTCAACTCTTTAGTTTAATTAGTTGAGAATTGCATATAAAAATTTCAGAACTTCATTTCAAACCCTATAATATGTAAATTCATTTAATTCAGTTTTAAGCTCATTTTTTTTATAGATTTTTGCATCAAAAGGCAAGATTAGAGCCCACAATTGATATTAAAACCAACTTTTAATGATTGGTTCGTGAAAAATCAAATTATAATTTATTTTCTATTGAATTTTTCAAAATTTAATTTGGGAAAATCTAGTTTTTGTCTCAGATTTTGAGTGAAAATGGTTTTGAATAATCTATTAACATCCACAATTTTATTGATGAAGAAAAATTTGAGATTGAATTAGAGGGCTTTAATGCAAAATTGTAATTCAATACAACTCACTTTCAATTGAATTGTGGTTTAAATTCAATCTCGGCACGGTGCTTATATTAATTAAGAATATTAATTTTGATTCATTAAGATAAAGACTATTTGATTTAATAAAAATTTTTTTTGATTACTATGTACTTGTGGGTATATTTATGAATTAAAATAATTAAATATTTTTTCAATGAATTTTGAGGTTATTTTAATTTATAAGTATTATTATTTTGTATTTATTTTTAATTCTAGTCAATTTGACCTAAAGGTTGAGTTGGTGTAGAGAAAAAATAAATATATAATATTTTAGAAATTTATTTGTAACAATAAAAGAAAGCAAAAGCGAATTTTTATTGCTTATTATGATTATTATAGATTTTATTGGTGAAATTTTGTGATTTGTATTATTCTCCCAAAGGAGATAATATAATATCATAATTTAATCTTAATTCTGATTTTGCTGGTGATCTGTGGGGTGTCACGATTTGTGTTAGTCTCCCAAAAGGGTTAATATAAGATTACAATGATAATCTCTATTTAAATAAATAGAATCATGAGTTATTTATTATTGAAATGTATTTGTTATGTATTTGAGCTATTCATTGCAAAATTTGCAATATGAAATCTAATAGTTAGCTCTTCAATATTGAGATTTTAAATAAATCAAATTACTCGATTTGGATGAGTAAATTAGAGACTCATTTGGCATTTCAAGGTTTTGACATTACCCTTGATACTACTAAACCGACTATTGGGTCTAGATAGTTTGAAATATTTCAATTTTAAAAATAATATAGAGCAGATAAATTAACAAAGTTTTTGAAACAATTCATGTCAATTTATTAGATGTTTATTTTGCTAAAGAATTGTTTTATATTATTCATAACAAATTTGTTGGGTTCTCTAAAATTAAGAAATTATCTTTGATCGCAAGCTCCACAATACAAAATTAACTGAGTATGAGAATATTCGATATTATATTTTGACAATGTTTTCCAAAGAACATGAGTTGGAATATCTGATTTGTTTTGAGTCAAATTATATTAATATTTCTCCTAATGCATGGATTATGGATTCAGATCATCGGTCCATATATCAACTATTATGTAGAGATTCCTGGACCTAAGAAAACTAGATGATCAGGAGAAGTATGTCTTTATGGGGAACAATGAGTAAACTGAGGTCGTCGGTGTTGGGATATACATTCTGATTCTCTATGGTAGTCATACTGTTTTACTATCAAATACAGTTTTTGCACCAATTATCTGGCGTAATTTACTGTTGGTTTTCAAACTTACAAAAAATGATTACTATTTTAGTTTTGGCAAAGACTATGTATCTCTAATTATGATGATGTTGTTGTTGCTATTGGTACTGTATCCGATGGTTTATATAAATTACATGTGAAACTGGAAGTTGGCTTTTAGTGCAATGCTATAATATCGATTTCAGACATATATTTCCTTGTGATCTGAATGTATAGTTGGATAAGAATTTTTCTCGTCTATAACATTGTCGTTCAGGTCATATTACTGGAGACAAATTGGAGAGATTTTGTCGTGACAGAATTCTACATAATATAAATTTTGTTGATTTTGGTGTTTGTGTGGATTGTATTAAAGGTAAGATGGCAAAAGTATTATTTTCAAAGACATTGAGGTCTAATAATTTATTAGATTTAATTCATACGGATGTTTGTGGTCCAAATGGAGTAGGCACAAGGAATGACCAGAGGTATTTTGTAATATTTATTGATGACTATTCATAATATGGATATGTGTATTTACTACACAGAAAGTCAAATATTTTTTGAATATTTAAAGTACATATAAGGCTGAAGCTGAAAATCAATAGGATAGAAGGATTAAAGCCATCAAATTAGATAGAGGAGATGAATATACTTCAGATATTTTTTGAAACTTCTTGTAGAAGTATGAAATAATTGCAAGTACGACTATTTCAGAAAATATAGAACAAAATGTAATAATAGAAATGAGGAACAAAACTTTGATGCATATGTTACGTATATTGGTTTTCAGTGAATTACTGGACTCTTTATGGGGTGAAGCAGTAAAAGTGACTACATATATTTTAAATAGGATACCATCAAAATTTATTTTTAAAACTCCCTTTGAGTTATACTTTGGTAGAAAACCTATTCTGAATCATCGTAGAATCTGGGACAGTGATGCAAAAATTAGAATTGTTGAATTTAGTATGCCAAAAACTATAGTTCAAAGTTTGAATTGTAAGTTCATTGGTTTTCTGGAAAGATCTAAAGGTTATAGGTTATATAATTCTGTTCAATGTTGCATATTTAAAAGTAGAGATATCAAATTTATTGAACAAGACACATCTATTATAGAAAATAATGGGAAAAGAATGAAAGTTGAGGATGAGTCAGATAGAGCTAAAAAAGATGAAGCACCAATGGTTATGTCAGACAAGTCAGATGAAGACTCAGAAAAATTCGTAAATCAGCTGTATCAGATGATTATGTTATATATTTAGAGAAAACTGAAGATATGCATATTCAAAATTTAGACAATTTAGATGAGATGTCTATGTCATTAATAAAAAAAAATGATGATCCATTGAATTTTTTAGAAGCCATAAGCAGTGAGAATGCAAAATTTTGGTTGAATGCAATGATTGAAAAAATTGACTCAATGCAGAAAAATGAGATTTGATCACTAGTGCAAACTCCTGTAAACTGTAAACTAATTAACTGTAAATGGGTCTATAAGACTAAATTGAAAGTCAATGGTGAAGTTGATAAGTATAAAATAATGTTAATTACTAAAATTTACATTCAAAGAGAAGGAATTGATTATGATGAGATATTTTCTCTAGTCTGTAGAAAAGATTCGTTAAGAATTTTTATGGCATTGATTGTACTCTATGACTATGAACTCATTCATATGGATGTTAAAACAGTATTTTTGAATGGAATTCTTGAATGAGAAATTTATATGATTCAGCCAGAAGGGTTTGCCAAAAAAGATGATGAAGTAAAAGTCTGTAGACTACATAAATCAATTTATGATTTAAAACAAGTATCTCGACAGTAGTATATTAAATTTCATAAGATAATTACAAAATTCAAATTTTAGGAGAATATAGTTGATAATTATATATATCTGAAGGTCAGTGAAGGTAAAGTTCAAATATTGATGTTATATATTGATGCTATTTTATTGCCTAGTAATAAATTGAATCCTTCAGAGAGACTAAAAAGATATTGTCTATTGTATTTAAAATAAAGAATCTTGGCAATGATTCGTATGTCTTAAATATTAAAATATACAGAGACAAAAAGCGTTGATTGATTGGGCTTTTTCAGGAGACATATATTGCAAAAATTTTTTAGAAATATGATATGCATAATTATAAAGTTAGAGAATCACTTATAATCAAAGGTGATAAATTTAATCTTTAGTAATATTCTCAGAATGAAATTGAAAGACGGAAGATGTATAAAATTTTCTATACTTCAGTCGTTGACAGTTTGATGTACTTAATGATTTGTACCCGTCAAATATTACTTTTGTTGCGGGACTTCTTGGCAGATATCAAAGTAATTCAAGAATGATTTATTAGAGAGCAGTTAAGAAGATTTTTTGTTATTTAACGAAAATAAAAAATTATGTGTTCTTATTTGATAGTTATAAACCATTAAATATTCTTGGATATATAGATTCTGATTAGAAAGGATGTGAGAATAGTTTGAATTAACATCTGGATATGTATTTACTTTAGTGAAGATGTTATTTCATGGAATAGTATGAAATATACTACTACTGCTTTATCAACTATGAAGGCAGAGTATATATCTTATTGTGAATATAGTAAACATGTTATGTAGTTGAAATATTTTCTTTCTGACCTCCAAATGGTTGATTATATTGACAGGTCAATACAAATAGTCTGTAATAATAATACAACTATATCTCTAAGTAAGGATACTAGATGTCATTTCAAAGTAAAATATATTGAGCTATAATTTTATTATGTTTGTAAAAAAATTTAGGAAAAGGATATTATTGTTTCACAGATCTCCTCTGCTGATAATCTAGTTGACACAATGATTAAAAACCTTGCGGTGAAAATATTTAAAGAGCATGTTAATCGTATGAGGATAGTTTGTAAAGATGATATTATGTTTTGATTGTTACATGCATTCTATCTATTTACAATTTATTTATCAGTAAAATATTATTTTTTCTATTTGAAGGGATTCTATTGATGTGTTTTAATTTTAATCTTCCAATTTAGAAGATGAAATCTTTGGGAATGTCGTGGGTCTGTAGGTAAGTTGGTGATGACCACCTATACGAGAACCTAGTGATCATATGTAGATGATTCCTGAAATACTTGAGGTGAAGGTATAACTGGCTATCATATCCGTTTTATACCTTTTATTTAAATGAAATGCATTAGTACTTATGAAATACCATTAGTAAAATTTGTGTATTTAAGTGACGTGTTTTGAGAGAAATACAAAATGAGTAGACCGTTAGTGAAAAAGATATGAGAATTTTCACTTTCGTTATATTTTATTGTATGTCTCATTCCACGAACACATTGTCTATATTTGTATTTGATATTATTTAGCTTAACTGATATAGTACTTTGTTTATTTTGACATGCAAACGATTAGTATATCATTAGTACACATCCATTCATGATTAGACATGTATGGAGATTAATAAGGAAGAGTGGTATGGTCTATTATCTCTAAATTGTACAATTGGGATCCTATGTGAAAATTAATTTTTTTAAAAAATATATTTGGTATACATCTACTTATATATGTATAAATAAACAGATTTATATGATAAATGGGATATTATTAGTCTTGTGATCTTATAAATTATTTATTGATTTATTTTTTAAAATAAATTTGATTGTGCAATTCGGGTCACACAGTTTGAAAACATAGTGAGTGATTTAAATTTAACTGTCTGATTAATATTTGTATGATAATAGATGACAATATAGATGGAGTCAAATTTTATATGTGCGCTCATTTGTGTGTTCTGTGATGGGTCAAAACGTTTTATAATATACCCAGTATTAGATCTCACCTTGAGATTACCTTGTTGAAGGATGATAAATTTTATTAGACTGAATCCGATTAAAATTTTGGATTTAAATTGATTTATTTGAATTATTTAGAATTTGAACTTTTTTGTAAATATTTGACCTTATTTGTAATTACAAAATTTTGATTTGTAAGTATAATAAACTTGTGGGATTTTTTTGTAAAAAACCAAATCTAAAGTTGGTTATTATTCAAAACAAAATAGAGAAAGAACAAAGAATGAAATTTTTCTCTATTTCCTTTGTTCTCAAACCGTTTGAAATAGTTTTTTTTTATTTGAAAATTTTCATCCTCTTCAATTCTTTGCCATCAAACAATGGCAAAGACTCAATGTGAATTAGTTGGGAATTACAGATAAAGATTTCAAAACTTCGTTTTAGACCCTAAGGTAGATAAATTCATTTAATTCAATTTTAAACTCGTTTTTATCGCGGGTCTTACATTAAAAGATAAAATTAGAGCCTACAGTAGCTTGTAGTGATTGTAAAGATTGGTCGTTGTACAAAATTATTTTTTGGGGGGACTTCTTACACGATGAATTAATGCTGCATGAAAGTATGTGAAAAGATTCAATTGTTTATCAAGAAAATTTAAAGAGATCATGCAGGAAAATGATAGGATATGTTGCATTTAACTGACTATGGAAAAAAGAAGACATAGCATGAGCGTGCACTTATTATGAGCCAAAAATTATAAGTATATTGAAGCGGATGTTGGATGGATTTGGGTTGTCTTGTTCATTTTTGTGTATTAGAAGGATTGACATAATAATTGAAGATGATGGCTCAGGAAAAACAGATTTGTGGTAATATAGTTGTAATGCAATCCTTCAAATGATTTTTTTAATATTTAGTGGACATTATCATGCCTTACAATTTCTACAATTTGGCGAATATGAATTTAAGATTTTCTCTGTGTCATGGTAAAGCAGAAAAAGTTTTTTTCTATTCTGAGAGAGAAAATAAAAGAGTGCATACAAGATTCTAGTATTCCATCCCTTAATTAGGTGTGAGTTTTTATCGTAATATAATTCCTAGTTATCTTTTTTTGACAACTTATTTACACAATGTCAACTATTCTTTTTTAATTTGGTTTTAAATTTTTTTCTAGGTTGTGATGAATCTAGATTTTTGAAATATAGGAAGGTATTTTATTGTATAATCCTACTTGTAAATCTTGAGTTTCATATGGGTTTTTGATTCCTAATTTTCTCTTTATTCTTTCAACATCTCCACTCAAGTTGGTACATAAATTTCAAATATATCCGGTTTGAAAATGTTTTTTTATCAACCATTTCTTTCTCAGGGATTTGATGAGTACATTAAGTAGTTGTTCCTCTGACGAAGTATATAGTAAATAAATGTTTCTTTAGCATTTGTCTCTAATAAAGTGAAGATTCAGTTCAATATTATTGGTTCTTACATGAAATACTGAATTATTTGAAATATGTAAAGTTGATTGATTATAATAGTAGATTCTTGCAAGCTATTTTATTGGATATCTCAACCATTGCAAAAATGATTGTAAATAGAAAACCTTATATGTTCTCAAAGCTATTGACTTGTATTATGCTTTTGCACTAGATCTTACTACTACACTCTATTTTTTACTTTTACATTAACTAAATTTTCTTCAATAAATGTTTCATACCCTAAAGTTGATTTTTTATGAAAAGTTCCATTTAGTGGTATATATTTGTCTCCATACCTTATGTAATAGAACTCTAGTCTAAGTGCATGAATTAGCATACATTGCTTTAGATATCTTAGGATTTTGTATACAACTTTTACATATGGCATATTTGGGGATTGCATGAATTAGTGTACATTGCTTTCTAAGAATATAATATCAGGCCTTGTGATGGTTAAGTAAATAAGTTTTCTCACAAATCTTTTATACTGCTCTGAATTTTTAATTTTAGTGTCTATATTTGGATATAATTTAGTATTTGAATCCATGAGAGTGTTAGAAATCTTGTTTCCCAACACGCCTATTTTAGTTACTAAATCCAATGTGTATCTTCTTTGAGACAATAATAGTCCTTTTGTTTAGTATACTATTTCTGTTTTAGAAAATAATATAATTTTCCAAGATTTTTTTTATTTCAAATTGACTCTCTTTTAGTTCTTTGATTCTTTCATTATTATTCCCTATTAATATGATATCAGTCATGCCTACAAGTAGTACAATTTTTTTCTATATTATCTTTGATGAACATTAAATAATCTAATTGACTTTTTTGTAACCCATAGCTGGTTAATGCAATGTTGAACTTGTCAAATCAAGTTCTAAGTGATTATTTGAGATTAGACAAAGATTTCTCAGTTTACATACTAATTGTTGTTCTCCTGAATTAACAAAATCTGGTGGTTGTGTCATATAAATTTCTTCTTTGAGGACTTCATGAAAGTATTTTTAAAATTCATATGTAATAAATGACAATATATATTTATTGTTAGTAGCAAAATGACTCTTACAAAATTAAATTTCGCTATTGGTGAGAAGGCATCAAAATAGTCTACATCATATATTTGTATGAAACTCTTTGCCACCAATATAATCTTATACATGTCAATGCTCCTCTCTGGTATTTGCTTGACTGTGTATATTCACTTGCATCTTATTATTTTCTTTCCTTTAGTAGAGATTCTAGTTTCCATGTGTTATTTTGGTGTAGTGTCTCCATTTCAATTTTCATTTTTTATCTTCAAGTGGGATCACTAAGTGCTTCTATTGCATTTTGGACATGAAGATGGTGAAAATTGCTAAGGCAAGGTGTTTGGATGTAGAAGATATTTCTTATCAGATAGAAAGTGGCTTATAGGATATTTAATATAAGTTCTTCTCTCCTTTCTCAAAACTATAAGGAGAAAATTTTTTATTAGGGTAGCAAATATACCTGAATTTTTTGTTATTTATTGGAATACTTGTGCTTGTTTTGAATCTTTTGGAGCAGTGATTGGTGGACTGTTTTCCTGATCAAGTTATTTCTTTTATCTTTTGGTGTAAATGATATTAAATCTCTTATTATCTCCTTTTTAGGATATCATGGTTGATTAATTATTGACAGACAAAGACAAAATTAGTTAGATTGATAAATCTAAATTATTTGGGAGATTATTTTTAGGGAATGGTATGTCTTTCTCTTCTCAAAAAAATATGGTGCATCTTCGAGGAAAACTACATCTAAGCTTATATACCTCTTATGATTTATTGGATTATAACACTTGTAGTCTTTCTGTATTATAGAATATCCTATAAACACACATTTAATGACTTTATTAATGCTTAAATCTTGAACAAAATATACAAATTCAAATACTTTGAAACCTATATGAAATTTCTCACTATTGGGTCAAGGAGTTTGTAGGGGCCTTTTATTTTGGAGAGTAGATAGTATTTTGTTGATCAAATAACATGTTGTTTGTATAATATCACCCCAAAACTTAGAGGGTAAATTCTATTGGATTATGATAATTCTAACAACATTTAGAAGATGCTTATTTTTCTTTTAAAACATATCATTTTGTTATAGTGTGATTGAGCATATAGTATGGTTGAATAGAAAGCTTGGAAAAACATTCTACTATTTTGTAATATTCCTAAAAATTTTTTTAGAGATACTCTCCATTGTTAGTTCCCAAAATTTTAATTGATGTATTAAATTAGTTCTGTACTTCTCTACAGAATAGTTTGAATGTGTTTAGCATCATATTTATTTTTTATTAAATAAATCTTTGTCATTCTAAAAAAGTCATCAATAAAATGACAAAATACTTAAATAGATTCAAGAAGTTATATCTAGATGTCCATACATTATTGTGAACCAAAAAAATTATGAATTTCCTTTAATAGTACAAGAAGAAAATGTACTCTTGTAATGTTTAGTAAATTTATAGATTTCACAAAATGTATTATTATGATGTTTAGGAAATTCACATGTCTTCACAAAAATACAAGAAAGTGAATGATAAAAGTAGGGGTTAACCATTCGGTGTTGAAAGACATTGTGGTTTTCTTTCTATGAATGAACATGGCAATAACATAGATTTATATGGATTATGGAGAATGATTTTACACAATCAAAATACATAGAGAAGGAGAGGTCTTACCAATGAAGCATAGAGGATACAAGGCCTCACTAATGGGCAATTAGATAGCAAAAAAAAAAAAAAAAAAAAAAAAAACCTAAACGAGGTTGACAAAAAGACAATGTGAAAATTTCAAAATTAGAAATGCATGTAATTTTAACTCAAAATAGTTTAGTTTGGGAAAAAAAAAAAACCCTAACTTAAATGTATATAATAATAGATTCATATAAGATAAGAATAATAGCATCAACAATCCTAAACTAAAAAAGAAGGAAAATCATATCCAGGAAGGGAGTAACCTTCATGTTTCTTATCTCTAAAAACTTAATGATCAAGTAGTAGAAATGCGGGCGTATGCACGCTGAATAACAAACTCAATAATTGAAATTGAAATCCAATCAGGATCACAGCCAAAAAAGTGAGCCCGACTTCGCCTTTGGTTTCAATGAAAACAAAATAAAAAACATAAGAGATAAAGAAGAAGTCATAAGCCCCGTTTGGTTTGAAATCAGGATCAAGATCAGCCATTTCAGAATTATAATTTTTTTATAAAACTAATATTACTTATTTTACACTATTATTAAATTAAATTATTATAAAAAAATTTAATAATTTTTTAAACTTTAAATTATTAAAACGTTAATTTCGATAAAAAAATATTAATTTACAAAAGTGATTCATTAATTTTAATTTTAATCCTAATTCTAATTTTAAACCAAACGGTGTCACGGGTTTTGACTCTTAAAAAGACATCACTAAAATTCAAAAGTGAGCTCGTAGCTCGGAGAGGAAGGTGATAGAGGAGAGGAGAGAGAGGGTCGTGTCGCCTCTTTGAGGAGGGCCACGTGGTAAGCTCATCGGAGGAAGAAGTTGAGGTCCTCATTAGCGAGGAGTGAGAGAGAGAGCTATCGGTGCGAGAGAGGTGACCTAAGGCTTGTCAGGGATTTGATGAGGAAAATAGGATATTTCACAATTAGGTACAGGTGTCAAAACGGACCTTCAACTCGCGAGCCGGTTTGATACGACACGTTATGTATCTTGTTTGACGGTCCCCTCACGGCCCGTGGATCAAACACAGTATAACGTGGCAAACGGGTCAGCACCATCCGATCCGTGAAATTTTTTTTTTTAAAAAATAAGTTGGACGAAAACGATTCGCTACTTTTGCAAAAAGCCATAATATATTTTTTTTAAAAAATAATATTATATATATATATATATAATAATTAAATTAGTTTTTTATTTAAATCTCATCAAGGTTGAATCTAAGTTTTTTTAGAAGAAAACTAAGAAATTTAACCAACTAAAATATAATACATTAATACTTTTTTTAATATATATATATATTTAAACAAAAGAACCAGATACGACATGACCCGCAAGCCGTGGACTATGTTTGGCGCCCAAATTTACTTACAGGTTGTGTCAAGCTCGACTTAAACAGACTGTGCCAATTTGGCATTGCTCGTTTAACACCTCTAAAATTGAGATTATTTGGATTAAAAACTAAATTTTCGGTTTTGATTTTAAAATAATTTTTAAATCAGTATAACGATTTCTCAAATTATTAATTTTAAAATCTAAATTTTATATTATAATATTTTAAAAATTAGATATAATTTATAAAATAATTTTTTTAGGCATCTTTTAAAATTATAAATTTAGTAAAAATTAATCAAAATATAAAAAAAATTATAAATATGAAATTAAATTTTAATATATATGTAATGTATATATTATACACATATAAATAATATTTATTTAAAATCGGTAAGGTTTTAGTTCACCGGTTTGTTATAAAGTATAGAACTGAAATCAGAATCGATTTTATGGTTTTACAAAAAATTAAGAATCAAAATATTACCGATTTATTTTGAGAATTAATTTATCGATATGATTTTCAACTAGTATGGTGCATTATATCGGTTTTTCTTTTTTTTTGCTCACCCATATTGTAAACCCATCATTACATGGCCTCCATATCAATTCAAGAAGAATGGGTGTTTTCCATTCCGTCCAATGAATTGAAATAAGGAATTAAAAAAATTACTAAAATTAACCAATTTTAATAATTTCGATTTTTCTAATTTTTTTAAATATTGAAACTTGAGAATTGGGACTTTGAATTCTTTCAATTCCTCCATCTAAATGGCATCTTATTTAATTTCATGGACCCCACAATTGCATATTTAGAATCTCAGTCAACATAATTTATTATTGTTACAACTAATGCAAATTTTGAGGAACAACGACGACAATAAAATCAGGGCCCACGTATACAGTCGTGCTAGTACTACATAATTACTGTAAATTTTGTGTCGTATTAGACACGATTTAAATCGTGCCATGCCATATCGTGTTGGGCTGCAGATCGTCGGTCCGGATTTACATCACTAGATAACCATGAAATACAGATACACATTTACCTCTTATATTCTTGTTTTGTATGCATTTGTGTTTATAACTTCACCAACCAAAATTGGAGTTGGCTGAAATGTTATATTCATGTATAGCTATTATCTCCAGAATATCCTGCTTTCTTTTCTCCATTATTAGGTTTTGCTCATTTGCTTATTATATTTATTTCCTATGGTGTGGCAGACCAAAAGAGCATGTTATTAGGGTCCTTCGAGAGAATTGTACAGACAGAAGGTTTACTTTCTTTTATAGGTCCGTTTTGTCTTCCTAGTTCATCTCTCTCTCAGCATTTTTAGCATTGGTTTGCTTCTTCAAAAGTAATGAATTAAGATGTTTCACATTTGTCCTGATCACTGCATTTGCTTCCGATCCAGCATGATATTTTTTATAGGCATATGTAATTCGCGAGTCACCGGACTCCAAGATTTGTTTTTATCGGCTCCCCAGGCAAAAATTTCGTTATTACCTATACAACCGTCATCATATTTAATCTAATTTTAAATTAAATATTTTATCAATGTGAGATTAAAAATAACTGTTGTCAGACATAACACTATCGTCTATCCATCGGCCTATCGGACCTTATATCTTAATCTTGTTTCAGGATCTATAGCTGGTGCAACTGCAGCCATTTTCACCCATACTCTTGATTTAGTTCGTACCAAATAGGCTTATCAGGTAAAATATTGTCCTGCTATTTGGCTACAATGCTTTCCATGGGTTTATCACAAATTCTATGTTGACCATTTTCTACATGCAAAATTCAAAGATCAAAATTCTTTTTCTGATAATTTTCATGAATCAATGTTTGTATCTTTGGAAAGTTTTGGATCTATGATTTATCTTCTCGAATAGCCCATTTGTCTAGAGTGGCTTAAATTTTTGTAGAAAAGATAATGATTTTCATTTATTTTCTTATTGACAACTTCTTATCTAGGTTGTTGGATCATCCAAGCTAAAGCTCAAAGGATTACCCCACTCTGAGAACAATTATGGAGGTATCTTTGATTGTGCTTCAAAGATCTACAGATAAAATGGCATAAGAGGTCTATATAGAGGTGTTGATATGTGATGCTTCCATTCACTTTCTCTTTTTAATTTTTTGGCTAATTTTGACTTTAATAGTTTGTTTATTATTGGGAGGGACTTTGTCGACGTGGAATTAAAAACAACGGTTATCAGTGACAAGTCCTACTGTCTGCTCACTAGGCCATTGACCCACCGGGTCTAACATTTAAACTTTTCTTCTCAAATTGTGACATAACTATTGAAGGTTTTATCCCAGATCACTTCTTCCAATATTTTCTGTAAGTGACCATGGTCTCTCTCTTATTTGATGCAAAACCAGGACCTCAAAAATTGATTTTGTGGCACTCAGCATGAATAAATGATTATGCAAATTCCAACCAAAGATCCATTTCAGTAAGAGGGCAATGGAGTCAAGAGAACATCTTTTAGTGTATTG
This sequence comes from Trichopus zeylanicus subsp. travancoricus, assembly GCA_005019695.1. Lineage (NCBI taxonomy): Eukaryota > Viridiplantae > Streptophyta > Magnoliopsida > Dioscoreales > Dioscoreaceae > Trichopus > Trichopus zeylanicus. Next base: position 203,994 of record RXID01014896.1, on the reverse strand, counting down.
AAGTTGAGGAAAAATATTTTTTGTGATCAAGATGTTACTTGTGAAACGTTAGGTTGGATACTCTGTTAGCACATCCAGTTGGAGAGCAAATTGCTCTTTACTTAAAGTTGTGGAATGATGTATCATTTTTGGATGTAGGAACTAGGGGAGAAAGGTCAGGCTCTCATTTTTGTGTGCTCGAGTGTAGTATGTAAATTAGCAGTATTGAAGGTGTGAGCGAACTTGGCATGGCTTCCTGTCCAAGGCCCTGACAAGATAGGCATAAGCCTTATATATGTGCCTTGGAAAAGATAAGTCATTGAATATTTCAAGATTCATCTAAAATATATAAAAACATAATAAGAAAAGCATTGCCATCACTAATGCTACAAACTAATCCAAGTTTAGTTATATTACCTAAAATTGGAAAAAAAAATGCCATCATGTAATCATCAAAGATAGGAGAATTGCTCAATGGAGAGAGTGTAAAAAGGAGAAATATAAGTCAGGGAATCATTGATGTCAAGTCCTGTTACGGGGGAATTTTAGAAGAGCTCGATTTCTCAGAATTTTCTTTTCTTTTTCATTTATACTTCTCCTTGGCCGTGCTGGAGTTGGAAATCATTGTTCTGAATGATATCAATGACTGTAGATGAGACTATCCATTATTACATTTGCACCTGGAATGTGTTTGAAACTGTTTGTAACTCCTCTTTGGTCTAAGTGCTAAGCTTCTTATTGCATAGGGAACAAGAGGTACTATTGTTTTTTATTCACAAAATATTAGAAGTGCATGCATTAGTTATGAACCCCATTATTTAAGAGCCATATTGGGTGACCGAACTATTATATTCTCATGGGTGTCTTTAAAATGATTTTCTTGAAGGCTTCCACAATACAATATTATTCCCAGGCACATCATTCTACAGAAATTTTCTGTATTCTGTTCTGATATTTTTACTTATTTTTGAGTACCATAATACCTTATTTCTACTGTTATTCCTAAGCCCCTCGCTCTATGGTATTTTCCCTCATTCTGGTCTGAAGTTTAACTTCTATGAGGAGATGAAGGCCCATGTTCCGGAAGAGCAAAAAACCAACATTGTTGTGAAGGTTGCACGTGGATCTGTTGCTGGCTTACTGGGCCAGACAATAACCTATCCCCTTGATGTTGTCAGGCGACAAATGCAGGTAATTTGCAATTTCTTTGTTGATGATTCCATGTGAAATTTTGGAAGGAATGGAATATATTGTTTGGTCCAAAGAGAAACGTCAATTTTCAGGTACAAGCTCTTTCAGCATCAGAACATGGCATTGCCAAAGGAACCTTTAAAAACCTTGTTACAATTGTTCAAAAATCAAGGATGGAGGCAGCTGTTTTAAGGATTGAGCATTAATTAAGGTGTGAGAATGAAAGGAAGATTTAAGTAACTCATTAAATATGCATGCCTACGTTTTTTTCTTTTAAGATAAACTTAAGGAAAATGATGTGGTATATTGAATTATTCCCCAATACGATATCTAGTTTGTGTTCTACTCATAGCTATATGAATGGTTTAGCAAATTTTAGTTTCTGGAAGCCAAAATATAATGGTATACCATGTACATTCAGCAGACATTGCTTTCGTCAGGAAGCATCTTAGTTAGACACAATTCTTAGTATATATGCGCCTTGGCTTGCTTATATTTCTATGAATTCTTGTTTATCTTACCCCTCTTTTCATTGTCCTCCAAGAATTTCAGACAGGTATTTAAAACAATTCTGTCCAGGTTACACCATCAGTTTCTACTGGATTCACAGTTTATGATGTGATGAAATCCTTGCTTAAGGTACCATCATGAGATGAAGTAGCCACTGCTGTGGTCAGAGAAGGCAGTGCACAGTTAGCTTCTCTTCACTCCGGATAATCCTCTGAAGATGAGTTCCAGGCAACAAAAATGAAGGCTTTCTTTTGAGCCCTAATGACACGATGTGAGGCTGATTTCCCTGGAAGACTTCATCTGCTTCCTCCGTACAGTAATACATTACTCGTGCTCGAGCTTTTAGAGCATACATTTTTCTTGTACAGCTGATGAGCAAGCCATCAATAAGAGGAGAATCCCTCAGATCAATTCGGAAATCATTGACGAAACTATGAAGGAAGAAGTCATCCTTCTACATTCTTGCTGATAGAGAGTGAAATTGTAGTAGATATTGATAGATGACATACTTTTCACTGCTTGTTGATTCTCTTGGTGAACTTTGATGCCTCAGCTACAGCCATTGAAAGCTGTTGTATAATCAGGTCTTTGTATGTAAACTGATTGTGATGAGGAAATTTTGCAGTTCTTGGCGAAGTTTTGCATTTACTCGAAGCTACTTTATGGAGCAATGCCAAGAAATCGATTTCTGAATAAAAATCATAATATATTACTTCTAGACTATCAATTCACAAGAAAAACTTAGCACCTGTGATCTGTGAACATTCCAATAGAGTAGTTTAGCATCTTCTGTAGCAAAGTTTATGCCAAGCCCTAGCAATAATTCTCTGCTGCTGTTCAGTTCCTTCTTGGGAGTATCATTGCTTTCTGTGGTTGTTGAAAATTCTTTCAATTACTCAAGTTGGGTTATTCTCTCAAGGCCTGGTTGCTCCCCATGCTGCTCATGCAGTGGCTCAGGGAAGATGAAACCTGGTCCTTCACAATAGACATAGAAAGCATCGTACCGTATGAGGTGCACCACATGTGCTAGTGTACAAATGCATGGACTCCTTCAGTAAAGAGGCCTGAGCCTGGGGCTTTTCCAGCTTGTAGCTTTGCAGAGAAAGCTCAGATCAGGCCTTATCTCCCTTTTCCAAGAACTACCCGGTTTTGGGCTTTTCCTCTGCTGCTCTTTAATGCACTGCTCTTTAACATTCTAAATGATCACTCTCTTGCTAATTGCTAACTCTCTGATCTCTCGTCAACAGTAAAACGCAAAACCTGAAAGAAGGGGCTTTGTCTGAGAGGCGACTCACAGCTCCCAAGTCAAGCTGAGGTGTGCGTAGCCCCCACTATAAATTTTGTCAGAGATCTTCACTTTAGATTTTGGTGACATCACCCCTGTCCTCTTCTTCCTGAAGTTCCTCTAGCTGCGCCAGAAAAAGCAGCTCAGCTCCCTGTTCTTCCTCCATCTCTTTGTCTTTCTCCTCCCTCTTTCTGCATTGAAAGCTCATCTCTTCTTTAAGGGGGAAAAGATGGTGCTTAAAAGCAAGAGTACTTACTCGCTTTGTCTCAGACGACTGCCACGGAACAGAGAGGCCAGCCCAGAGATTCCAGATATTTTTGTTGCGAACTATCATTGCAGATGGTGTGGAAGGCCTCGGTTTTTGGAAGGCAGGAGGGATGGGCCCCGAGAAAAGCCTGCATCAAAGTGTAACACTAATGCCGCTTCGCCACCTCTTCTATTGGCTTTTCTTATCCTCTTGAGTTTGGCTCTCCCTTCACCGTATATTTCCTTCCTCTTACACCCCACCCTTCCTCCTTTTTTTTTTAACTTTGTTTTTGCCTTTCCACTTAGATGCATTCTTTTGGTTGATGGGCCATGTACCTCCCCTGCAAAAAGGTATTTTGACTCTTTCCCTTAAATGTAGTTTTCTGTTCTCGGTCCTTGTACAGGAACATTTTAAAGTCCAACTTCTTTTGTGTCTTGGTTCATGGGTCTGTTCTGTTTTCCCGTGGGTAAAAATGAAGCAATTGGGTGAAGTCATAGAGGCTGATTTTTATGTTAGGCTTGGGGTTTTATATGAAGGGAAAAGTGAGGGGGGAATGATTGGTTTCCTGTTGAGAGTTTTGAGGCCTCATGGTTTCAGTGAAGTCTTGATTTGCATGAAACCTGTGGTTTGTGTTTGAAGCTGGCGAGTGTTTGTGGTTTTCTTATGTATTGATCATTCATATTGAGGTTTCTCAAGTCCTGTCATTTTGGGATTACACTGTAGAGGATAAACAACTCCGCTTCCCTGATCAATCAGAGATAGAGAATCCCAGTTATCGTTTGCTCTAGTCCTTGACCTTTTGTTTTTAGAGGATGGAGGGCTAATGATTCCTCTTCAGCTTTGGGGCCCACGCCTTGGCTTTGCATGCTGTGAGAAAACCCATTTCTTTGTTCACTAGGGAAACCAAAACCTGCCTCTTGGCCATTGATATGGATAGATTTGTGCCAACGATAGATTTTTTATCAACTCTGCACTCATTGTTTTCTTGCTTGATTTTGGGGTTTGAGGTAATTCCACTCTTGTAGGCCTTCATTGTGGAAGTCCATCTGTTTCCTTTTTGGGTAGTTTGGTGGTAGAAAATGGGTTTGTAAATAATGTCACTATCCTCTGGTTCTTGTTCTAAGCTTCATTTTGGTTTTCGTTGTCCTGGTTCAGGAGGGTCTATGGAGAGGATTGCCTTTGTTCTAACATTTGGTGGCGGGCGGTGTTAGTCCTTCTGTGCTCCCATTGGAGGTTGGTTGTTAAATTGTTCTAGTTTACAACTCTTCATATACTATCTATTGGAATTTAAGAAAAGCTTCGAGATTCTTGTGTCTTTATAATCTTCTTGTTATCTTCTGCTCACGATTTGCTAGTACATGACATCTTTTTTTCTCATGAACAAGGAGCATCTTCTTTCTTTGTTATACTTTCAGAAGAGAAGAAAAACCAAAGTTTCCAGTGCCATTTGAAAAGGTAACTCTGCAAAGGCCATCAGGATAGTAGGTTTCAGGAGCAGTAATTCCTTGAAAAAGTAGTATTAGACTTGGTCTACCTTTCCCACACTGATTAGTTTATATTCTGAAAAAAGGGGTCATTTTTTGTGTGATATTTGCGGACAAAATTATGAAACAGAAAAAACATCTGAATCATTCCTCAGATACTCTAGTTATAATCATATTCATAAGGCTGGTTTTATGGGTAGACCTTTGTTAATTTCTTGAAGGTTTTGATATGTATGTGCTTCAAATGAAAAGTGAAATATCAAGCAAACCTCAAGAACGGGGCATAAGGAAGCTGAATACAAATGTTCTTGTATTATTAGATTTCAGCTGGAATGAAAATTTACTTTTTAGGGATGTTTAACCGTCGTAAATTCTTTCATGTAACTAATGTGCATCATAATTTGTAAGCATCAAGCTTGTTTTTGTATGCATCTTAAGTCCCCCGTTAATGCTGACTTTCTGAATTCTATATTTCAGATCATTAATTGGCGATGGTGAACACTGATTTGTCATGAGAAAAATTTGCTACTATGATTTACAAAAGGAATTTTCCAACTGTTGATAGACCTAGTAAGGCACTGATTATGGTGTCAGGAAGAACTGATTCCTAAATGTGCATGAGAGTGATTGGCTAAATGCAGTGTCTACTACACTGATAAAAATTTCATTGAAACAAGACAAAGCCAAATATATTTTGAGGTTCTGTAGCAGTTTGCAAGATAGAGTCAGATCGTGTAATAACTTCTTATAATGGAGAATGATATTTTTTATGCATCTCTGCCACTGACAAGTAATAATCATATGACCATCGATTCAAGTTCGTCAAATTTAGCTCCAAATCAATTCATCCAGTCTGGTTTAGAAGATTCGAACAGCAGGAGACAGACAATGGTTGGCGATGCCATGTTTTCAACTCCACGGATCGAAGGTTTGAACAACCTTTACATAGCCAACAGTGGTGCTATGGTCAACACAGATTCATCAATACCTAGCAATGTGCCACGCTCTGGAGGTATATTTAGTGATTCTAATGGATTTCTGGGTTTGAGCGAGGAAACCAACCTATCTGCCACTTCACTTGCTAAGATTTTTCCTGGTAATATTAGTTTCCAGGACAACATTAATGGAATTGATCTTGCTGTTCCTTCAACATTGAAGTCTTATGGTCTAAGAACTTCAATTTCTGATGATAGCTCCAATGCTCCCAATCCATCACTCAACGCATCAGTGAACTCTGGATTTGGGCAACAAGATTCACAGGGTTTACTGACAATTAGAAGAGATGCTGGTTTAAGTGGCCAACTTGATCGTAAGTGGAGTTCCAATGACTTTCTCATCAGTTGTCAGCCTTCGAGTGGAACAACAAGCACAGTGTGTCCATCTTTTCATGTTATAGGAAACTCAGAAGCTGGCTGGGCATCAAATAAGACAGCATTGAACTTTGGTAATTCATTCAATTACTACACAGCAGATAATGAGCTTTCCTTGAGTCTTGGTTCTCTCAATTCTCCAATAATCAGATCTCCTGATGCTGCAGAGCAGTCCCCTGAAGTAAGCTGCTCGGGCATAACCCATGTTGCATCAAAAGATAGCGGCATTCTGGCTGTGGGTGAACTGCAAACATGCTCTGATGGCGTTCGACATTATTTTGCTGATGTTGATTTGGGAATGAGATCAGGATTGGCACAAACATTTCCAAACAGTGGAAGGATCTCTAAATTTTGTGGTTCTTCTAGCTCAGTTTGTTTTCCTCGTGTGCTAATTGGATCAAAATATCTTGTTCTACTCCAACAAATACTTACTGAAATTGATTGTTATGCGGTAGAAAGTTCTAGTGAGATGGATGTTTTGCTAGGCAGGGCACCCTTTTCTTCAAGCTGCACCAGTGTAAGAAGCATTACTGAGACAGAGTGTGGTGATTTTCTGCTTTCATCCAGAGAAATAAAATCTAAGTGTCAAATTGAACCTCCATTTCAGCAGCGTGATTCTAATACAAGGAAATCTGAGCTGTTGGCCATGCTTCAAATGGTATGTAATCTATTCTTTTTTGCTTGAACTTCTGTATTATCTGCAACACGTATTGAATATTCATGCTGAAAGTACCAGCTTCAGACTTGTTTTGTGTTTCAATGATTTTGATGTTCTTGAAGCATATTCTGCTATAGCAAATATATGGAAACAAACTTCGTAGTTATCACATTGAATTTATTAACTTTCTAAACATGTCATATAGCATTCACATATATAATTTTTTTAAATTTAGGTTGATTATAGATACCAAGACTTCTCTGACCGAGTCCGGACTGTGATATCTGCATTTTGTGATGCAACTGAGTCGCAACATCCTCAGGTGGCTGCACGCTTTGCTCTTCATAAGATCTCTGCCCTTTACAAAAGCTTGAGGGAAAGGATTGCAAACCAAATCCATCTGGTTATCCAACGATCAAGCAATGAATGCACAAAAGAGGAGTTATCTCTTGAATCATCGTTCCTCCAGAGGCAATGGGCTTTGCAGCAGCTAAGGAAGAATGATCAGCAATCCTGGAGACCTCAAAGGGGCTTGCCTGAAAAGTCCGTTTCGGTATTACGTGCATGGATGTTTCAAAATTTTCTTCACCCGTGAGTTGCTATGTTTGATTTTTCGCATAATTTCATATCAAAACTGACAATTGTATACGAGGATTATTCATCTTGATTACAACATCAGGTACCCAAAGGACAATGAGAAGCAATTGCTTGCTATAAAGAGTGGATTAACAAGAAGCCAGGTACGTCAAAGACTTAAATTACTTTTACCGAACTTAAGGATCCATCTATGTGCTCTGTTTAGTGAACTTTGTGTGCTTTATCTGTATAACTGTAGGTTTCAAACTGGTTTATTAATGCACGAGTTCGCCTTTGGAAGCCGATGATTGAGGAAATGTATTCGGAACTCAATAGAAAGAAAAGTGAAGATTACGGGAGCACTGGAGATATTATCAACTGCAGGTTTCAACAATTGAATTAATCTTCTACGTAATCTTGGGCTTGTTTTGCCAGCTCTTAATACTAGCTGAACAGGTCTGAACTACGAAGCATCTCAAATGTGAGTATTGTGCAGCTTTGGTGTCCTCTGAAATCTGTTGGTCGAGCTAGTTTAATGGCTATTGGGTTTAAGAATAATGAACCTTTAAAGTTTACAAACTCTTTAGTTATTGATAATCCTTTCTAATTATTTCAGAGTAATCACTTGCGTTTCTTATCATGGCACATCAACATTTGAAAAAAACACTTAAAACTAAATTAAATACAAGATAAACATACAACTAACACTAGGATAAAGTAGGAGCGAACCAAATAGGAGGCCAATCTGAAATCAGATTGCCAGGGCACAATGGCTTGGCAAAACCGCCAGCTCGCCCATAAACTCCAATATTAAGTTTTTCTCGCGCTGGCGAAACAACCTAGTTTCCTCCAAAAAAATAGTAAGTATAATAGATGCAGTTCCCCTCGACTCAGTATTTCAACGTGCAGGCAGCCATGGACCAAGTGTTGCCGAGGAGCAATGACTGATCCCCCATGTCAGTGACCTCCATTCAGTGGACAGTGCTCTCATCTAGCTTGAACACCTTAAACCGACGCCAAAGCCTCTCCACAAATAGATATCCACAAGTTACTTCGGATACTTTCCATAATTGTGAGCGCCTTCATTCTCCACATTTTCGCTGACCGTTGTTGCTTTAAAAGAGTGACCTAAAGACCAAGTAGAGTTGCCCCTTGTGGTAAGGCGTCGGGCATGCCCTCAGGTGTGTTAGTGCAGTCCATGCTCAGTCCCTAGCTCGGACAAAGGCAAGCTCACCTGTTGGTGCATTGAGGAGTATGACTGTGTAGTCGTTACCGGCGGCAGTGGGTGGTTTGAGTAGAATCATCTTCTTGAAAAAGTAGCACGGCATTCTGTCAACGCTTACAAAGATTGGATTTCCAACGGGTTTGCGTCGGTGCAAGAACCCGATGACATTGCTTCGGAAGTCGCGGAAGACGTCAGCTGAGGGCAAGGTGGTGATCTGCGGGAGCGTTATTTGGTGGGTGGGTGGCCAGGAGGTTGATGAGTATGTTCTACCAGAGAGTGCAGACGGTGACAACCCCCCCAATCAGCAGATCCCATACAAAATCTGTGACGGATCGCGGGATCCAACATGGTGATCCTATAGACTTTGTTGTCGGAGAGGCCAAGGAATTTCGCAGTGCGTTTCTTCTTCTTGCTGGAGAACGGAGCCATGTCCGCTGAGGTTGTGAAAACCCAAAAAAAAATAAATAAATAAATTTAGATTTAGTTATAAATTTTTCAAATTGCAAAATAACCATTAAGAAACTTTGGACTCACGATTCTCTCTTCCTAAGAATTCTTTATTTCTTCAAATCATAGGACGCGGTTTATAAAAAAAAATAAAAAAACGAAGTTACAATCGGCATAACTAGTGTTTGGTGATACGGAACTTGACGGTGGCAATCTCAATAATACATGAAAAATAAGGCCTTGAATTTCTTATGTTGTGAAATTTAAGACTCTAATTAAGTAGTGTTTTTATTTTTTTTCTCAATCAAATTCTAATTTATATTCTCTATATATTTAAATTTGAGATTTTAATTTTAATTCTATTCTTATATCAATTTTTATTATATTCTTGGAAATTATTATATAATAGCATTTTTAATTATATGATTTAGGTTCTCTTTATTGCGGTCGTGTTAGGGTTATTTTTATTTTGAAATTAAATCTAATTTTACTAGTGAATATTTAGAGTTATCTTGATGTTTAGAATTTAGCATAATTAATGTCATCATCTCCAAGATAAGATTTACAAGTATGATTTGAAATATCATTAATAAAATCAAAAAACTAATGTATTATATTTTTTATCTAAATTTATTAGGGCTAATTACCAACACCCCTTTGAGATTTTCCTTATTTACTAAAAACTCCCCAAAATTTTGATAATTATCTACACTATCCTCTTTTTCAAATTTATTATATACAATCCTTTGATTATTATTTAATCAAATTTTTTTCCAAAAATTTCACTTTTACTTTCCATAATTTTATATTTAAACCCTTAGAAAATTAAACTTCTCACCCTCTACTCTTTCTCGCAAATATTTATAGATAAACCCTTTAAATAATTTTATTTATAAAAAATTCTAAATATTAATATTTTTCAAATAAAGATTTATAAAAAGAAGCTTAAATATTTTAAATATTTTACAAATATATCCTAATATTTATATATTTATAAATAACCCATTGAATATTTTTATTTATAAATAATTCTAAAATTTATAAGTTTTTAAATAAAATTTTACAAAAAAGTGTTGAAGGTATTAAAACTTAAAATTTTAAAATACAATCTTAATATTTTGTATATTTATAAACAGACCCCTCAAATATTTTTATTTATAAATAAGCCCAAATTTTATCAATTTTTTAAATAAATTTCACATATTTTGAAGCTTTAAAAATTAAAATTTTGAATGACAAGTTAATATTATATATATTTACAAATAGACCCCTTGATTATTTATTTATAAAATAAGTCTAAAATTTTCATCATCTTTAAAATTAAAAATTTAAAAAAAGACATTAAAGGTTTAAAACTTAAAATTTTAAATTACAATTTCAATATGTGTACATTTACAAATAGACCCCTTGAATATTTTTATTTATAGATAAGTCCAAATTTCATTATTTTTAAAATAAAATTTTATAAAAAAGACATTGAAGGTTTTTAAACATAAAATTTAAACTTACAAGTTTCATATTTGTACATTTACAAATAGATCTCTTGAATTTTTTTAATTTATAAATAAGTTCATTATTTTTAAAATAAAAATTTACAAAAAAAACATTGAAGGTTTTTAAACATAAAATTTGAACTTACAAGTTTTATATTTGTACATTTACAAATAGACCCCTTGAATATTTTTATTTATAAATAAGTCTAAATTTTTATCATTTTTAAAATAAAATTTTATAAAAAAGACATTGAAGGTTTTAAAATATAAAATTTAAATTGACAAGTTTCATATTTGTACATTTACAAATAGACTCCTTGAATTTTGTTATTTATAAATAAGTCCAAATTTTTATTATTTTAAAAATAAAATTTTACAAAAAAGACATTGAAGGTTTTTAAATATAAAATTTAAACTTATAAGTTTCATATTTGTATATTTACAAATAGACCCCTTGAATTTTTTAATAAACTTTTCCATCGATGCAATATGAAAGTTTTATTTAATAATATTATGCAAAAAAATTAGATACGGAAAAAACTTTATAATAATTTCACTAATTTTATAGAATAAATGTTAAACTCCTATGATGTTGAAAAAGATAAATATCGTATCCTCAAAAAGAGAAAATCCAAGTGTAACGTTGGTTTGCAATAATACTTAATTCATTGCCATAGGAATGTGTCAATGTGACATCTATTCAGTCTCCTTCTACTCCAAGGACTATCTCGTTCCTGCTGGATGTGAAGATCAGCAGCCGTAATTGTTTTACCGTGATAGCACAAAGATCGAAACAGAATGGACAGAGGAAGAGGCGGTGTTGCTAGTTCTGCCAATAGCTGCGTGACATCGTAGACAAAATATTTCACTCGATTTTCTATTATTCAAAACGAAAGCCGTTGGCCCTGGTTGCTTCACACAGACACATGCGTCTGCATATAACTGCTAGAGAAACTGTGTATTTCTTCTTCATTGTCTTTTGTTAATGCAATATATTTCGGTCATTGATCACTGTTTGTTATCCTGCATTTTGGGTTTAACCCAAGGTGTGAAAAGCCGAAACTACATGGGCTCCCTCGTACACAAGTGAGTGCAATATAGGAATGCGAATTTGGCTCGCACCTTGAATTCGACTTGAGTTTAGCTCGTTCAAGATCGAAAATTTGTTTTGTTTTGTAAAGTTGAAATCAAATTATTGGGATCGCAGTAAAAAGTTTACGAATCACCTTATTATTAAATAACACAAAAAATGAGAAGTAATCAAGATAAAAGAAAAAAACAAGAGAGATCTACTATAAAAAATAAGGCTTTTACAAGAGTTTATAAGAAAGACTGCATTCTTTCTTACTCAACTAAACTCTTTATCAAGTCTCAGTAATGCCTTCACCTTCAAAAAGAATTTGTAAGAGAACATCACGAGGAACCACCATGAAAGACCATCGAAAAACACTAGAAAGATCCACACACGAAAGCCGACACTCTCTCTCTTTATCTTCTCTCTATTTTCTCTATTTCTCTCTCTATTTTTCTCTAGTTCAATCTTAATACTGTACCATACCTAATCTCTATGTATTATAGTATATTTATTGATCCTTATTGAATCTGAGTTTTACTCTAATTACAACTCCTAATATTACAAATCAATCATAAGTCTAAACCCAACTTTGGATTTCTATTTTAACTCAAACTCTAACTCGAATTTCAGACACCTAAAACTCAACAGTCTTCACCTTGGCTTGAACTTGGGCATGCTACCATTGCGAATTTTCAGCCGTCATCTCTCATCTAACCCCTGCCCCTGGGCTACTAGCTTATTCAGCTAATCGCAAGACATGAGCTCGAATCAACCTCAAATTCGCTCTTCATGCCTATAGTCTTGTACTTTTGAAAGCTTTTCAGATAACCTGTGTTTACTATTGTAGTAAAAATAATTCAAGAAAAACGTTTATCTCCCATCAAATTACTCCGAGTATTATGCTTCCTCTTCACTACTGTAGTCATTGAAATTCCACTTGCAATGGTGTTTCCTATTAATTGATAAATATTGTGTCGCACTTTTCACCTTTTATCAGAATTCTAATACCGCGTATCACCTTCATAACTTCATCTCTTACTGAATAATTATAGCCTTTTGAGTCGAGTACACCAAATGAAATTAGATTCCTTCGCATCTTGGGGACATGCCTCACCTCAGTAAGAGTACGAATCGCTCCATCAAATATCTGAATTTTGACTGTTCTCATACCAACAATCTCACAGGCTGAATTATCGTCCAACCAAGCAATACATTTCTTCTTATTCTTCTCATAAGAAGTAAACTAATCCTTCTTGGAGCAAATATGATAAAAATTACCGGAATTTAAAATTTACTTACTAGAAGTACTGATTTCTGGGATACTGCAAGAACGTCTTCATCCGCACTATTCTCAGAAGTATCATATGCTATTGCCATTGTCATATTTGAAGACTCTATTTTGGTTGTTTGCTCTTAAGCTCTGATACCAATTATTGGGATTCGTAATGGAAGGTTCACGAATCACCTTATTCTCAAATAACACAAGAAACGAGAAGTAATACAAAATAAAAGAAAATAATAAGATAAGGCAGCGAGAGATCCACTATCAAAAGAAAGACTTTTACAAGAGTTTATAAGAAGGACTGCACTCTTTCTTACTCAACTAAACTCTTTATCAAGTCTCAACAACATTTCTACCTTCAGAGAGAATCTCCAAGAGAACACCACGAGAAACTACCACGAGAGACTACCGATAAGCACTAGAAAGATTTACACGCGAGAGCCGACACTCTATTTTTCTCTTCTCTTTATTCTCTCTATTTTTCTTTCTCTATTTCTCTCTAATTCAATCTCAATACTACACCACACCTAAGTCCTATATATTATAATATATTTATAGATCCTTATTAAGTCTGAGTTTTACTCTAATTACAACTCCTAATATTATAAATCAATCAAAAAGTCTAAATCCAACTTTGGATTCCTACTTTAATTCAAAGTCTAATTCAAATTCAAGACACCTAAAACTTAACACCATACTCACTTAATTTTAATTCAAAAACTCATTTATATTATTAATATATAAAAATATGTCATATAATATATAACATATAATATATTTATTTATTTTATTATTTTATTATGAGTTATAATTAATATAATTTATAATATTTATAATCTCGGAAAATATTCGTTTCTCACTAATTTGGGGACGTTTTAGGCAATAATGTTTATTTGAGTCGGCAATATATTTTGCCTCTTGCTGTTTATATTAGGATTTAGTCCTTGAACTCATTTTCTTTCTTATAAAGAGAAATGTGATTCTACTTCCCCAAACACTCTCATAAGCCAAATGGACGAAAGCGATGAAATTCCTTCACTCACTTCCGTCAAACCAAACATACTCTGATCGAAAGTTAGTTCTTCAGCTGTTGAGATTTACAGAGCTCCGACGGCAACGCGTGCTGGAGGCTCATAGACCATGTCTCAGCAGTTAGGACCCCACCACACAACATATCCATGCACACTGCTCCAATCCTCTGAAAGCCCTTTCCATTACAGGCCTGTGATAGGCTATCAGCAGGACAGCCCTTGCAGGACCGCTGCCCAGAAGAAGAGCCCCAGCTACAAAAGTATAAAGAAAAGATATTGATAGCATGGTCCCTTTCAAGTTTGTTAGCTGTTGTTGGATGGCAGCAGTGGCACACCCCCAAAGAGACTATCCCTCTATCTTGTGGGCTCCTGACCTGCCCTTCTTCACATGTCTCCGAGTAGCATCACCCCTCTCCCTTGCCTCCCCTTCACATGTTTCCCCTGTCTTTGTGCACTTCCTTTCCGTCCTATCCGTGTCCCTTCTTTTTATTTGCTCATGGCCCTTGTACAACCAACCCGTCTCAATTTCTCTCCCCCACTTGGTCTCCAACTTTTCCTCAGTGAGATATATATATATCTCCTCACATATCGTCTGTTGTTTCTTAGTTGAAATCGGATTTAGTCGCTGCTGTTGTGACATTAACTGCAGGTCCGAACTGTTGGATCGGCGATAAATGGTCCTGATCCGACGCTACCGTCGACCGAACTCAGCATCTCTCGATTTTCCTTTCAGTTAATTTGTGATTCATGAACACACTTTTTTATTATTGGTAAATCAGCGAAGTATACAGAGGAATTTTCAATTTCATTCATTTGCATAGATTTAATAGTATATTAAGAACGGTGTCCACAATATGAATTGGAATTTGGAAAAACAACTAAGCTTTGCATTTTAAAACCACCAACTTGCTTGCCTCTCCTCTCATATTCCAGCCACCATTGAAATTGAAAACCTAAATATTAAAGTAAAAAAAGGAAAAAAAAGAGAAAAGTGAAAAAAAAAAAAAAAAAAAAAAAAGAAGGGCCACGATCATCCAACAACCATCTCCTTTGGCTTGTTCCTTTTTTTCTCTTTCTCTTCTTCCTTTTACGCCGAAGCTGCCATGGCGACGGCGGCGAGCTTCTGGAGGTTCAATCTGACAACAGTGTCAGCGAACATCTTCGTGTCCTCCTCGGTGTTCCCCTCCGGTATGTCAACGACGTAGGACTCCAACACAACACTGTACTCGCGGCCGTCCTCTCCCCGGAACTCGTTGACCGACGTCACCGACCGATAATTCTGCAGCCGGTGCTCCCCGCCCATGACGTGAAAGCTAAGGATATGCCTCTCGTCGTCCAGTATCTCAAGCCTCTCAGTGCTCGTCTCCGCCGGGATCCCCGATATGACAGTAACCTCCCTGACGCTACCCACAGTGGCCCCGTCTCCGTGCCGGAGCACGCAGCCCTTTATAAAGTGCTTGTACCTCTGTGGATTCCCGAAACTACGAACAATCGGCCAGACGGCCCTAAGAGGCGCGTCGATCCGCTGCGTGATGAGCGATGTGCACGTCCCCGGCGCTCGGGTGAGCGTGTGGTGGCTCCGGATTACCGGCTTCAGCTCCGCGTACTCCGCTGCCATCAAACACCCCGGCGGCTGCGCCTGCTCTCCCTCCATACTACTCTATTCCAAATTTTAGCTCGCGAACAAAAGATGATTGCACACTTGCAATAGGGGTTGTCTTGTTTATTTATGCGTGCAGGTCTTTGTGCCAAGGACCCATTTGCCCTTGTAAAACAATGATAAATACAAAAAGGAGTAGATTATAGTATTTTTGCATGGGAGATGGAGGAGGAGGAGGACAAGGAGGGGTGATGGCGAGGATTGTCGTGTTGCTCTGTGAGAAGGCGAAGCAGAGTGGATTCATGGATCATGTGATTGAGGAGAGAGAGAGAGAGAGAGCCTATGGTACTCATGGATTCGATTACTACGTGGGTCTGTTTAGGTAGGGTTAGGGTTTTGCTTATGTTGGAAGGGAGGAGGAAGCGAGGTGGCGATGGCTTACATTCCGGCGGAGGACAGGCGGCGGTTGCTCGCCGGTCTTGACACTTTGTTCGAGGAATTCTCTGAGAAATTGTGTCATGGTGCATGCAGTTTTTTATTTTTTGCTGGTCAATGGCTGCGGAAGAGGGTTCACGTGTGGGAGGTAGATGGAAGTAGGGGAAGTGGGGAAGTGATCGAAAAGGCTGAAAGCTGGACGTACTTTCGCCACTTCCGACTTCGGATGTCGGCTTTCCTGATTCGTCCCGGCTGGAGCTTGAAGTCGAGGCATTTGACTTAGGATCTGTTTGGATCAATTTCATACCCGAAATTAAAGGAATTGTGAATTCGGTCGATTACAAAAAATTGGGAGAATTGACCGAATTGATAATTTCAATATTTTGATGTATTTTTACTATAAAAAAAAGGAATTATCAATTCAATCAATTTCGTAAATTCGATTATTTGGAATGTAAATAAAAATGAACGAATTTCGTTAATTCTTGAAATTCCGATATTTGGTTGGATTTGGAATTGGAGATATGATCACCCAATTCTTAATGGATAAGATTACCCTCATTTTTTAATTTTATATATATTTAGGTTTAAAATAAATATAAATATTAAATTAGTAAATTAATTAGACATATTTTTTTGTGGTTAAAAAAATAAATAATATTAGAATTGCATATTTATAATATCTAACTTTTTTTTAAAAATAGGATAATTGATTTAAACAGTATTCAATCAATAAAATATTTTTTAAGATATAAGTAATTAATTTGTAGGTAGCAAAATTTATAGGCATCAACATATAACATAAAATAGATTCACATATAACACATAATATATAAACACACAATCGACCTATAAAACACAATATACAATTCAGAAATAGACATATAGTTAATTTTTAAAAAGAAAATACAACATATACATATAAAACCATAATATGTAGAATATTTAATATGCCAAAGTTAATAATTAAGCTTTATCATTAGCATACATAAAATCATTAAGTTTAAAACATACTTATAATAAAATCTCATATCACAACTGCTGCTCGAGAAATTTTTGCAATCATTCAACTCTGGCATCGTCGTCCATGCCTTCCACAAAAGTCATGCCGTCAGCATCATCACCATGTAAGTGCCTATAGGCAATCTTCAAGAACGATGTAAGAAAACGTCTTTTGAATCGGTTTAGTATGGAGTACAAAGTTTTATTTCATGAATCCCTCGAAGCTGACTTAATGGAGCATGCAATCTCGTGCACGCCCTCCATCAACTCTACAACTCGTTCATCGTTCAACGTGTTCCCCTTCCGTTTTCATGCTTTGGAGCTATCACGAGAACTAGTTATTTGTGCATTGTCTTTAGAATTGGTTGGGACATTGTTTCCTACCCAAACTGTGTATCTGCTTTGCCTAGAACCACCAAGAGCATCAAAATCATCATCCCCTTCTGTTTGTTGCTCTTCCACCTCAGCATCTCTACTTGGCTCCCCTCCAAAATCATCGTAGCATAATTTTGTCATACTACTAGTAGTAGAATTTGTTCCACATATAAGGAGCAACTCATCATACAGTGAAATTGGGTTATTTATGAATTGATCAGAGTCTTTAACCTTCTACATAATTTATTTTGGTCAAATATGTAAATATATAATATTGCAAAGATAATTTTATAATTTTGTAAAAGAAATTTTTTTTTTGACTTACACTTTTGATGTCGAGATATACTTACCCAGTAGCAGTGATCATCTTATCAATGTTATTTCAGTCCACCCCGCTGTAGTCCCTTAACTTGATGATTATCGTTACATGCTTCTTCAAGGTTCTATAATGACCATCGACATTGTCAGCAGTAAAATTACTATTGAATTGGGCATTAACAGCAATAGCAGCTACCACGAACACAGGCTGCTTGAAATCCTTATCCTGCTTTAGCCCGCCATGTACTTGCTCGATAATGAATCTAATGAAAAACTAAGATTCCCTCTTTGACCAAATCTTGTAAGATTTATATGTCCTTAATGATTTTGCTTTCTGGATTTCTTCTACATTCTTTTGTGTCTCAGCAACAACAAGACTCAAATCTTGATTCATTGAGTCAGTTATCGACTGAGAGTCAATATCTTCAAGATTGAAAAACTTCATCCCTTACAAGAAAAAAATAAACTTTTCAGCAAATAAAGATATATAAAATTATAACAAACAGTTATACCAATAACAGTCAACAAGCAAGTGTCAAATAACTCATTATAAAAAATTTAAAACACAGATAATATAATAAAACACATGTTCACATAAGGAAGAAACCTAGTTATTATTGTAATCCCCCCACATCTCAGTGGCTAATTGATCTCCCAATTGAATTCACTTATGGTTCTCTTCTCGTTGCTCCCTAAGGGTGGAACCTATATACAACGGCTCCTCTTCTTCATCAAAACTTTTTTTATCTTCATTTGATATTGATTCTATAGGTTCTTTATTCAATAATTCATCATAAAGATCAATTGTAAGGATATAATTGTGTAAGACACAACATGCTAAAACCAAATCAACCTGAGTGCTGAATGAAAAAAATGGAGTCTCGGCTAGTATGTTGAATCGGTTCTTCAATATACCAAAAGCATGTTCAATTTTGGACCTTAATGACGCATGTCGGTAATTAAATAATTTCTTTGTATTTTGTAGTGTACGTCCGACATGTTCTTTCATATGATACCTGACACTTCTATATGGTGCTATAAAATCAGTCATTGTCATATAGCCGACATTGACAAGATAGTATTTACCTGAAACTAACATAATACGATCAAAATAAAATCCAGTCAAACACCAAACTATTTATAACTTACAAATCTTATCTTCTATTTGTCTCAGTCCACTGGGTGCAGGTCGGGTAATAGCATCTTTCAAAATAACGAAGTCATTCGCCGATCCCTCCCAACCAGGCAAGACATAAAGAAATCTAAGTTCAACATCAGTTGTTGTTAGTACATTTTTTGTAATACCTTTACGCCCTCGAAAATGTGCAACCATGTAGAATGAAACTTTTGTAGGAATATGCGTTCCATCAATCAAACCAATGCAATCCTACATGGTATAAATAGTAAAAAATAAAACATATATTTCATTTCTGACAGAAACAAATCATTATCAATAACATACCTTGAACCACAGATAGTAATTAGGATTATTCAGAATTACTGTATTTATCGAGAAGACTGTCTGAAATATGAATTCATCTCGAATTTCATATATAGCTCGCAAGCACATGTTAAAATATTGACTAATTGTCTCATCCGAACGCAGGAACACTATCTTCATACTCATATTCCTTGAATGAAAACCAATCTAATGCAAAAATTTTGCAAGTTGTTCCTCAACAGTTATATCGTGTGGCACGTAAAAAATTACAGTCCCTTAATATATTGGCCAATCTTAAAAATACCGTAAGATCCATCCTCAAGTACTCCTGACAATTACTTGTCCCGCCATGTAATATATGCTCAAACACACCTCTCCTAAGCATATCTTTATTGACAATCAGTTCAATATATAAACGAGCTCTTTTTCTTCTCGTCAATAATTGAATTATGATACACATAACTACTATAACAGTAAAACCACCAACTTGAATGTTTACCAATTCTAAGTTCTCGTCATCATCCATCGATCGAAATTACTGAAAAGTAATAAATTTAAGTTCAACATACACATGCTTATTATCAAATTTATATCAAGTAAAAAAAAGACATTATAGATTAGGAGTTAAAAGACACAATTATAGTTAAAATTAAACATACACAAATTCTAAAATGAATTGAATCTAACAGGAGACGGAGAAGACGATCGCTACCAGGAACAGTGACGTACGGTGAAGACAGCACAGCAAAGTAGCTTGGGACGGAGACGGAGAAGACGATCGCTACCGGGACGGTGACGCCGGTGAGGACAGCACAGCAGAGCAGCTCGGGATGGAGACAGAGAAGACGATCGTTGTCGGGGACGGTGACGCGCGGTGAAGACAGCACAGCAGAGTAGGGGACAGAGCGATGAAGACAGCACGTTGCCAGGGACGGTGACACGCAATGAATACAGCACAGCAGAGTAGTTCGGGATGGAGACGGAGAAGACGACCGCTACCGGGGACGGTGACGTGCAGTGAAAACAGCACAGCAGAGTAGGGGACGGAGTGGTGAAGACAGCAAAGCAGGGGACGAAGATAGAGAAGACGATCGCTGCCGGGGACGATGACACACGGTGAAGACAGCATAGCAAAGCAGCTCGGGACGGAAATGAAGAAAACGATCGCCGCCGGGGACGGTGACGCGTGGTGAAGATAGTACAGTAGAGCAAGGGACGAAGCGGTGAAGACAGCACGCTGCCGAGGACGGTGACACATGGTAAAGACAACACAGTAAAGCAGCTTAGGATGAAGACGGAAAAGACGACCGCTGTTAGGGACGGTGACACGCGATGAAGACAGCACAGCAGAGTAGGGGATGGAGTAGTGAAGACAGCAGAGCAGGGGATGGAGACGGAGAAGACGATCGTTGCCGGGGACGGTGATGCGCGGTGAAGATAGCACACCAGAGCAGCTCATGATGGAGACAGCACGCTGTTGGGGACGGAGACGGACGATCGCTCGGAACAGAGACGATCGCTCGGGTGACAGGAATGAAGGCCGGAATCGGGGTGAGAATTCTCGATTCCGGCCGATTTTCACAGGGAAAATCACTATTCCCATGTGTTGGTGGGACCCACCCAATTCCGATCCGAATTGCGAATTTCTTTTTCCCCAAACCAAAATTCAAACTAGTAATTCAGAATTACTGAAATTACGAATTCATATAATTCTGAATTCTATTTTAACATCTAAACAGTTAAATTGAGAAAATTAGATCTTCAATTCAGCCAATTCGAATGGTTTGAAATTGATCCAAACAGCTCCTCAGTGGATGGGTGTTCGTGGATCAAAACGACTGCGGAGCAGCGGAAGAGTGTTCACATGGGAGAGGTGGGGAAGTGGAGGAAATGGTCGGAAAAGGGTGAAAATGGTACTTCCGCCGCTTCCGATTTGGATGTTGGCTTTCGTGATTCCTCCCAGCAGGAGTTTGTGATTTATACGGTCTTTGAATTAATTTCAAAACTCTGAAATTAAGAAATTTGATAGAACTGAAGGCCGAATTTCTTAATTTTAATATTTAATTTGATTTTTAAATTTGAAATTTTAAAAAATAAAAAATAATTCATTATTTTTAATTTCTGTTTTGAATTCCTCTTTAAAATTTCAGAATACACCTAATTTTCTGAAAATTATTGTGGGTCGACATCTAAAATAAGTTTCAGGAATACTGATTCTTCACCGTTCCTTCGCTTTTTCATCGCGATTCTTCTCCTCAAGCGTTCGACGAGTTTGTTCCTCATCCGCTCCGTCTCCGAGGCCCCGATGCTTGACGCCCGACGCCAACGCAAAACTCTTTCCATCTCCGGCATGCATCACCATCGCTGTTCTCTAGCTTCGTCATCTTTTCCGGTGGTGTTGGCAGGTTTCTCCGATGAGCTACCGCTCATTACGACGATGCAAAATAACATCTTCACCACTATCCCTAGTTTGGAGCTGGCGGAGGGATGGAAAGCATCACCGCTTTTCACCACCATCGCCGGCGGCGGCGATCCAGCCACCTCCAAGTCCCACGTCCTCCCCCTCCGCTCCAAATCCATCCAGCCCCAGGCTCTTCCCATTTGAGCCGGTAGGATACACCCTAACCCTAACCGCTAATTTCTAATCTAACAAATGTAATTGAATTTAGACCCTCGTACCATCATCTGGTAAAAGCCACCAAAGAAGAAATTGAAGAACAATAGAATATCCCTTAAAAACTGTTATTTGAGTGCACAGCACCAAGAAGATCATGATATATGCATATTAACGGCAAAGATTTTGCAAGGATACTCAAATCAATTCCCATGATAACTCAAGTGGTCATCATTAATTTATTAATTTTTCTTTTTTATTTATAAATAAATTATCAAATTTTAAAAAACTTTATGTATTTTAAGTTTATAAAATTATATTAACTCACCTTTTTCCAAATCATCAAAATATTTTTTTCCAATTTCTACTCCAACTAAATATTGAAAGTTAAAAAATTGATAAAATTGATTTTATTTCAAATCAAATGACAGAATTATGAAATTGAGAAATTGGCTAATTCTCAATTTTACTTAAAAAATATTCATCTAAACACTAAAATTATCCAATTTTTCTAATTTTTTCATTTTTTTGGCCAATTTCTTAATTTTGAATTCAAAATTGATCATGGGTCACCAGCGTGGTGCTATATTCCTTTTATTTCTTTAAATTTTGGTCAAACCATTTTTTCTAATGTGGAAGTTTGTGTATTTTAATTAAATTAGTGAAAAAATTCTGATCATCTTTGACGTTTGGTTGTTAGTCTAAATAGTGGAAGACTATAATTTGTTTCGAAATTATTCTAACAATTTTTCTTTTAAAATTGCCCTTAAATTGATGAAAAGAATATTAAGGGCAACTATAAAAAATCTTTTAATTATACTATTTATCAGACATAATTTTTTAGCCCAATTAGCTAGTCGAGCTATTTGTACTAATTTGGTTAACTTTTAGTCAAACTAATTGAAATCAACTGAAACCAAATGCCCTCAAAGTTTTTATTAGTTTTTCGATGGAAAAGTTCTCTTTACCCATTGTATACAAAGGTAATTACACTTATATCCCTCAGATATAAATGTAAGAATTTTACCCATATACCCTTGCCTCGTCTGTTTGCCGATTGAAATTAAGAATAAATTAACCATGAATTGAACAGTGTTTTCTAGTGGCAAAAGGGTAAATAGACTACATTTTTGGAATAATTACCTATAGATTTTCTTTATTTATCAAAAATCCCCCGAGATTTTAATAATTATTTATATCCCTTCTTTTTAAATTTATTACCTACAACCCTGATTATTATTTAATTAAATTTTTTCTGAAAATTTCACTTTTACACCCCCGTAATTTTATAATTAAACCCCTAAAAACTTAAAGTTCTCACACTTCATTTTTTTCTCCCAAATATTTACAGATAAATACTTTAAATATTTTTATTTATAAAAAGTCCAAATATTAATATTTTTTAAATAAAGATTTATAAAAAGGAGCTTAAATATTTTAAATATTTTACAAATAAATCCTAATATTTGTATATTTACAAATAAGCCCCTTGAATATTTTTATTTATAAAAATTCGAATATTAATATTTTCTAAATAAAAATTTACAAAAAGGACTTTAAATATTTTACAAATAAACTCTATATAAGAAATTAAATGACAAATTTAATATTTGTTCATATACAAATAAGCCCCTTGAATATTTTTATTATTAAATATGTCCAAATTTATAAGTTTTAAAATCAAATTTTATAAAAAAGAGTTGAAGGTATTAAAATATAAAATTTAAAAATACAAGCTTAATATTTTATATATTTACAAATAAACCCCTCAAATATTTTTATTCAAAAATAAGCCCAAATTTTATCAATTTTTTAATAAAATTTCACAATATTAAAGTTTTTAACAATTAAACTTTGAAATTACAAGTTTAATATTTGTACATTTACAAATAGACCCCTTGAATATATTTATTTATAAATAAGTCCAAAATTTTATCAAATTTTATCATCTTTAAAATAAAATTTTACAAAAAAGATATTGAAGGTTTTAAACATAAAATTTTAAATTACAAGTTTCATATTTCTACATTTACAAATAGACCCTTTGAATATTTTTATTTATAAATAGGTCCAAATTTTATTATTTTTTAAATAAAATTTTACAAAAAAGAAATTAAAGATTTTTAAATTTAAAATTTAAACTCATAAGTTCATATTTGTACATTTACAAATAGATCCCTTGAATATTTTAATTTATAAATAAGTCCAAATTTTTATCATTTTTAAAATATTTACAAAAAAGACATTGAAGGTTTTAAAACATAAAATTTTAAATTACAACTGTAATATTTGTACATTTATAAATAGACCCCTTGAATATTTTTATTTATAAATAAGTCCAAATGTTTTTATTTTTTAGATAAAATTTTATGAAAAAGACATTGAAGGTTTTTTAACTTAAAATTTAAACTTACAAGTTTCATATTTGTACTTATTTATAAATGAAATATGAAATTTGTAAATTTAAATTTTAAGTTTAAAAACCTTTAATGTCTTCTTTATAAAATTTTATTTAAAAAATAATCAAATTTGGACTTATTTATAAATAAAAATATTCAAAGGATCTATTTGTAAATGTACAAATATTAAACTTATAATTTAAAATTTTATGTTTTAAAATCTTCAATGTCTTTTCCGTAAAATTTTATTTAAAAAATAATAAAATTTGAACATATTTATAAATTAAAATATTCAAAAGGTCTATTTGTAAATGTACAAATATTAAAATTTTAATTTTAATTTTAATTTTTTAAACCTTCAATATTTTTTTTGTAAAATTTTATTTTGAAGATGATAAAATTTTAGACTTATTTATAAATAATATATTCAAGAGATTAGTTTGTAAATGTACAAATATTAAACTTATAATTTAAAATTTTAATTTTTAAAAACTTCAATATTGTGAAATTTTATTAAAAATTAATAATATTTCGGCTTATTTATAAATAAAAATATTTGAGGGGTTTATTTGGAAATATATAAAATATTAAGCTTGTATTTTAAAATTTTAAGTTTTAATGGCTTCAGCTCTTTTTTGTCAAATTTTATTTTAAAACTTATAAATTTTGGACTTATTTATAAATAAAAATATTTAAGGGGCTTATTTGTAAATGCACAAATATTATATTTGTAATTTAATTTCTTATATAGGATTTATTTGTAAAATATTTAAAATATTTAAGGTCCTTTTTATTAATTATTATTTGAAAAAGATTAACATTTAAATTTTTTTATAAATAAAAATATTCAAGGGACTTATTTGCAAATATACAAATATTAGGATTTATTTATAAAATATTTAAAATATTTAAGCTCCTTTTTATAAATCTTTATTTGAAAAATATTAGGATTTGAACTTTTTTATAAATAAAAATATTCAAAGGATTTATCTGTAAATGTTTTGAGAAAAAGAATGGATGATGAAAAGTTTAATTTTTTAGGGGTTTAATTATAAAATTACAGAGGGTAAAAGTGAAATTTTTGAAAAAAAATTTAATTAAATAATTATCCGGGGGTTATAGGTAATAAATTTGAAAATGAGGGGAGCGTAGGTAATTATCAAAATTTCGGAAAATTTTTGGTAAATAAAAAAATATGTGGGGGCGTAGGTAATTATCCTTAAATTTTTTGAAGGGGTATGCTTAAGACCAAGATAAGTACTGATTTCGAGGACGATTTAAACCAATTTCGTTTCAGCAAAAACAAGCTCCATTTCAGGCAAAATAATTTTTTATTATAATTTCATTATACTTTTAACTATATTTTGCTTTTAGATATAAAAATATCATAAATTTTATAAAAATATGAAAAATTAGAAAATTCAGAAAACTTTGGTGACAATTTTTATTATCCTATCACACTATATTTTGATTAATAGTTTTTAGTAAAAACTACCGATTTCATTGTAAATTTTTAAAAAATTACCTACTTTATTATTATTAAGCAAAAAATCACCCAACTTATATTATAAATTTATAAAACTAATCTCAATTGAAATATTTAAAAAATAATTTATTTTAATCTAGTTTTATTAATTAAATTAACATTAAAAAAATTAAATTATCATCATTTGATTTTATTTCGAACAATTGATTCACAAATATCAAACAAATCAGCCTGACAAAATTAGATTTTAAATTTTTAGTTTAATAAAATTGAACAACCGACCTTTCATAAAAACTAAAATAAAATAAGTTATTTTTATATTAATTTAATAATTATTTAAACTGAAATTAAATAAAAAAAATGTAATTTTTATATCAATTTTAATTGATAAAAATGAATTAAAATAGAAGAAGACAAAATAAACAGCAATAGCGATGGCTGTAGAAGAAGCAGTTGCTCCTGCAGCAGCAGCAGAAGCAGAAGACGATGATGAAGAAGTAAAAAATGGTGATGAAATAGAAGGAAAAAAGAGAAAAAGATGATGACGATGATGGCACTTATTGTTTTGGATCTCAGAAGAAGAAGAAGAAGCAACATCAACAGCGGGACTGCAGAAGAAGCAATTGTTGCTGCGCGCAGCGTAAGAAAACGAAGAATATGACGACACTTATTGTTTCGAATCTCAAAAGAAGGAGAAGAAGCAACAGCCACAACGGCGACTGCAGAAGTAGTTGCTGCTACAGCAAAGGAAAAGGATGAAGAAACATCATGCTTATTGTTTCAAATCTCAGAAAACTTGCTTGGGACATGACAAATAATTTGATTCACTCTTCTATTTAAACTTAGGATTTATCTTAGTACCTTTCTATGTTTAAAATTCTCTTCATTATGATATCTTAGGTCTTATTTTCGGATTCCACCAACCCAAGACCAATTTTGGACTGAATCCTATTCAGTTTAGGACTTGGGAAGGATGAATCTTTATTTAGGATTTTATTTTCGTAGGTTAACTTATTTAGAACTTCTACCAACCCAATTAATGAGTTTAAACTGAGTTATATTCAGTTTAGGACTTGGAAAGCCAGAAACTTACTCAAATTGGATTTCTAGTATTTGTATAAATAGGCCTTCAGTCCTATAGACGGGGGACAATTTTTATTCTCAATAAAGTTCTACTTTAGTGAATTTTCTCTCTTCCTTGTGGATTCAAGGAGTTCTTAACAGAGGCAACGGTGTTTTCCTCGTCTACCACGCTTGTTGCTACGTCAAGTGGTATCAGAGCGAGGCTCTCCTTACTTAATGTCTAACGACGACGCAACCAGCAGCAACCCTAGGGACGGTGCTCCTGTGGGTAATCACATCAGCTGTGAGTATTTTGATTCGACCATGGAGGCAATCCAAAACTCACTTGCAAGGTTGATGCTAAGGATGGATCAACTTGAAGGCTTGAATCAACCGCGTCGACGGATCGATGAAGTGACTCGTGATCCAATTGGTCGAGGAAAGGCTCCGCAAGTGAATCCAAAGGGTTTACAAATCCTTGAAAATTTCAGCGACGAAGAAGTTGAAGACATCCTTCTCCAACCAGTTTCTGAGTATGATAGACGTCATAATTTTCGTTTAAAGATTGATCTCCCATCTTTCAATGGCCAACTTCAGATCGAAGATTTTCTCAATTGGCTTGCTGAAGTGGAACGTTTCTTCGACTACATGGAAATTCCAGATTCGAAGAAAGTGAAGCTTGTTACTTATCGACTCAAGGGGGGTGCATTAGCATGGTGGGAACGCATCCAGTTGGAAAGGGCACGCCAAAATAAAGCTCCAATTCGAGCATAGCCATGGATGAAGGCTCTTCTCGAAAAGCAATTCCTTCCCATAGATTATGACCAGGTACTTTTTCAGCAATATCAAAATTGTCAACATGGTAATCGCAGTGTGAAGGCATATGCTGAGGAGTTTTATCGCCTATCAGCACGTAATAATCTAATAGAGACTGAATCTCATCAAGTGGCAAGATTCATCGGTGGGCTACGCACAACCATCCAAGATAGGATTTCTTTACAACCTATTTGGACGATTAATGAGGCTGTGAGGAGTGCAACTCGTGTGGAGTCCCAATTGGAGCGACCTATCATCAGAAATCAGGTGGGGAGAACCATTGGTGAGAATTCAAAAGGAACACAATCTATTCCTAATAGAGGTGCAGCTACACAACCTTCTCGACCTCCCACACAAGTGAATCTTGAAGCTAGACCTACAAGGCCATCAGGAAATGCCACATCAGCAAAGAACCCAAGTTCAAATCCTGATCTAAAGTGCTATCGTTGTGGAAAATTTGGACATCGTTCTAATGTTTGTCCAGCACGACAACCCTGTGAACTTGGCTATTGAAGATAATTTTGTTGCTAACAATTTACATGACTCAAAAGATGATGACTAGCTTGTGATCAAGAAAACTATGAAGATGGAATATTCGAGGAGCCTGATGGTGAAAGATCATCTTTAGTAGTTCGAAATCTGATGTACATCCCAAAGCAAGAGGAAAACCTACAACGTCACAATATCTTTTGCACTCGATGCACAGTAAATGACAAGATCTGTGACATGATTATTGATGGGGGAAGCAGTGAAAACATCATCTCCAAGACTATGGTTGACAAGCTTCAATTGAAGACGGAATCACATCTTTCTCCCTACAAGATCGACTGGATTAAAAAGGTTGGTGAAACCAAGGTAACTGAACGATGTCAAATTTATTTTTCCATTGGAAAATTCTACAAGGATGAGGTAACCTGTGATGTTGTGGAGATGAATGCATGTCATATTCTTCTTGGCAGACCTTGGCAATTTGATAGAGATTTTACACATCGTGGGCGAGACAATCGCTACATCTTCTTCAAAGATGGAAAGAAAATTATCCTTACCTCCATTGGCGAAGAGCGCCGACCCAAAAGTTTACAAGAGGAGGGTCACTCCTTTCTGATTGTGCAAAATTTTATAAACGAGGCTAAAGAGACATCCCAAATATTTGTTGTGATTGAGAAAGGAATGGAGACAATGTCCATTGAAGCTCCAAAAGGCTTGCAACCCTTCCTAGATGAATTCAAGGAAATCATGCCGGATGATCTTCCTGATGAACTACCCCCAATGAGAGATATTCAGCACCACATTGACCTTGTTCCTGGAGCGAGTTTACCAAAATCTGCCCCACTACAGAATGAGTCCAAAAGAGTCACAAATTTTACAAGACAAGGTTGAGGAGTTGATCAGAAAAGGAATGGTCAGAGTCAGCATGAGCCCATGTACAGTTCCAACCTTATTGACACCTAAGAAAGATGAAAGTTGGCGGATGTGTGTAGATAGTCGAGCTATCAACCGAATCATGGTAAAGTATAGATTCCCAATTCCTCGCTTAGAGGACATGTTGGACATGTTGGAAGGGTCAAAGGTTTTCTCCAAGATAGATTTGAGGAGTGGATACCATCAAATCAGAATTAGACCCAGTGATGAATGGAAAACTGCTTTCAAAACAAAAGAAGGACTTTATGAGTGGCTTGTTATGCCTTTTGGACTCTCAAATGCACCAAGTACCTTCATGCGATTGATGAATCAGGTACTCAAACCTTTCATTGGTCATTTTGTTGTTGTTTACTTTGATGATATCCTGGTGTACAGTCATAATGAAGAAGAATATAAAAGGCATCTAACAAAAGTACTTACTGTGCTGAAGAAGGAGAAGTTGTACATCAACTCAAAGAAATGCCATTTTATGACTGACCACTTGGTGTTCTTGGGTTTCGTTGTAAGTGCTGAAGGCATTCATGTTGATGAAGAAAAGGTAAAAGCTATTAAGGAATGACCTATACCCAGAAGTGTATCAGAAGTTAGAAGCTTCCATGATCTGGCGACATTCTATCGGAGGTTTGTCAAAAACTTTAGTTCCATTATGGCACCAATAACTGAATGTTTGAAGCAACACAAGTTCTCCTGGACTCAAGAAGCTAATAGATACTTCAAGTTGATTAAGGAGAAGTTATCTACTGCACCTATTTTGGCATTGTCTAGCTTCGAGAAGTTATTTGAGGTAGATTGTGATGCTTCGTACATAGGCATTGAAGCCGTTCTATCTCAGGAAGGAAGACCAGTAGCTTTCTATAGTGAAAAGTTGAGTGAAGCTCGAAAGAAGTGGTCAACATATGAGCTGAAATTTTATGCTGTTGTACAAGCAGTTCGTCATTGGAAGCACTATCTAATTCAACGAGAGTTCATTCTATATACTGACCACCAAGCTTTGAAATTCATTGATAGCTAGAAGGACTTGAATCGTATGCATGGTCGATGGTCGTCATTCTTACAGCAATACACCTATGTTTTGA
This sequence comes from Trichopus zeylanicus subsp. travancoricus, assembly GCA_005019695.1. Taxonomy (NCBI): domain Eukaryota; kingdom Viridiplantae; phylum Streptophyta; class Magnoliopsida; order Dioscoreales; family Dioscoreaceae; genus Trichopus; species Trichopus zeylanicus. The sequence goes on along the minus strand of RXID01014896.1, from coordinate 174,095 downwards.
AACACAAATCTGGACAAAAAAAAATAAGGTGGCAGATGCTTTGAGCCGTAGGGCAGCCTTGATAGTAATTATAAGCAACGAAGTTGAAGGGTTTGATTATTTGAAGGAATTGTTTGCTGAAGATGAAGATTTTAAAGAAAGGTATAGAAAGTGCCAAGCAGGACAAAAAAGTGATTTATATCTCCATGAAGGCTTTCTCTTTAAGGGTTCTCGTCTTTGCATTCCAAGGTGCTCCTTGAGAGAAAAGGTGGTGAAAGAGTTGCACAGCAATGGCTTAGCAGGACATCTTGGGCGTAACAAGAGCATTGCACTAGTTGAAAAGCGCTACTACTGGCCACAACTTAAAAGGGATGTTGGTCACTTTGTACAAAGATGCTATGTATGCCAAACAGCCAAAGGAAACTCTCAAAACACTGGCTTTTATACCCCCATTGCCTGTGCCAAATGCCCCATGGGAGGATCTATCGATGGATTTTGTTTTGGGTCTCCCCAGGACTCAACGAGGCTTAGATTCAGTATTTGTTGTTGTCGACAGATTTTTCAAGATGGCACACTTCATTCCATGTAAGAAAATAGCAGATGCAACAAGAGTGGCTAATCTATTCTTTCAAGAGATTGTAAGGCTACATGGAGTGCCAAAGACTATCACTTCTGACCGTGACACAAAATTTCTAAGTCACTTTTGGAAGACATTGTGGAGCGATTTGATACGTCTCTACAATTTAGTAGTGCTTATCATCCACAAACAGATGGACAAACTGAAGTGGTGAATCGAACACTTGTAAACATCATCGTGTCTTGCAAAAGACAAACCAAAGCAGTGGGGACTATGCCCTCGCACAAGCGGAATTTTGCTTTCATATAACATGGAACAGGTCCACGGGAAAATCGCCATTTGAAATTGTCAATGGAAGAACACACCAAAACACCCGCTGGATTTGGTGGTGTTGCCCAAATTACCAGGAATAAGAATAGCTGCAGACAATATGACGAAGAGAATTATTGAAGTGCATACTGAGGTAAAGAAGAAATTAGAAGAATCCAATGCCCAATACAAAATTAAAGCGGACATTCATAAGCGTTCAAAAGAATTTCAAAAGGAGATCTGGTGATGGTACACTTGAGGAAGGAACGGTTTCCAGTTGGAACTTACAACAAACTGAAACAGAAGAAAATTGGGCCACTGAAGATACTAAGAAAGATAAACAACAATGCCTATGTCATCGACCTCCCAAAGGATTTGGGGATCTCAAACACTTTTAATATTCAAGATTTGTTTGACTACTATGCACCTGAGGACTGCACATTACGACAAAGTAACTCGATGACGAGTTCTTTACAAGAAGGGGACACTGATGTAGGACACTCAAAGGAAGTTCAAGAATATCAAAAGAAGCTAATTCATAAGTCAAGGGGGCATGACAAATGATTTGATTCACTCTTCTATTTAAACTTAGGATTTACCTTACTTAGTACCTTTCTATGTTTAAAATTCTCTTCATTATGATGTTTTAGGTCTTATTCTCGGATTCCACCAACCCAAGACCAATTTTGGACTGAATCCTATTCAGTTTAGGACTTGGGAAGGATGAATCTTTATTTAAGATTTTATTTTCGTAGGTTAACTTATTTAGAACTTCTACCAATCCAATTAATGGTTTAAACTGAGTTATATTCAGTTTAGGACTTGGAAGGCCAAAAACTTACTCAAATTGAATTTCTGGTATTTGTATAAATAGGCCTTCGGTCCTATGGACGGAGGACAACTTTTATTCTCAATAAAGTTCTACTTTAGTGAATTTTCTTTCTTCCTTGTGGATTCAAGGAGTTCTTAACAGAGGCAACGGTGTTTTCCTCGTCTACCACGCTTGTTGCTACGTCAACAACCAAGCAATTGCGAGTTATAATGGTGAGAGGCTATCTCTAGGATTCTTCCACCATCCCATCCACCATCGCTTCACGTCAGGAGTGCTAGAGAAAGCAACAACAGGCTCAAGTTGCTTGTTCGCGTTCACGTTGGCCAGGCCGCCGGATCAACCATTCTTTCATTGCTCCAACAACCTCAAAATTCTACATCTTCAAAATAATTTTTGAGGCTGTTTCATCCCGATCTCAGTCGAAACCGAAACATTTTGAGCTGAGATTTGACGAGAGCCAGGTAAATGTTAAAATTTTCAAAGGTACCTACCTATTTAAAGAATAAATTGATTATTTTATATGTCGCAACAAATTTTCAAATCATCTTGATCATTTATCGCGATTATCGCATGATTATCAAATCCATGCAATTAACTTGTGCTAATAATTGGCATAGTTGAGATTACATACCGAAGTGTTGGTTCAAAATGAAGACTCGGGGGGATTTGCTGATAAAATAATAACCCACTTCGGAGCAATTTCATATTCCATTTTCGGTTCTACTAACATAATATCAGATCGAAGTGTGAGTGTTGTTCATCCTGCAATTGGACCAGTACTCTTCCGCAAGCTTAGAGAAGTAGGAATCTTTGCTTTCCATCAATTTTTCAGGCTTGTCAAATTCCACAATTTTTCCTGCAAATAGAACACAGAACAGGAAAATTTTCCAAGTAGATTGATCGCATACTATGTGTCATCGCATACTATGTGTCCTACTATCTTCAAAATCTGAGGGTTTAATCTAGACAAGTGATGATTTGTAGCATACCATGAGAAAGGACCATGACCATATGGCTGTCTGTAACTGTCGGAACTCGGTGCGCAACAGTTATCACAGTGCAACTTGCGAATTCCTGCCTTATTACCTTCTGCAAGACAGCATCTGTGGCAGAATCTATCGATGCGGTTGCTTCATCTAGAACCAATATCTTGTTCCGGCGTAGTAGGACCCGACCGAGGCAGAGCAATTGCCGTTGCCCGGTGCTCCAGTTCTCGCCATCATCACTCACTTCCATTGCCAATGAAACAGAAAACTGATGAGCTACACGTTAAACTATTCATGGAGGAATAATGGTTTACCTGGTGAATCTAGTAGGCCAGGAAGATTGCCAATGGTGGCCTTCAGTTGGCACTTCTCTAGAGCCTGATAGAGAAGCAAGACATTGTTGACTAGATCGTAAAAACATAGCGACAAATGTAGGGAGAATGGTAATTGGCTTACCTTCCATATCTCCCCGTCAGTGTACAAGCCAAGGGGGTCTAAATTACTTCGAACACTTCCACGAAAAAGAGTCGGATCTTGAGGAATTATACTCAGTTTCATCCTTAGATCTTTGAGGCCTATGGAGCAGATGTCAAGTTCATCAATAAGGATCTTTCCATTAACAGGCTCGACAAGACGAAACAATGCACTTATTAGAGTTGTTTTTCCACTTCCAGTCCTTCCCACGACTCCAATCTTTTGCCCTGGCATGAACGAGCATGTGATTCCTTTGAGAACGAGTGGTGCATTTGCTCGATACCGAATCTGCTCATCAAGAAGTTAAAGACCGAGAGAATTGAAAACAACAAAAACTAAGTGTAAGATGTAGTTTCCATGCACACCTTAAGATCCAAAAATTCTTTCTTTCCCTCATGAGGCCAAGATTGTGGCGGCCTCTTCGCGTCAATAATAGCAGGAGGTTCTGATGGAATATGCATATATTGTTTGATCCTTTCAATTGAGATGATGGAGTTCTCCAACACCGAGTAAAATTGAGTTAGAAATACTTGGATGCTAATAAGCGTCAGCGCACATGAAAGAGAGAGACCGACAAATCCTGAAATGAGATTAAAATCAGTCATAGATTGCACAATTTGCAGGAGTTTGGTGGAAGTCGAAGGAAAAAATCGTACCTGGTGGAATGGTTCCTTGAGGAACTGCCACAAGAGAGATAGTACAAGCAAGGAGAATCAAATTCTGCAGTGCTTCGACTCGAATGAGAACCCATTCCATGGAAGCAATTGTATGAAAGAAAAGTGTCGCATCAGCATCAATAAGCTGGAAATTAGTACTGATGAACCTCTCTGATATTGCAAAAGCTCTTATGGTGACTACCCCAAGCATTGTCTCTGCCGCATAGTTTGTGACAGGTGCTTGGTCGTTCCATTAATCCTTACTAGCTCCCTTGCTGAAGCTAGATAGTACCTCTTTGAATGAGACAATTATTAGACACTAGAAGCTAATATCCATCATGAAATAAACCCAGTTCATAACAAATAATTGGATTTCACCTGAATATATATCATGAAAATCAGTGCTGGGACTGCAACAATCACAATTGGCCAGGTTACAATGGCCATGATCACTATGACTGATATGAGTTCAATCCAGCCAGCAAGTGCATAAGTCATAGAATAAGGTATATCAAAGTCTACAATGCTCACATCTGAAGATGCCTGCATTGATCAATATGTAAACTCAACATATAATCTAAAAAAATTTCTTCAAGTATGTTCGCAAAGAAAAGCTTACCCTAGTTAGGATCCTTCCAACGGGAGTTGAATCAAAGAAAAGCATGGGAGACTTGAACACTGAATCCATGAAACCAGAGAAGAATGCCTTTGTGGCCTTCAATCCAAGAAATGATGAAAACAAACTCCTTATGAATGCAAATAGGCAGCTGAGAACTGAAATCACTGTATAAACTCCTATCAAAAGACTTAGACTAATACTCTGCATTTGAACAGCAATAGCTAACCAATAGGATGACATAACTTGCAGAATTGCAAAGATGGATTGGGTTAAGATAACCAAAGAAAAGAGAAGAGAACCCTTTGAGACATTGATGTAAGCTTTGTAGGGTTTCCATCCAACATTTCCGATCTCAGTTTCTTCATCTTCTGTCAGTTGTGTTGTTGATTGGCCCTTGACAGAAATTTCATCCTCAGTCGTATCAATATGGTGCAGCCCACTAATATCCAACTGGGTTTTTTCTTCTGATGCTTCATGAGTGACAGAATCTAGTACTACTTTTGCTGATTGGTGAGCATTCACGAGCTTTGCAAATGCCATTCCTGATCTAAGAAGCTCCTCATATGTTCCTACCTGTGTAATTTGTCCATCTTCCATGACCTGGAGAAGAAAGAGCTAAATCTTAAGAATGTTTTTATCTAAATATAATTTCTGTTCATTTATAAAGAAAGAAGCACACCAGAATCCTATCAGCTTCAGGTAAAAAATCGATTTGATGAGTCACGAGAATGATGGTCTTCTTTCGCAGCATGCCCATGACACATTTCTGCAAGTTCAAACTTATTTCAATCAGAAACCATCTAAATATTTTCATAGAATCATCTAACTAGTTTCTAGTATGGGACAAACATTGCTTGCCTTGAAGAGGATTGCAGCTGTATGTGCATCTACTGCACTGAAAGGATCATCTAAAAGGTAAATATCGGCATCATTATAGACAGCTCTAGCAAGTTGTAATCTTTGTTTTTGCCCTCCACTCAGGTTCAGACCTCTTTGCCCAATCTCAGTAAGGTCTCCATGATCAAAGCTTTCTATGTCATCATCCAGCGCACAAGCTTTGATGGCCTCTTCATAGTTACTTGTGTTCATAGGCTTCCCGAATAGAATGTCGGCCCGAATTGTGCCACTTTGGATCCATGAAGCTTGTGAAACATAAGCAACGGAGCCACAAAATTCAACCTGAATTAGAGGTAAACTCCACATTAGCATGTTTGAACTGATATGGTTGTCCATCCAGAAAAGAATTAGTTCAAATTGTTGATAAAAGACTTACTAATCCTGAGATTTTTGGTATTTCGCTGAGTATGGCACAAAGAAGTGACGACTTTCCAGAACCAACAGGTCCAACTATGGCAACCTTTTCTCCTCTGCACACACCCAAATCGATTGATTTCAAAGTTTGCATGCTTAAACTTGAATCCCAGCTATAAATCCCCTTATCTATCTTAACACTGAAACCAGAACTTTGCAAAGGGTTCGTCTTCACGTCATCTTCTTTGATTTCCTCTTCTAGTAAGAAAGCATCCAGGCGGTCCAGTGACACCTTGACTTGTATAATAGCTGAAAGGACCTCAGGCAACATTCTCACAGGCTCTGCCATGATACGCAAGGTTGCTAGAACAGTGAAGATGGTGCCTGCATCCAAAGGAGCAGTTCTCATAATGGCAGTTCCTGCAAAAATGGCAGCTGAAACAACAGTGGGAGACATCCAATACAAGGCAGTGCCATAAGACTTCTTAATTTGAATCTCTTCCAACCATTTGAACTCCTTATCTCTTAGAGATTGGATCATTTTCCTGAAATTCTCCTCCCATGACTGTAGCTTAATGATCTTCATGCTGTTCAAGACTTCCGATGTTGCTCTTAGTCTCTCATCTTGAGCAACCATGAATTTGAATTGATAGGCTTGCAACAGCTTTGCAAAGGGGATGTTAAGAACCGCACAAATGACAAGAGGAACTAGCCCTGGTACAACTCCTAATCCTACAGCCGAGAAAAGGACAGCTATGGAGAGACATAGTTGGAGAGGAACACTCCATCCCAAGTGGAACCACCAAGGGAATTCACCAAGTCTGTATGCATCAACTGCAATGTAGTTCACTATCTCTCCCGTGGAGTGTCTTCTTCTTCCTAGACTAGAGAGCTTAAGCTGTTTTTGGAAAACGGCCGCTATTAGAGCCGATCTCATTCTCATTCCGCACCTTCTGGAATCGAAAAACCAATGCCTTTGAGAAAGGGACTCCACAACCTTGACAAGTAACAGGGATACTACCAACAAGATGCCCCATTGGAGATCTTTGCTTGTTTGGTTTGAGTACTGAACTAGTGCATAAAGTAAAGATGGCGAAGCAACGGTAGAAACTGTCTTCAGAAATGAGTAGAATCCAATCAACAGCATTTGCTTCATGTAACATCTCATCAAGGAAAAGAATACCAAGTTTTTGGTCTTTGACTTGTCCTGAGTTTCATGATCCCATGCAAGAGAAAATGTTTGGTGCGCTAGAAATGCAGTATCTTCCGAGTCTAAAGCAGGAATGTCACTAACAACTAACGGCTTTGAGTGACCTAAACTCATTAAAGGATTCATCCAAGAAAATGTCAGCCTACTTAGAAAACTGGACTCTCCAAATATTGTTTGAGCCTTTTCAATTAAGAGTGGCTCAGATGAGATGCTCTTTTGAGTGTCATACTGATTTATATGATCTGCCCTAATGAGTTTGAAAGCACAAAAAAAAAACAGAAGGTTCAGAAACCATGTTATCATGTGAAAGATCAAAACTTGGTTGCCCCTTGCCATAGTAGTGATGTTAACAGCAGAGATAAGGAGTGATGCAGAGAGCCACCACAACAGAGTTATGGCTCTCTCCAACTTGGTTCTGTGGATATTTAAGGAGGCTGCCAGGCCAATCCATACTAGTCCGTTTACAATGTAAACCGTCCAGCTCCCCTGCCTGAATCCATGATCAGCATCAAACAAGCACCATACTCCAGCAATGAAGCTAGCACTGCTTGCAGCTGCACAGCATACTGAAACAAGCATGAAAAATCAGTCTTTTGTCCTGCTCCAATTTGTATATTTTCTTCTTAGAAAAGTCATAACCAAAGTGAAACAGTATACGAGCAGGAAAACGATATTCAGAGCATCTACTAGGATTCTTTGGGTGCACGAAGATCCAAGGTTGAACTCTCTGCCACAGATCCATGGCCAACCCCCTGCAAGCAAAGATAAAAAAGAAGAAAGAAGCTGAAAATGAGTTGCTCAAGATGATCACAGACCATCAGATCAGAACAAAATACAACACGACCAAAAGTAAAAAGAGCAATAATTTAACTAATAAAAGTAAAAGAAAAGGCCATAAGTAAGAACGAACAAGAGGACAAAGTACCTTTTAATCTCTCGAAAGAAGCCATGCTCAGAGTTCTTTCCTTCTCCTGAAATCTTCCGGAATCCACAGATCTGGATGTACACTAATTTAATATGAATGGCACGAACTGGAGTTGAACTTATAATTTTATATTATCATGATCGTCCGTGACCAGCTCGAGCCCGCGCATGAAAGCAATTTATCCATATTTTTCGGAAACCCAACTATCATGACAAATGTCAGACCGCTGTCTTTCCCTTTTTTTTTTCTTTTACTTTTAATTTTTAATTTTAAAATCTCTTTTAATATTCTTTAAATTAATTTTCGATAATTTTAATTTGTTTATGATTATAAATATATTATAATTTTAAAATAATTTTTGAAATCGTTTCGTTACGTTTTTTCATTGAAATTAATATGTTTTCAATCAATATTTTAATATTTTAATATATTTTTATTTAACACTTATTATTTTTTTTTATGAAAGAAATCTATCCTTCCGTCTTTTAAGATTTGACGACATTCATCGGTTCCAACATTTATTATAATAGATGAAAAAATTAAAAATATTAGAATAATAATTTTCCGTGCATTTTAATTTAGAAAAAAATTACTCATAGCCTTCTAGAAGATTTACCGATTTAATTTTAAACAATATATCTGTTTATGTCTTAATGTGTATAATTATGTCTACAAATTTATGTTCATTATGAAAATCATGTGATAATATTACTGTAATTTTGTTTATATTATTTTGTTAGGTGCCATCAAACGATCGAAGTTGATAATTCCATCCAAAAGATGAATGGTAAATGCAAATTTTTTTAATTTTCTTTTAACTCAATAATTATATTTAAACTTCTTATTTATTGATTGATTGTTTTTTAATGATCATCACATGCCATCCATGATTTGTTTATGGGAATACAGCGATGATCTAATGATCCATGTGGCCATTGTTTCGCGGTGGTCATATGTGTGTGGGCTTGGTCCCCGTTACGTGGCTGTGAGCCACCAAACGTTGAATGAGCGATTAAAAACAAGTCTTACTTTTAATACAATGGAGTACGAATTTACTCTGTATCGCATCAATTTTGGTTTGACGTCCTCAATGTTTTTACATATAAAATAAATGTAACAATGTCTAAAATTTTTTGATATTTAAATCAAAAAATATTTTGAGAATATTTATATGGTATGATATTTTTAAGTAAAAAGTATATAAAATAAAATCTCTTCATTTTCTTATTCTTTTAAAATTTATATATTTGATTAGTATGATATAATTAAGAAAAAAAACTGAGATTTAAAATAATGATGAGACAATTTTATTACAAGAATCTAAAAAAAATTTCCCTTCATTTTTTACTTTCAGTATCTGATTATAAAAATTTATTAGAATGTTTGATTCCATCGCGGGATCACAATTTTAATATTTAATATTTGATTTCGATCACTGTATTTAATTCAATACAGAAACACTGTGAATAGCGTTATAGTGCAAAATATACGATTCGTGTGGAATTTTTTTGACTATTATTCATCTAAACAAGTGTGTCAACTTGGTGAGATGCAGACATAATTCGAGTGTCCATCTATCGGTGGTTCCAACTTAGTTCAGTTGCTGACCCGACTTAAGCTCAACTCCGGCGAGCCTTGAATTAAGTTTGAGATTGATCTAACGGACCTAATCAACCATGGGATTACCGTATGCTTGTTCACGAGCTGGCGGGTGGTATCGTTGGCGATGGTCGTGCGTGCGGGTTTTGGTCGCCATTGATGAAGCCATGCATGTGCATGGCGCTGATTTGAGAAATATCGAGAAAATAAATAATGACAAATCGAGTTGGACGCGGCTCAACCTCCCAAGTAGTATCTTTTTGCGTGCAGGCAGTGTATATCAAATGTATCTCTGCGTTTCGACTCTCGCAGCAAGCATTCGGAATCAATTGAACGAAAAATTGCCACGTGTAATTCGGGGAGCTTGGTAAATAATTCGCCGAGCTCAGGGATGTATGTCTCGCGTGAAAACTTTTGAGTTCAGGGAAGGGATAGTTTTGTCGAATCAAATAACTTTTATTTAAATATGTTTCGAATTCAAAAATGACCGAGTTACAATTTCGATTCGAATCTCGGTCAAAATAAAAAAAATCATAACAATCAAGGATTGGTGTAAAGAAAAAAATTTAATTAAAATAAAAATTGATGTCCGATTTTTTTATAATTTTAATTTATGATTATATATATATATAAAAGTTTTATTGATAAATAATTTACTTAACTTGCATCTCAAAGAATATAAAACATCACAAGATCGCGCTTCAAATATTATCCACTGCTAACAATTCTTTTTGTTACGAGATCCTCTCATGTTCGTCTCAATCAAAATAGGCTCTTAGATTTTGTACCGGCGAAGTGATCATTAATAATTTTTATTGGGCCTCATCGGGCTCAGCCCAGCCCATCTTTTTTAAGCCCAGACTCCCAATTGGTTCATTTTCTCGTCAAGTGGGATTCCAATTTTGGTCTCAAGTGGTCCCGGCGAACAATCAACGTACTGTAAACCCCGAAAAGATTGGCAGTGTCACCGTAACGCAATAATAACATAATTAATTATGTTAACGGAGCCCGATTGACTGTCAATTTCGGTTCAATAAGCTCCTTAAGATTTCAATCCGAGCCCGATTTCTCAATAATTTATATAATGAAGAAAATTATAAAGAAGCTCATTTGAAATTTTTCGATAACTAACTGTTCTAATACTTAAATTAATATAATAGAGAAACTATATTAACATTAATTTCTTATTTTTGAAAATTTTTTTTTATAAATCGAGAATGTGATTTGATTGATCCGTAATCTCGGTCTTGATCTCATCGAATTTTTCGTAATTGATTATGATAATTCCTGGATCCTTAGGAAAATAATCTTCAATGATCATTATTATTAACTTTTTTAAATATTTGACCACTTTCGTATCTAGGCCAAATATATTATATTTTTTTAATTATATCAGGATGACCATTCACTAAAGGCGTATTTGATAATTAATTAACACTAATATTAAAGATAGTGAACTAACTATTTTTGTAAATTAGTATTTTTTTGTCAAAATTGATTCATAATAATTTGAAGTTTGAAAGCATACTTATTTTTTTCTAATATCTTAATTTAATAATAGTATAAAATAATTAATATTCTTAGTAAAAAAAGTTAGTCAGGCTAATAAAAAATTAATCCGTTATTAAACAATGACTAGATTAGCAACTCTCACAACGTGGAGCTTAATTGACCTTAATTACCTTGATCAGTAGCTTCGGTTAGCAGCACAACCCATGACTTGGGGTTTTAATTTGCTCTTGGTTCAGCTGTTCTCAGCTTTGAAATTTTTTGCAATCGATTCAATTAAAAAAATTTAAAAAATCGAATCAAAACCACAATTTTTGGCTCGATTTAGCCAATTATTTCGGTTTGAACCAAGGTTTTAAATTTTTGGCTTAATCAAATTATTTTTAAAATTTTTTATTAAATATTGACTTTAATTTTAAAATATTAAAAATATAAATAATTAAAAAATAATTTATATACATATTTTTTTTGAAATTTTTAAATAATAACAAATTTTTTAAAAAAATATTACTTTAAATATGAAAAAAATAAAACTTGGAGCTACCCAGCCCGAACACCACAAGCCTCTTGAAGAGAATTAGCAACTTAGACAAAACACAAACTCAGATAAAAAATTAAGATAAAAAAATTAAATATTATATTTTTAAAATGGAGAAATTACCTACAACTCCCTGTAATTAGTCTTAATTACTTACAACCCTCTAATTTTCGGAATTACCCAAATCCCTTTTTTTTAAACTATTTACTATACCCCTTGATTGTTATTTAATCAAAATTTTTTCAAAAAATTCTGATTTTACTTTCGGTTATTTTTACAATTAAACCCCTAAAAAATTATTATTTATTATTTAACATCCGAAATTCGGATCTTTTGTAAATAACACCCCGAAATTATTCCGATTTATAGAAAAATTTTCGAAATTCGGATTTTTACAAGTAACACCCCGAAATTATTTCAATGTATAGAAAAGTCCCTGAAATTATTGCGACGGTGGCGAGGATGGCGGTGCGCAAGCGGTGATGCCGGAGGCTAGCGGCGGAAGTAGAGGCCTGAGGCCAGCGCGCGGGAGCGGACGGCGGAGGTCGGTGAGCGAGCGAGGACGTTGAAGGCTGAGGCCGAGGGCGGCGTGCCGATGCGTTGATAAGCGGGCGCGGACGGCCTCAGCACACGGGACGAAGGCCGAGGTCGACGCGCCTGCATGTCGAGGCCGAGGCCAAGGTTGTCCGCGCCGACGTGCCGGGGCTGGTGTGCCGGTGAGCTTGCAAGCGAGCACGGACGCCCTCGGCATGTTGGACGGAGGGCGAGGTCGATGCGCCTGCGTGTCGAGGCCGTCCGCGCCTGCGTGCTGAGGCCGTCCGCCCCCGTGTGCTGAGGTTGGCGCGCCGGTAGCGGGAACGAACGGCCTCGACCTGGGCCGTTCATGCTGGCCTCGGCCTCGGCCTCCGGCTTCCACGCTTGCTCACCGGCCTTCGCCTCCGCTCTAATGCGCCAGTCTCCGACGTCACCACCTGCGCGCCACCACTCTCGGCGCCATCGCAATAATTTCGGGGACTTTTCTATAAATCGGAATAATTTCGGAATGTTATTTGAAAAAATCTGAATTTCGGAGATTTTTCTGTAAATCGAAATAATTTCGGGGTGTTATTTGTAAAAATCTAAATTTCGGGATGTTAAATAATAAATAATAAATTTTTAGGGGTTTGATTGTAAAAACAACCAAGAATAAAATCGGAGTTTTTTGAAAAAATTTTGATTAAATAACAATATGGGGGTGTAGATAAATATTTCGAAAAAAAAAGGGTATGGGTAATTTCAGAAATTAAGGAGGTAGATAATTTTTCAATTTTAGATCAAAATATTTCGAATTAGCCTAAAATGAAAATAGTTTGGCCGAAATCTAAAGAAATCTTAATTTGATCTGAGTTACCTTTTCACTCAAATTTCAAGTTTCTCAAAAAAAAAAAAAAAAAAAAAAAAAAGGGAAGAAAACGATGGCTATCTCGTGAGCGAAGCACCAAACCTTTTCAGGTTGATTTCCTTAATTGAATTGCACAGATTGAGTGCATGTGATCTTTGCTTCTGCAGCAGAAGACTTCCAAGTCTGGTTGCTGTTGAATCATGAACAAGCAAGCAAAGGAAATCAGCCAGCCAAAATTATCGTATTGGTGTCTATTCACGTCAACTGTTCTTGCGTGCAAATTAAAGATCCTGCCCGGTCTCTTTTTTGAGCTCTCTTAGCATTTATGGTTGAGCCCATTAAATTCTCGGTCGTGCCACAATTCATTGCCATTCATTTCGTATGCATCTTTGCATGTGAGTACCTCCACTTGCTACTGCAAATACCTTTTCCACTTTTGACTCACCCAACTACGGTTTCTCCTTATTTTCCTTATCAATTGGGAGGTTGATGCTTGATAGTTTGCCCTAATGACTTTTAAATTTTAATTGAATTGTCCTCGTCTGGTGCTAAATGACATTTTTAATAATTAATTATTTATAAATAATTTTCTGGTATATAGAATTTATTTATTTATTCTGAGTTGTTTGCCTAGCCCTAAACGAGGAGACAAGCCTGGTGACGACAAGCTGGCTTTTGCCCTAAAAACGAGTCAAGGTCTCACAAAATGCCAAGTCATTGTATCATTAAGATGCACTTGCGGACAATAATTAGATTTCTCCGTGAAGGTCAGGGCCACAAGAAATAATTATGTAACGCTCACATTCCTTTCAAGACGTGTATGCTCATGTGGTTAGGCGAGGATTAATCGATTAATTAAGGTTATTAAGAAGCATTAAATCGGCGGCCTTGGCACCTGCTCAATAATTTAGGATTGCTTCAAGGGTAAGGACAAAACACATTTTTTAACGTGCACACAACCAGTTTGATTCTTCAAAAAACAACAAGCTCGCACAATTATTTTATACTAATGTAATTAATTATATGTTAATTGTCCATAGACGATGGCCGAGGCACAAGTTCATCTGCACGCGGATGACGTGTCCGCCATTGAAATAATTTTCATTGTTTTTTTATATTTTTTTATATAAAAAAAAATACTGAAATCTAAATCGCAAGTGAAAAAAACCGAACCCGGTCTGTGCTAACTTGTTCGGTTTTTGTCTTGAATTTTGTTTCATGGAACAAGGTTGGCAGTTTCGGATTCGGTTCCTTAAGACACCTGAAAGACAAGTCCGAATCCCCGAAGATAAACGACGTCAGTCACCGTCAAGTAACGGCGTGACACGTACACGGCGGGAGCCGATAGCGTGAGCCGCATGGTGACGTCGATGGGCAACGGCGGCGGGGCCCGCCGACCCTCGTGGTCCCGGGGCTCATTAAAGCCCGTGTTGAAATGCTTATTTACGACAGGGTCCTCGAGCCTCACAATGCAAATGGATCGAGTCAATTTGTTGAGCTTTCCGTAATTTTACGAGGCGGAGTTACGGAATGAGACTGAAAACTCGAAATCCAAAGTCGAGGCATTTATTGCGGCGCTCTGAACGAGCTCGATTACACCAAGCCATTGTAAATTAATATTATTTTCAAATAATATTTTAGTTAAAATTTGTTTCATAACCAAAATTACTTAGTCGCAATTTGTTTAGAATAATTCCAAATCGAAGGAGCCCTTGACGCCTAAACATCCATTTTAATTGTCTGCTTGGAATAAATATTTTTATAATTTATATTTTAATTTTCTAGTGTTCAATATGAATTTTTTAATTTTAAAAATAAATTTACTTAAGTCTCTCTTTTTGACTATTTAATCTTTAACAGTGTTTTCCGCATTGTTCTAAATTTTTTACATCTCACGGTATTTGTGGATAAGGAACTGATTTCGGATTCTCAAAAATTGAGTCAAAATTTTTTTTATAAAATTAATATTATTTATTTTACATTATTATTAAATTAAATTATTATAAAAAATTAAATAATTTTTTAATTTTAAATAATTATATAATTAATTTTAATAAAAAAAATAATTTATAATAATTTTCCCGAATGAACGGTGGCTGAGTTTTCCTGCAACTTTCAAAACTGATATCTCTGAGCTTTGGTGTTCGGCCATATCCGTAATAATACTTAAAAGGGAGGGCTATTTTGGTCATATCGCCAGTTCGACAGCGATCCCAGTGAAAAGTGAGGACCTCATGCACAGGCAGCAAGAAGGAGTTCGCAGTACCAGCCCAGCATGACGACGGAGATGTCTCCAACTTCGTCTCTTCGCCAAAAAGATGAAATTTTTGGCTCTTCTCTTCATACACTAATCTAGGGTTAGGGTTAGGATTTCAAGTTCCTGTCGCCGGATTTGACATTCCCTCCCATCCTCGGCGAATCCACTTGTTTGGCGATTCCAGCCGAGATATATCGGAAAGGAAAGATTATTTTGCGAGATTTTAGGTTCTATGAACCGTGGATCCCGAGGGTTTTTTGGTTTTTGATGTGATCCTTTTCCGGCATACAGTTCACTTCGGCGACTCCGCCGTCTGATTCGGAGACTCCAAAGTTAAACATTTCGTTACTGTTTGATCTTTCGCTGGCTTCTTTTTGGGGATCGAATCGAGCTTGGTACTGTTTGAAAGCGCTTGCCGGATTCAGTTTTCTCTATCTTTTCCGAAAAAAAAAGAGCGCTTTTTAAATTTTTTTTTTGTTGAAAAAACGGAGCGAGCGTACATTCACGAGAACGTCGCTTTGCTGCCCTGTAATTCTTAGAAAGTCGCTTTTTTTACCCTTGTCCGTTTAAGATTTGGAGGTTGGGGACAAAAGGGCAGGTTTTTGGTCGGCGAAATGATGACGAGCTTGGATTTTTGCTGGCGGAGTTGAGATGATGGTGTTGATTTGAGAGGAATTGGTTCTTTTGAGAGTTTTCAAGATGATGAGCGCTTGTTTGAATCAGAAGCGGGGGAAAGGTGGAGATGGGGGCGAGAAGGTGGTGGTCGCTGTCAAAGCCTCCAAGGAGATCTCCAGGGCTGCTCTTGTTTGGGCTTTAACTCATGTTGTTCAGCCCGGAGATTGCATCACTCTCCTGGCCGTGGTACCGAGCCATGGTTCTGGTAACTCCTTTTCTTTTTTCGCCTTTGCTTCTTTTTCTTCCTTTATGATCAGTATTGATGTGGTTTGCAACTGTGGTATCATGCTCGGCTTTGCTTTTCACAGCTCGGTGCTATAAATGTTAATCCAAGTTTTTTTTTTCATAATAAATGTTTGTGCTGGTAAGCTGCATGTGAAATTTTCGTGTTTGAGTCTTTATTGGTGATAATTCATGTTTTAGGTCCTGGGTTTCAAAAAAAGTTCGAGTTTTGGCAGCATGATCTTATCTTTTAGCTTTTTTCTGGATCATATTCTGCTTTTTTAGTTTGGATATCTAATTTACTGTAATAAGTCTGTATCTCTAATGATGCATTCGTTTTGCTGATTTATTACTCCTGTGTTTATTAATTTTCTTATTTGTTGCCTGAGGGTGGTTTGGAAATTGATTAGATGGTGTTCATCTTTGTCTTCCAGGTAGGAAATTGTGGGGATTTCCAATATTTGCAGGAGACTGTGCTAGTGGCCACAAAAGGTTGCAGTATGGAACTACTTTGGACCAGAAGTCTGACATCACAGATTATTGTTCACAGATGATGGTTCAGCTTCACAATGTATATGATCCTACAAAGGTGTGTTCATCTAATCATTATGTTGTTTTAATCTTGTCTGCTCTGCGTGCTAATCAGCTGTTTTTTTCTTATGAAGGTTAACATCAAGATAAAAATTGTTTCTGGATCACCATGTGGTGCTGTAGCTGCTGAATCCAACAGAGTGCAGGCAAGCTGGGTTGTTTTGGACAGGTGATGAAAATTATATTGATATGGTTTCCTTTTTTATCTTAAGAAAACATTCAAAATGTTTTTTTAAATTTAAAATGCCTTTTTAGGGTTTCGTCTTTTTACTTTTTTTTTTTTGAAAAAAAAATTTCCCTTACCTCAAATTAATGGTTGCTCTGGTATGCGCTTAATAAAAATCATCTATGAACAGACAACTGAAGCATGAGGAGAAAAGATGCATGGAAGAGTTACAGTGTAATATTGTCATTATGAAGAATTCTCAAGCCAAAGTTCTTCGATTAAATCTAGTTGGTTCATCAGAGGCAGAGTCCCAAGCTTCCTGCAAATTGCTGCCAGAGTTTGAAAAATCGCCAGCAAAAGCTTCAAAACATACAGGGGATATTTCTGTTTCAATTTGTAAGCCAACTGCAACTCCGAATAGCAGCCCTGAGTCAGGTACACAGTTCACTGCTACTGAGGCTGGAACATCGTCAGTATCTGGCTCAGATCCTGGAACTTCACCATTTTTTGTTCCTGAAACAAAAGACATGTTTAAGAAAGATGAAATGATAGCATTAAAGCAAGACAGAAACTTGGTTGTCACAAGCTCTGATTCTGATAATGATAGTTTGAGTCCATCAACAACCGTGGAATTTCAACCTTGGGTGGCGGAGATTTTGAGAGCTGGCTGTGCATCTTCGAAACAGGTTGAGGAAATTTCAAAACGACTTGATGATAAAACCCACATTTCTATAGCCCAAGCACCACTCGACAGATTTTTGAAGCTTGACAAGGAAGCCAGGATTAGCTCCATGAGCTATAGATCAGATTTGGATTCAAGTGGAGATGTTAGAGAAGCTGTTTCACTAGCTAGGAATGCACCACCAGGACCTCCTCCTCTGTGTTCGATATGTCAGCATAAGGCCCCTGTGTTTGGAAAACCTCCAAGATGGTTCAGTTATGCTGAATTGGAGCTTGCAACTGGTGGATTTTCCAAAGCAAACTTCTTGGCTGAAGGTGGCTTTGGATCTGTCCACAGGGGGGTTCTGCCTGATGGTCAGGTAGTTGCTGTCAAACAACATAAATTGGCTAGTTCTCAGGGAGATCATGAGTTCTGCTCTGAGGTTGAAGTTCTTAGCTGTGCCCAGCATCGTAATGTGGTTATGCTGATTGGATTCTGTGTTGAGGATAGAAGAAGGTTGCTTGTCTATGAATATATTTGCAATGGATCTCTGGACTCACATCTTTATGGTAACTCTTCTTCCTCTTTTACTTACGTGAAACTTCTGTTGGTTGTCTTAGTCCTTGCACACTTCCAAATAAAAACCTTGCAATCAATTGGCATACTATTGAACTAATGGGGACTCTTCGGAAACCATAGAATAGTTTGCCTACACTGCAACTAATACAATACTATGGTTTTTGCTAGGTCATAATGGAGAACTACTGGAATGGTCTTCTAGACAAAAGATTGCTGTTGGAGCTGCTCGTGGGTTGCGATACCTGCATGAAGAGTGCAGAGTAGGTTGCATTGTCCACCGTGACATGAGGCCAAACAACATTCTTATCACTCATGACTTTGAGCCATTGGTATAGTTCCCTCTACTGTTCTGGTACTAACTAATAAAGTTGATGTTTATCTAGACAAATCAGTAGCCTGGTATTAATTCTATCACTATGTCTCTGGCTTGTATCATTTGAATCTATCATTATCAGTTTCCTTCAGCAGTAATTTCCTAGGTTGCCTTTTCTTTATTCCTTAAAAGGTAACACCCTAATGGGATGGCGTTGCATTCTCCTCTTATACAACTTATTACCTCGATATTATTACTAACTAGCTGTCAACTTAATGTGATGAGCTCATTCAAAGAGTGACAATCGCACCTTGTACATAACCCAATATATTTTTTTCTGATAGAAAACATTCTTCATTTGATTCCAAGCTTGTCATTGCCAAGGGTGATAGATCTATAGCTTTGCTACTTTCTAGGGCTAAATCTGAAAGTCGCCCATTCTTTGCATGTGCCTTATAACAATTTTCTTTTCTCTCTTCAAACTTTATTCTTTCTTTCCGCCTCTATCTTGCCATGCCTGTCATCAAGCTTTATCCCAACTATTTGAGGTCATTTTATTAGTGCTTCTCCTCCGATTTCCTGATATATGCCTTCATTACTGTTCTTGCTTGTTTCGTGTAAGCTATTCATCACCACTGCCATACATGTCCCTTAAGGCAGCATTCCCGGGAGGCTACTAGTTAATTTCTTCTCTGTTTCTATTTGTTTTGGAATCCATTGGGTTTCAATGAGAATCATAAAGTATATGACTTCTTTTCTGTATGAAGGTTGGAGATTTTGGCTTGGCAAGATGGCAACCTGATGGTGATTTGGGTGTGGAAACACGAATAATTGGCACATTTGGGTAAATTTCACAATAGTTGCCTTTTATTTTGTGTTCTGATGAAAGCTGAGGGAATTAATTTGGCTGTGGACTAACAGGTACCTAGCACCAGAATATGCCCAGAGTGGTCAAATTACTGAAAAAGCAGATGTATATTCCTTCGGAGTAGTATTATTGGAACTTGTCACCGGAAGAAAAGCTGTCGATATTAATCGACCAAAGGGTCAACAATGCCTTACTGAATGGGTATGCTGCACTGTCTCATGTGGATGAACCTCTTGAGAATTCTCTAGATTGATATTATGTTGTACTTGTAACTGTAAATAATTTTTTTGGTAATCAACATTTCTTTTGGGAAATAAATTATAGTTAAAAATTATGGGTTTGTGTTCTAGTTAAAAAGGATTTTTATCAGGCATCTCCTAACTGTCTTTGTCATTGCATGACAATTTGTCGGGATAGGCTCGCCCTTTGCTGGAGGCATCTTCTATCTCAGAACTTGTTGACCCTCGACTAGGGAATCACTACTCAAAACATGAAGTCTATTTGATGTTAAATGCTGCATCGCTGTGCGTAAGGCATGATCCTCATGTGAGACCTCGAATGTCTCAGGTAAGCTAGTTTGAGAAAATGACTAAGATTACAATGAATGCATCTCAACTTCTTTGTCTAATTAGTGCATGTCTGTTTCTTGCTTGAAGGTACTCCGAATACTGGAAGGTGACATGGTTGTGGAACCAAATTGTATCTCATCCCCAAGCTATGAAGCTGGAAACAGGTTTAAAGCAGGAAACAGGAGTGAGCAGATGCTGCTAGATCTTCAACGACAGCATCAAATGCATCACCAACAGTGCAGTAGCTCAGACCTTGAAGCATTGGAGAGTTTCAGTGGGAAGCGGTCACATGAGGCACTAAAAGCAGCTTATCGGCACAGAGACAAGGCAAGGTGGTCCTCATGCCATGATGATTTGAGCCCTTGAGTGCCTTTTGTGAGATGCAAAGTCAATGTGTATTCTCCAAACCCTCGTAATTTTGTTGATTATTACATACCAGTCTTTTCCCTCTTTTATAGTAGCCTTGTGGATATGTTATGCCATAATTTTTTTGGGTTCTTCATTGTATAGCTAGTGGAATTGCTTTTTGAAATCAAATTTGGGACTCAGAATGTTGGGTTTATCCGTCCAGATAGAAGAAGCGTACTTTTATCTGAGTACTGTATGTATTTTTTGAGTTGAATGGAGCAAACATGTGAACTACTTCAAATTGGTAAAGATCTTGAGGACTTGAGCGCTGAGATTTTATCTCTTTCCCCTCTTCAAAAACATATTGAGTTCTCATCAGAAACAAATAAAACTTGAGCAGGAAAAAGTGGTCCAAACCAAGCCTACAACTTGAATCAAGAAAGAACAAGGAGCCATTAATTGGTGCCTGAGAAACTGGGTCATATGATGTAACCAGACAGCTTACAAAGACAAGCACTAAAAAACATCCACTTTGCAGTTTCTCTCTATTGTCTGCTTCCACTAGATGAGACAGGAATTTGAACAAGAGACAAGGGCATTGATTGCATGATGGGTGGACCACTCCAAATAATTGGCAACATCTAACTTCGGATCCATATCTGCCCCCAATCTTAACTTATTTTGTTTGGGATCTCAGCCTGAATTAACAATACAAAATTTCCTGCTCTAAATTGTTAAAATTTTCAAGAATCCAAAAGAGCCAAAACTTAAGTTATGTAATGACAATCTAGTTGGGTCTTTAAGAACTTGTTTGGTAATGTGAAATTAAGGGAACTTGCGGAAATATGGATCTATGAGTTCCACAAAACTGGTGGAACTTATAGTTGTGTCAGTTCTTACGTTTGGTTCATCAGGAACTAAAACTGATGAGTTCCAAGTTTCACAATTGCCATTGTTTGATTTATATTACACACACACATCTATCCACACACATATATATAATATGT
Source organism: Trichopus zeylanicus subsp. travancoricus (assembly GCA_005019695.1). Lineage (NCBI taxonomy): Eukaryota > Viridiplantae > Streptophyta > Magnoliopsida > Dioscoreales > Dioscoreaceae > Trichopus > Trichopus zeylanicus. Next base: position 152,994 of record RXID01014896.1, on the reverse strand, counting down.
TTATATATTCACATAAAATCGATATAATTTCTGTTCACTGTTTTATTGTAAAGTATATAAACGCAATCGGAACATATTTTGAGATTCTACGAAAATTGAGAACTAATTTTTTAATATGATTCTCAATAGATATGATACAGTATATCAATTTTCCGATTCTTTTGTTCAATCCTTAGATGGAACGGATTGGCACATGGTTAGAGCAAATCAGTGCAAAGAGGACCATATCCACGTTGATCACTGGCCAAGGACATGCAGTGTGAGGAGTGGATTGCGATGGGAAAAATAATAGAGATCAGGTCTCAAGAGGAGGCAGAAGACTATATTCACAGGGTGTGAAACATTTAGTTTCCTGGATTACGTTTCAAAACGGTGATCAACAATATAAAATTTTAGTTTTGGATGAAGCTCTCACTTATTGTTTCAAACAGGACTAACAGAACTAAAAAACTAGCACAAATTTAAAATTTAGGAACTTTTGAGTTCCACAGTTCCGCAAACCAAACAGTGGAACTAGCTAAACTCCAGTTCCGTGAGTTCCACACTACAAAACAGACCCTAATGCAACAACGATTTGCTCAATACTTGGTTGGAGAAAAGGACGGCAGAAATAACCTCTAACACCACAACGAAACAGCCTAGCTTGAAAGTAGGCTAGGGTCCCTGCCCAATAATTGAACCCTCAAATAGCAAGTGGACTACTTATTTTCAAGGTGGGACTATGCCAGAATGGTCCACTTGGCTTTGGAGCTCCAAATACAAGTCAACATATGTGCAAACCACAACTCCTGCAAAACATTTGTAAGCACATTATAAACAGCCAACCTAAAAACTTCTTCAAGCTTATTAATTGGATACCAAATCATAGTACACATCAACAAGTAACACACATTGAAAACTTAATTTGGGGGGGACAATAAACGACCCGCAACAATAACAATGACAACAACACTATCAGAATCAAAAGTTGCACCTACAGTGGAGGATTCAACAAAACTTTGAGAAGACAAGAAACTGACAATCAAGCATGTGTTATCTATTGGAATACAAGAAACATCAGTCTTATTCTTCCTCAAAACCAAATAAATTAGGATTGGATGAGGAACTGGTACATGCTTGTCACACAAAAGCTCTACTTGCCACCAAGTGTAGGAAACTGGGAGTGGTCTTCAATTGAAGGGGCAGCAGGAGTGCCTGCAGCTCCACGGCCAAAGCCACCTCTAAATGATCCATGATCACCACGTCCTCTGCCACGGCCACGGCCACCAGGGCTGTAGTATCTTTCTCCGGCTGGCTTCAGGAACTCATTGATACTTACCACCTAGCATAAGAAGCAGAAGTCTTCATCATGCAAGAAAATTAGGACAGTGGTTTTTTGACATACTGTGCCACTGGACCGATTACACAACAGGAGCAGGACAGTATAATGGACAGAACATGAAATTGTCATCCAAACAAAAATAGTTGCAGAACTATAGTAACTGACAAAATAAAAGCATAATGGATTCCGCGATATTACATACCATATGCAGCCAACTCAAAGGCTTGGAAAATTGGAAATATGTATGTGATGAGAAACAAAACTGATCAAGCCATACCTTCTTTGCACGTTCTTCCTTATCAGCACCATCTTTTCTCTTCCCCAAATCTTTATCAGCACCCTATAATACACATTTTACATAGCCTAAGAGAAACTTGGTGGCTTACCTAAGAAGGAAATTCGTGAGACACATAACAAAGAGAGCTTACCAACTTGACAAAGATATCATCATTCCCTTTCTTTATGGAAAGCTGCTGCATTGATTCAAACTCCTTATCAAAATCAACCTTCCGCTCTTGACTTTTCATTGAAAGAAGGGCCTTCCGTTTCTCCTCCCTTACTTTCTCATATTCGTCCAAAGTCATCTCCTAAACATCCAAGTTAACAAACAATAAAATAAATGCGTGAAGACAAAAACAAATAGGTAATAATGAAGGAATAGGCAATCCAAGTTCGCAAGATTTTCTGCCATACTAAGTCAGTTGATAATGAAATGAAAATGAATCATGAAACAATTTTAGGGTATTCCAACCTATGAGAAAAAAAATTGGATAGCACTTCTATAGTACACTTGGTTCTTTTCAGGTTCCTAAAACAGGTAATTTACATGTGATTAAGCAAGACCATCGTCAGATTACACAAAATTGGGCTCCAATACTACATCTTACTCATAGAATGTAACATTCCCCTGATTATATAGCTATTAGTGCAACATGCACAGAAGATTAACATACAAAACATGCTAAATAATTATATTTTCCTATCTTTGATATAAAGTTAGATGCAATTGGTGTTCCTAAACAAATACTAATTTGATCCTGACTGAAGCACCCTAAAGATAAACTCAATATTAGGAGAGAGGTAAGCTGACTGCTGACATATGAAAAACTAAACATTGAAACAAATTAAGATTTTTATGAGAATATCATCTCACAGTGAGCAGCCATTGAAGGAATTACCTTGAAGATTGATTGTACAAACTTACATTTCGGACATAATATTTCAGAGTAGAAGGCCAACCTTTCACACAGATATTGATGCCAAAACTTATGATAACCTAATATAGGCATATAAATGGCAAACATAGGGCTTGTTTGGTTGGACTTGGGAAAAGTGTGGAAAAATGACTTCTCCCCACTTCTAGCCCACTTCTAGAAATGGCTGGAAGTGATATATTTCTGATGTTTGGTTGGACAAGTGAAAAATAGGAAGTTAATGTCATTTATTTTGACCTCTCAGAAGTGACTTCGGATCAAAGTGAATTTTTAGTTTATTTTGGGCAGGAAGTATCCAGAAGTGAAACACCACTCCAGAAGCCACTTCCGACCAAACAAGCATAAGAGGTGGACAGAAATGGTTTCACTTCCAACAACTTCTACCCACTTCCGTCCAAGCAAACAGTCCCATAGCGAAAAGGATATTTTATATGAATATGTCCAAAGTCACATTATATACACTAGCAATTGTTGTGACACTGTAAGCATATTTCAGAATGTGTAGATAATATCAGAGCGAGTATCCTAGTAGTTTATGATAATCCCAGCGTCAACTTCAACAGGAACATTACTTCAGAAATCAACAATATTTTCTGCTACAACAAGTTGATTACACCACCAAAAATTAGAACTCCTGACCCAAAAAAATTCCTCTTGCAAGACAATAAAAACCTCAAGTAGAATCAAGCCTGTAAATGAATTGTATGTCAAAAATGCAAAATGTTCAATAACTTCCTAGAAAGCTAGACAACAGGATGCAATTCATTACCATGGCTTGCAAATTATTAGCACACGACCCTCATTCATGCCACAATTTATTTTGGTTTGGGTGGTTAGTAATAATAAAAATAAGGGTACAATATGAAAGAATAAAAAAAACATATGATAGAAGCAAAACTTAAAAGAACAACAAAATCAAAATATTTTGTAAATCAATTTTCTGCTCTCTTTTTCCCATTGTCTAAACAGCCTATTGTAAACGTGTATTGTGATAACAAATATAACTTCACAGAACTTAATTAAATATTATAACTTATTATAGATTTATTCTTATGTCAAGTTAACATAATGTAACTTTTAAAATCCTTTTCAATTCAGTTTCATGTACAGATAAAATGGATATACGAGAAGATTTGGTTTATGCATCTTATTAAGTTTTGTTTGCATGAGATGTTTTTCTTTCTTGGATATTTCATGCGATCATAGGCACATTGTCCATCACTTAAATAAATCAAGTTGCACTCGTCACTTCAATTAAGAAGTGAACTGCTAATTGTTTGGGGCATGGAGCATTTATAATGGATTGAAATATGATTTCTGGATTTACATGAAGCCTATCATGTTGGTGCAGAATGATTTGCATGGCAAACAATGTGTTTTTCTTTTTTAGCTAAAACCTAACAGAACCTAAATTTGTTCAAGACTACATGATATTAGAGTCTTCCAAGGTATTGTTTAGAGAAAGGTTACAACTAGGCTCATTGTTATCAAGATACCACTTTGAACTTGAAGAAGGGTGTCTACACCACTGACTGACTATTCAATATTTTTGACATAAAGCTATAAATGGGCTACTTTTCTGGCCAACTGTGGGCATGCAAGTACTGTACCTCAGAACAGAAACAAACACAGATTATTGTACAAGAATAGTTCATAATACGGTTATGTGGAATGTTTTAAATGTTAGAGTGATATATCAAACGAATATCAGGTTTGCTTATGTCCAATCACTAAATGCTATAAGGAATACCAAACTGCAATTGCTTAACATGAGAGATACTGCACAAAAGCTCACCTTGTCCTCTTCTTCCTTTTCTTCTTTCTCATTTTTAGCTTCCTCCTTGTTTTCCTTGTTCACCTTTGATGATAGTCCGTCCTCCTGCTCAGGCTGCTTCTCTGGAACAACTTTCTCCTCAGAATTCAGATTCTCTTCGGCTTCCCTGTTAATCAAGCAGTTAGCCAAACTTAAAAACTTCTGAGCCAGTGACAAACCAGCTAAAACAAGAAAGTAATATTTTTGTTTGGAACAAGCACTGGGATTTAAGAAGAAAGCAATCTTAACTGTCCAATAACATCATCAGTTGCAGTGCCCCAGTTTCCACGCCCAGCACCCTCACGCTTCATCTCATACCCTCGTCCCGTCCCACTCCGACGCTCATAGGTCCTCCTTGGTGGGCGTTCAGAATCTCCTCCAACCTCACCATTCACAAACCCACCACGCCGGCCACCACGGTATGATTGCCTTGGTCCTCCATAACCACCTCGCTCCCGCTCAGCCCCACGTTCCCTGTCAAAATTCCTCTCTTTCTCAAAAGGCTTCACAGCATCCACATCCTCACCACCACCACTGGCACCACCGCCATAACCTCTGGCGAACCCATTGGCATTTCCATCGCGAAAATCTCGGTTTGCACCGCTCCCCCCTCCTCGTCCGCCACGTCCACGCCCAGGCCCACCGCGTCCAGCGCCATGTCGCGCTGCAGCGCTCCCACCCCTGGTCTCTCTCACTGCAAATCCAGACAAAACAACCAAAGAATAGACAAAAGTCAAATCTTTTTCCAAAGTTGACAAAAATCAAAACTTCAGATCAGGCAAACCTATAAAAGACGGAATCAGTGCCTCACCAGCCTGAGAAGGAGAGAGGGGTTTGGAGGGGAGCTTGGCGGCAGCCGCCGGCAGGGTGGGGGCGGTCTTCTTGGCGGCAGCGGCCTTCAGCTGATGGGCGGCGACAAGCTGGGAAGGGTCATCGTTGTCGTCGTCGCCGAGGAGGTCGAATGGGTTAACAGTTGCCATTGCCGTCGCCGACGATCTCTAAGAGATGGAACTCGATCAAAAATAGGCGACTTTCGAGGATCCCATTATTGTATGAAACCCTGGAATCGAATAAGGAGCGAGAGAGAGAGAGAGCTCGGGTCTCGGGAGCCGCCGTTAGGAAATCGGAGCTCGAAAGAGCGAACAAAAACCCTAGTTGCTGCGCTGCTCGGCTCGTATATACGACGATCTCGGCCACTGGCAGTAATATAGTAGGCGCCCAATTCTGAAAGACCAAGCCCACTTGGTTTTGGCCCATTTTGTTTTCTGTTGTGCCCCGCCAAGATGCGGAATCGGAGGGCGTTCGGTTTGGGAGCAGGGAGGACTAATACTAGTCCAATTGCTGAGTTAGTCTTAAAATTACGGTGTTCCGATTAATTTAATGCTACTCCGTACTAACACAATTCATATTTTTCAAAATTTTGGAGTTAGTCCAACTAACCTAATCCGATTATAAAAAAGTATTTGGATGCTAGCAAAACTAAATATAAAATGTGTTATGATCTGATTTTTTTTTGGACGACCATGATTTAATTAATTAGTTAAGTTAGATCCCATAATATTTAAATAGGATAATATTATTTTTTAGGATTAAAATTTTTGGAACGATGGTTATAGATAAGAAGAACATGTCAACGATATAGAGAGGTAGGCGCAGAGCATACTCCTGATTATCATTAAATTTTCCTCTTTTTCGTTCTCTACATAATTATAATGATAATTTAGAGATAATATTTGATATCTGTTTTATGATTTGATGAAGAATAATATAGAGATTGGCTTGAATTTTGATAAATCATAATTAGTATTATCATAAATCAGATTATTGTAATGAATCTCATGAGTTGTGTGGAATGAATTATTCAATTTGATGGTTATAATTTTTTTAATATTTTATGAGTTCAAAATTAATTCTTGAAATTTTTTTTTAAACATTATGATATTAAAATGATTTTTGTAGAGATGTGATTAATTAAGCTTATATTTGAATTTAATATTAAATGGATTCAATTTATTAGGTGATATTTTAAATTCAAAAAATGCTATGTGGTTGGACTTGAGTTTAAATAATTTTGAATTATTAGAATTTGAATTTAGAATTAAAAATATTAGATTGGGCCAACTTGTAAAATTTTTAATTGGTTGTATTGGATGAGTGAAACTAGATTTGAATTATATTGATCATACTTAGATTGAGGGTTGGATTTGGTTGAATTAATTTTGATGGGTTTAATTTGGAAATAAAAATTGATTGAATTTAGAATAAATTAGTGTGTAATGATTGAATTATGAATATAGTATTGAATGAAGTTATTATGAAATTGGCTTATTTAATTTGGGTTTATATTTGATTTGCGATATGAGGATTTAATTTATGAGTTATAAGTTTAAGGACTTTATTATAAATTTATGCTTTAATAATCATAATCCATATTGGCAATTGGTTTGGTTTGAGAATTAATATATAAATCTGGTGTCTTACTTTATAATAATAATTTTTAAAATATTTAAGAGTTTAAATTCAAAAAAGGTTGTGAAGTTAATTGATTTATTATTTAGATTGACTTGGTGGTTTTTATTAATGAGATCAAAATTTGATAAATTTAGGGGATTATCAAATACATTGATGTTAGAGTTAATTGAGTTTGGTTGTTGTGGAAGATATACATTATAATTGAGATTATTTGAGAATTAAATAGCCAATTTGAGAGTCAATGATAGAATTGATTTGTAGTTAAAAATATTATGGAACTTTATGTATATTATCTTTTGATGATTTAATTTGGTTGGTATTTTTAGTGGATGAATCATAATAAAATGAGATAGAGGATTTGTTTATCAAATTTGAAGTTATGATTTAACTCTCTATTATTTGAAGATTTGGTTTATTATTATGTGTTGAAAGTAGTGTTAGGTTGAAAATATATATCTCTGAATATATTTTCTTAAATGGTTTTCATTTTAGTTGATTGAGAAATTATTCAACAGTATCTTTTGTTAGCTCTTATTAAGTGTTATTCAATTAATTTCTTTGTGCTATATCTTATCCTTTATTGTATACTCATAATTGATTATGGTTGATGAGAGAATACAATTTAAGACCACCCTATCTTCAAGGGTTGGTAGGCCAATATTGGTAGGGCGATTTCTTTACGAGATTAGTGGATTGTCAGACATTGTGACCACTGGTCTCTAGAGGTATAGGAGATATATTCATTCACTCACTATTTGTAAGGAGTATAGGTGGCAGAGGATTTTGAGAGTACATCCACACTAGAATTGAGGGTTTTTCCTAGGATAATTCATTGTCGTGATTACTTGATTATATTGGTTGATTTGGTTGTCATGTGTTGGTGGTGATGACTCTTGATCTTTCATATTTTATTATTCTATTTCCGTGATTATACTGATATAATTAAAATTTTATTATTATTATTATTATTATTATTATTATTATTATTGATATTTATATTTTATTTGATTTTTTATTGGAGGAGGTCCCTCCCTACTCGACGTATTTTTAGTCCACCAGTTTTTTTTTTCTTCTAGAGATATATAGAGAGTGAATCTTTAGATGAAGGGTTAGCTTAGAATTGTCTTTAATTAAGACATCATTGATGAGATTATAGTTGTATTTGTTTTAAATTTATTATAATATTTATATTTGAAGATTTATATTATTTATTTTATTTTGATGGTTTATGTCTTCAGATTTAGAGTATTACAGAATAATCTCTTCTTTAGTTTTATATTAAATATCTTATTGTCTATTTTTTTGGCCACTTTTGAACCATCTTTCTTAGTTCACCTAAATTAATTATAATCAAAAGTAATTATTTAAATGTATAACAATTATTAGCACCTAAATGTCACATCTAATCCCTTGTGGCTCGCGTAACCACCTAGTTGTTATTTTTCATGAACAAAATTTTTATATCATAGTATTAAATATAAATTTATAATTTTTTAAACAAAATTCTCTAGATCTTTACTTTTATGTTTAGACAGTCTGTATAGATTCTTATATTACAATCCAAACAGTGTAGTCAAAGATCCACATGTTTCGTAGTTAGCAGTAAGAACTATCATCTTGTTGCTTATCCTATTGCTTTGTCTCAACTAGTGCGACTTCTAAATGACCATCTAATTTCATAAATAATACTTTACTAATCAAAATTTAAACATATAAATTTTATAAAAATATAGAAACTATAGGTTTTAGGGTTTTGCATTTTAGAGTTAGACCTTCGTTTTGATGTCAAGGCGGTGCACTAGACATTTTGAATAACTATCCGCTAGCATCATTTATGTATTATAACTATCAAGAACTAGTTATATCTACCATTTCAAAAAAAAAAAATAAATCAATCAATTAGATTGAAAATTTGCAACCATAGTTAGAAGTCAGTCTACTTTCCAGACTCTCTCCGCTTACAAACCAAACAAGTCCTGATTGATTGCCTGCTGCATCCTGTGAAACAAACCTGATATGCAACATTGTGAGTTAGTTTTTTCCTTTTCCATGACACAAAAGAACATCAACACGAACGTGACCTGCTGAAACCGCTACTCAACTTGATGGATTGTGGAGCTCTGGATGTGACCCTTCGAAAAATAAATTCCAATGATTGATGTGAGCTTTAATTCTTTCTCAAGTAAGATAATTCTAGCATTGGCTGCTGCCTTAAGTGCAGAGGACATGTCCTTATCAGGAAAGCAGTGTGATAGTTTGTCCTCTTCATAATCAACTATTAAGTGGATGATACATTATGCACATTTTGCTTTACTTGAATGGAAAAGTCGCAATTTTTTTGAGTTCTTTGTTAGATCAAATCGCATTAATTAAAGAGTATCAATTACTTACTGCCACGTTCTGATGCTGTTGAATAATTAATTAGATGGAGATGGATGTAGTCCTCTTTTAATCGAACTTATGATCCAGTACTATTAGAACCAAGAAGAATCTTCCAAATTATTGTCCTCCATTTTTGAAGACATTCTTGTTGAATTTTTCCAAACAACAACTAGAACTTTCCTTTAGATATCTACAGATTTTTATTTGATAACTTGTTCTTAATTTCCAAGGTTGAAGCATCTCTGAAGCTTATATTTCTTTCTCTTTTTTTCTGAAAAAGCCCAACGCATCGTTGATAACACCAACAATAATTACTGATTTCGATATCTTAGATCTTTTATGTCCAAAGTTGAGGAAATCCTCAACAATGCAAGTTGTGGCAGGGAAACATATGCATCAACTTCAAACCATGGAAAGAGAGCATCCCAAATGCTCATATCTTATGTGCAAGGAATCATCAGAGTCAACAGTAATTACTCTAATTGAATGCTGTATCATTATAAAATACCTGAGCTTTTGTACCCATGAAAGGATATAGTTTTTGGTCATTAACAATTGATAAACAACTAATAATTCTACATAATTGCCTTGTTATGATGGAGAAAGAAAGTAGCTCCATATCATTAGAAAAATGTAGATAACACCTAAAAGTGTTGTGACTTGTGAGCTGAACCTATAGTAGAGAAAAAGTCCCAACTTAAGGGATTATTATACTGAAGCACTAGAGAAAAGATCATGATTAAAAAGCAAGTGAATTGATAGTGAGAACTCCCTTACAAGCATCGTCCACTTTGTAGTGTAAATCATCATAGTAAAGAGTCCTTGTAGTACATTGAACCAGGCATCTTTTGTCTTCAACTTGCATTTAAATTGGACTAAAAATTTGTAAATTTAGCCATCAGATCTGCACTAAACCACTTTTCTGGTTATTATTTTTCTTTTTGAGAAAGTTTTTCTGGTCTATTATGATTTGAAGTATCTGAGTGTTTCTCTTTGTGGTTAGTAACATGATGAAGAAATGCCCATTTAATGAGAGAGAATATTCCTTGTAACTTCAAAGTTTTTACTTTTATTTCCATGATTATGGTGTAGAACAATTTTGTAGTTCTATGACACAATTATATATGGTTGACATCCAAATGCTAGTTGATTTGTGGAACTATCTCATAAAAATATCTCTTGCAGATTGAGAATTAATAATTGTAAATAGAACACGGTTTTGTTCAAGTTTTGAAGATTTTGTTACCCTTACCGAATAGTCAAAGATGCTTTTCTTTGCTTGACATTTTTGATGTGTGTACATAAGGGACCTCCAACAAGAATGGAACTCAGGAAGTGGTGGAAGCGGTTGATTTCCCCAGTTTTGTGTTCACATGACTTTAGCCGACCAAACCACTTCCCTAACTTCCAACATTAGGTTGAAACAAATGCAAGAAAGCATCACTTCCAGGCGCTTCCCACACTTATCTCCACTTACCCACATCCAAGCATCATCATCAAGCCATTTGTCGGAATCCTAGGTCCAAATACTTTTTGACTGTTTAGGGGTTAATATTCAAAAGATTGAACACCATGATGTAAAATCCTTGTTACCAAACATTACCAAACTCCAAATACAAAGGGTAAAAGTGCATCCACAAAAGGAAATCCACAACCATTCCCCCCTTGGATTTCTTTATTAAACCACACCAACACCATAGAAAAACAGGACAGTTGCTGTGACACCTCACGAGATGGGAAGGAAGTGCTCCCACTGTGGTTACAATGGCCACAACTCCAGGACTTGCATGACTTCAGGGAGCTTGCTTGGAAGTGGAGGAGTCAGGCTTTTTGGGGTACAGCTTCACTTGGTTTCGCCATTGAAGAAGAGCATTAGCATGGATTGCTTGCCACCTTCTTCTTGTCACCATGTATCCTCCTCTTCTTCTACTTCTCCGTCTTCATCTTCTTCCTCTCTTGTTTCCATTGAAGAAGCCACTGATAAGATCTCCATTGGCTACCTATCTGACGGTCTCACGGGCAGAGTTCAAGAAAGGAAGAAAGGTGAATTTTGTTGATAATTCGATACAGCACATCTCTCGATTTAGGGTTTTTCCCCAGCTATACCTCCTATGAACTCCAAATTGGATAATTAGGGGTTCCATGGACTGAGGAGGAGCATAGGACTTTCCTATCCGGGCTCAAGAAGCTCGGGAAAGGCGATTGGCGAGGTATCTCCCGGAACTTTGTGACTACAAGAACTCCAACACAAGTAGCAAGTCATGCTCAGAAGTATTTTCTAAGGCAGACTAGCCTCAACAAGAAGAAGCGTCGATCTAGTCTCTTCGACGTGGTAAAATCTTCCTCCTCCTTGCTTCTATTTATAGTTCTCCATAATAATATAATATTGAAACCTTAATATATATATTTTTTTCTGTTTTGTTTTCAGGTTAGAAGTTCAGGAAGAGCAGCTAATGTCACTGACTCTCTCAAGTTTAAAGATCCATCATGTGAATTGCAACCTCCTCCTCTCTCCCTTGCTACAACATCTAATGAAGTCAAGGGCAGCACGCTGATCAATCTAAGTCCCTCCGAACAAGAAAAAGAATCGTCTTCCTGTCTATACCTGATGCCCAACTGCTCGGTTTCGATGAGCTCATCTCCTAGTCTTGCATCTCAATCATCTTCCTTGATGGCAAAGCCACACCTTCAGCTTCCTCCCCCTGACTTGGAGCTCAGCGTATCCGTCCCAGGGCAAAACAAATCATCGACTCATGGGAAGCATTAGAGTTACCTAAATGAATATAATAATATGGTCATTTTACCTTTTTCTCGGACCTTCTATAGAAGTATTTTCTATGAAGATCAAGGTTCTTGTTGGCCTTTGGCTCAACCTAATAGTTTTTGCAATAAAGAGATCAATATGATGGTGTGATGATGATATTGACCTCACTTACTGAAGTTGTAGGACAAAGGACAAGCAAAACGTTGTCTTCCTGGAACCGTTGAAGGTGATCCATGAGCTCATAATATTCACAGAAGAGCTTGTGAAAATGACATGCAACCTCTAATGCTTTATTTTGTATTCCTAGCTCCCACCACTACCAACTTTGGATAAAGCAGATATATCTGCAAACCAACATAAATCAACAAAGTGTTGAGTGCGAAGGTAACCAAATTAGAGTAGATGATTCTTTAGCAAAATTCCTTTTATGATTGTCTTCTTTTTTTCATTTGCAGTTGCAGTGTCTATGTAAAGCGGGATCCTTTCCACTTTGATTTCCTCTTTAAGCATCTACAAGCTGAAATGGAAGCTCATGGGTCCCAAGCAAATCATACGGTGCCTTATTCTCCTATCTCAACTATCTTTTAAAGAACTGCAAGAGCCCCATTGCAAATTGAAGTGGTCCAATTTTTACCTCGACAGTAGGTGATGAATTGTTTCGGTTTAAATGATTACAAAGTTGCCAAAGCAAACAAAACCTTATCTTGTAGATGGAAAAGGTTGTATTTTCAATTTCATTGATTGATCGATGCAAATAAAGACACGATGTGATGTATATTATCTAAGCAATTTAGCTTAACAGTCAAATTTGCTAGAAAAATGAGGGTTAAGAGGGGTGTCAAAGAAATAATGAGATGCTAATGATGTTGCTTGTCATAATGTTTGTATGCCTCCATGGACCTACAAAATTTGGTGAAATGAAACGTGCAACATATTGTGTGACAAGAGGACAACAGGCCATCAAATCCCATTCATTCAAGAGATAAGAAGCCACCACACCGAGTTGTACGGATGAGATGAAGAAGAGAGCCCACCCACAGTGTTCGGGAAGAATGAGGGCTAGACTTGCGATGTGGGGCTCCTTGTGCCATTCACTCAATTGTTGCTTGCTTTGGAGACCTCGGGACCAGTCCTTGTTTAGTGTCACACCGGTTAAACTTTTACCCTGAAATTTTACTCGTGATGGCGTCAAGGTTCACCCACTTCAGTCCGCCAAATTCGCTCAAACCCATAAGAATATAGAGGAGAAGAGAAGTACAGCAAGCTTACCAACCTTTTATTGCTCACTTAAAAAGGAAATACAACTCTTAATGAGGAGTGACACTATAAGTCTCTCTACCTATGTGTGTTCAACTCAATAGACCCCCTAGTTTATTTATAGTACACATATTTGGCTGTGAGCAACTGCTGGAGATCATGGAGAACATATTCTACAATGTTCTCCCTGCAGTTCAACTGCTGGAGGCCATGGAGAACATGCTCCACAATGTTCTCCTGGCAGTTAGTTGACTCTCTGAGCTGCTGCCACCTGTTCCACGAGCCCTCAATTGCCTCTTTGCTGGCCACGTGTCCCTTGACAGTTGCAGCTCTGGTTTTCCAGCTTGCAGCCATGCGTCTTCAGCCTGCGACGCTAAGTGTTCAGGTTGTTCACATGCTCCTGCAGCTCACTTTAACCAACCTATCCCGCTGCTCGCTCTGCAGGACTGTTTGGGCTGTTCGGGTCTCCATCCGAACATGTCGTAACTCCGTCACTTGCTGTTATGTGTGCTGCCCGCACACACATATGTTGGAGGTAGTCCGTCGCCTCGCATGATCATGCGCTCCCTCGCATGATACTCCTCGTAGTGGCATCGACCACCACAGCTGGTTATTTGCTCGTATGTGTGCTGTCCGTGCACACACATGCTGGAGGCAGTCCGTCACCTTGCATGATCACACACTCCCTCGCATGATTCTCCTTGTAGTGGCACCGACCACCATAGTTGGTTGTGTATGCGTGCTGTCTGTGCACACATACGTTGGAGGCAGTCCGTCGTCTCGCATGATCATGCGCTCCCTTACATGATCCTCCTCGTAGTGGCACCGACCAATACAGTTGGTTATATCCTTATATGTGTGCTACCCGTGCACACATACGTTGGAGACACTCTGTTGCCTCCGAGATCATGAGGTCCGTTACATGATCTCGTTGTGGTGACACCTACCACTCACAACGGGTGTGACAAACCACCCCCATCAGGAGAGTCTGACGTCCTCGTCGGAGTAGAATCCATGTATTATTTGATTTGTCTCTCAAACTGCCTTAGTGTAGAGTCCCGCTCCCACGTGGCATCGGCCTCACTGCCGCCTTTCCACTTCACAAGAAAATTAGTCCATCGATTCTTCCTACTTTGTTCCATAGTCCGGTGTGCAAGGATCTTCTCGACCTCCTTGTCGAACTGCTTTCGAACTACTGGTGGAGCTCTCCTTACTTGCTGTCTATCTCCAAGCAAGTCCCTGTTGAAAGGTTTGAGAAAGCTTACATGGAATGTTGGGTGTACCTTCAGCCTGTCGGGTAGCTTCAACCGGTAAGCAACCTGCCAGACTTTCTTCATCACCTCGAAGGGGCCGTCATACCTTGGTACCAACCCACGATGTACGGTCTTGCTACTCAGCAACACCATGTCCCCAACCTGGAACTCTAATGAACGCCTTCGTTCATCCGCATATCTCTTCATACGTTTTGCTGCCTTGTGCAAGATGTCCCGAGCTTGTTCTATCAGCTCCTCCTTCTCCTTGGCGAAGCGATAAGCAGCAGGGCACTTTCCTTGGTCCGTCAATTGAGCCAACTCGAGAGGAGTGAGAGGCTGTTGTCCCATGACAAGCTCTACAGGACTCATTCCTGTAGCCGACGACCTGTGAATATTATAACAAAATTGGGCTGTGTCCAACAGCTCCAACCAATTCTTCTTCCTCTCCGTCTTGTCAAGCTGGCACACAAGACAAGTCTTGACGTCCATCACGACGTCTTCCCCCATTTTTGGCTAATAGTATGACTTGGACAAGAGTGTCATCATCATTTGCCCTCCAGGATGTCCTGCCCATTGAGGATTGTGAGTCTCTCGTAGCAGCTCACGCCTCAACCCTCCCACCTTCGAGATATATAACCTGTTGCCTCTACCATACAACAAGTTATCTTCAAGCCAATAACACTTAATTACACCTTCACGTACCTCTCCCCTGAGTTGGACGTATGCTGGGTTCGTGTCGGCTTGCTCTTTAACCCTCTCCAGCAAGGTTGACTGCACTATCCGCAGCGTAGCTACATAGCGTTGCACCTCCCTTCGGCTCAATGCATCCGTCACTTGGTTCTATCGCTCCTGATAGAACTCACATTTCTCTTCCTCTATGAAGAGATTGTATTCTCTAAGTCGAGAGAACACGTTGTTTGGCACTCGATCGTCCATGCACCCCTGAAATGAACCACCTTGTTTCCACTGAAATAACATTGGAGCGCCATATGGGGCCTTTGACAGTTGAATCAATCCCGCATCCAACAGTCTGTTGAGCTATTTCCTCAGCTCCAAAGGCTCTGTATTAGCCAATTGATAAGGGGTCTGAGCAGGAGTTTTAGCACCTAGCTCCCGCTCAATCTTGTGATCAACTGCCCTCCAAGGGGAAAGTTCGCTGGGCAGTTTTGGTGGCATCACGTCCGCGTAATCCACCAAGATAGTTGTAGCATCATCAGGTACCTCCACGACCTGATCCGGTTGTATCTCGATTAGTGCTGCAATGTAAGCGGTCTCGCCCCTCTTGAGACCCACTTTCAGCTATTGAGGAGACTGCATACCCGCTGCTGTAGTTTTTTCTCCATACGCTGCCTGTACAAAGCATGGTGATTCCTCCACAGAAATCAACATACCTGATAAGTGAGGCACCAAGCTAGCCTTAGTTTGGACGAGAAAGTCTATCCCCAAGATAAACTCAAACTCATCAAGCGTCGAGACTGTCACACTGATCTCTCCCTGCCAAGCTCCAACTTTGAGGGTTGCGCTGGCCATTCCATGAATCGGAGTTGACCCAGAGTTTACCGCCTTCACTTTCCATGAACTTGGTTGCACCTACAAACCAAATTCACTTACCAATTTATGGGAGAAGAAGTTGCTGGTTGCCCCTGTGTCAAGCATAGCCAAAACAGGCCTCCCATTTAACAGCACCAATGCATACATCAACCCTTTGTAAGGCGGCTGTCTTTCTGCCGTCATTGAGTTGAGTAGCTGCAATGGATTCATGTGTGGCGTTATCGCCGCACCACATCTTTTTTCCTCAGATTCCCTAAGAATTAGAGCAGATAGCTTTTCCCTCCTTGGACATTCCCTTGTCCGATGAGGACCATTGCATATAAAACAACCCTGCTCTCTGTTGGTGGGTTGCAGCTTGGACTGGCTCGGTTCCGCAACCTTCTTGCCCTTGCCCTCGGGCTTTTTGCCATCCTTTTCTACATGCTCCATCTTCCTTCCATCCGTGGCCTTCTTGGTGATTGTCGCCAACTTGAAATCCACCAAGCCTTCCGCAGAAGCGATGGCCAAAGAAAGCTCCCTCACTCATTGCCATCGGAGTTCAGCTTGAGCCCACGACTGCAAGCCAAAAAGAAAGTTGTACAATTTGTCCTCCTCGGACATGTTGGTGATGTCGAGCATGAGGGAGCTGAATTCCCGCACATACTCCCTTATAGTCCCCGAATGCCGCAACTTCTTTAGGGATTCCTGTGCAACCCACCCTATGTTGCACGGAAGGAACTGCTCCTTTAGTTCCTTCTTGAGGATCTCCCAATCCTCCAGCTGAGCTCTCCCAGCTCGAGCATTCTCCGATGCTCTGGTAAGCCACCATAATTTGGCATCTCCACTCAAGTACATGCTAGTGATGGTGACTTTCTCCCGTTCTGGAATGTGAGCAGCCTTGAAGTACTGCTCCATATCCCATAAGAAGTTCTCCAACTCCTTTGCATTCTTGCAACCATTAAAGGAATGGGGTTCTGGAACTCTTACCTTTGAAGGAGCTCCGCCTTCAACAATGGAGTTTGCCACCGCTCTCTTTACCACCATCAAGTCCTGCTCTAAGGACTTTAGACTTGATCTCATGGAATCCATGATCACAACATACCTTTCTTCCGCATTTTTCACCTCACTTGCAAGGGCCTCCTTGAGAGCAGCATTTTACCTCTTTTGCCAAGCCAACTACGCCCATAAGCTGCCTGCATCTTCGGTTGGAGGATTCCCCAGCATCTCCTCGATGCAAATCAACCGATCCCGAAGTTCCACTTGTGTCACCATGGCTTTTGTTGATCTTGGCTTCCACCGAACCGGTTTCTCACCAAACCAGGCTCTGATACCACTTGTCACACCAGCCAAACTTTTACCCTGAAATTTCTCCCGTGATGGCGTCAAGGTTCACCCACCTCAGCCCGCCAAACTCGTACAAGCCCACAAGAGTATAGAGGAAAAGAGAAGTACAGCAACCTTACCAACCTTTTATTACTCACTTAAAAGGAAATACTACTCCCGTGACACTACAAGTCTCTCTATCTGTGTGTGTCCAACTCAATAGACCCCCTAGTCTATTTATAGTACACATATTTGGCTGTGAGCAACTGCTGGAGATCATGGAGAACATATTTCATAATGTTCTCCCTGCAGTTCAACTGCTGGAGGCCATGGAGAACATGCTCCACAATGTTCTCCTGGCAGTTAGTTGACTCTCTGAGCTGCTGCCACCTGTCCCACGAGCCCTCAATTGCCTCTTTGTTGGCCACATGTCCCTTGACAGTTGCAGCTCTGGTTCTCCAGCCTGCAGCCACGTGTCTTCAGCCTGCGACGCCAAGTGTTCAGACTATTCACATACTCCTGCAGCTCACTTTAGCCAACCTATTCCGCTGTTCGCTCTGCAGGATTGTTTGGGCTGTTCAGATCTCCATCCGAACATGTCGTGACTCCGTCACTTGCTACTATGTGTGCTGCCCGCCCACACATATGTTAGAAGCAGTCCGTCACCTCGCATGATCATGCGCTCCCTCACATGATACTCCTCGTAATGGCACCGACCACCACAACTGGTTATTTGCTCGTATGTGTGCTGCCCGTGCACACACACGCTGGAGGCAGTCCGTCGCCTTGCATAATCACGCACTCCCTCGTATGATCTTCCTCGTAGTGGCACCAACCACCGACCACCACAGTTAGTTGTATATGCGTGTTGTCCGCGCACACATACATTGGATGCAGTCCGTCACCTCGCATGATCATGCGCTCCCTTGCATGATCCTCCTCGTAGTGGCACCGACCACCACAGTTGGTTATATTCTCGTATGTGTGCTATCCGTGCACACATACATTAAAGGCACTCCGTTACCTCCGAAATCATGAGGTTCGTTACATAATCTCATTGTGATGACACTTATCACTCATAACGGATGTCACACTTGACTTCTTGTACCTTGCACTAACCTGTAGCCTCTCCATCTGTTTCTTCCTATCCTCATGCTTCCTTCGGATTCTGGAGCGTTTTTTGATATCACTTCCCACATAGAAGCAATGGAACTAGTGCTATCGTGGAAGTCGCTAAGGTCCAACTTATTTCACTTCTAATGTTTAATTTTGGGGCAGCAATACGTGGGAATAGGGTGTAAACGAGCCAAATCAAGCTGAACTGGGGTCTGCTCGTCTCGGCTTGGCCCCAAAAATAACTGGCTCAAGCTCGGCCAAGCCGAGCTCGCAAGCTCAAAGCCTCGAAACGAAGGAAACGAAGACGAGGGAATGGAGACGAAGCAGACGGGCTTCTCCGATGATCCCTAAAATCCTAGCCTTAACTCTTGATCCGCGCTTCTCCGAGTTCTAGCTGCCGCTTTCCAGTCGATCCAATCGATTCCGCCAGCATTCCATATCCTTCGGCCATGGCAGCGGCGACCAAGGTTGACGATCAGGACAAAGTCATCGCCGCGGCATAGCATATCGTCAAGAGCCTAACCATCTCAAAGAACGCCGTCCGAGAACATCATCCGTATCCTCTTCGGCTTTCGACAACCGACTCTCCGACCTATTCCCGTCCGCTGCTGCGCCAGCGATGATGAAGAGGATGATGATGGCGAGAGGGAGGAGGGATCCGAGGAAGAGATTCGTCAGATCCTACTTCGCTGGAATTCATCGAATTCGCTTCTATTCGAGGTCCCGCAAGATGAGGCAGCGGAGTACCGAGCGGCGATGGATGAACTCATCTCCCTCGCCTACGACGAGGACTACTCCGATGAGCTCCAATCGGGTCGAGGAAGCTAGGGTTCTGGAGTTGCTTTCGAGCTGGAAGACGGAGAAAATCGGATCGGGGACTCGAGCGAGCTAACCAACTAGGTGGTAGGGTTCTGGTTCTCGAGCTCTCGAGCTGAAACTGGACGAGCCGATTTCAGCTCGAACTCAACGCATTTTGTAAACGAGCCGACTCAGTGAGCTCGAACTCGATTTGTTTTTTATCGAGTCGAGTCGAATTCGAGCTAATTAATTCTACCAATCCTTGGATTGGTGGGAGTTCGAATTGTTTGCGAGCTGCGAGTGAAATTGACACTGCTACTTGGGAATTCTGTAAAACCCGCTTTCTATAGTTCCTAAAATTTGAAACATCTACTCTCAAAAGGAACTCTTACGTTACTGGCACCCGCAATCTTGTCCAGCCGAACTGGAGAGGCTGCGAAAGTGACTTCACCCACTTCTAGACAAGCTAGACCCGAGCTCAGCCTGGCCTGTTGACAACCATACCAACCTAGAAAATGTGGATTATCCGTCATTTGAGGGTATTGCTTCTTTCTCTTTATTAAAAAAAAAAATTTACTGCAGCAAAATATACATGGGATTCAAGAAGTTGTTGCCAATCACGTGCATGTCTGCGCTCGAACTGGAAAGATCGATTAAAAGCGGGGAGGAACTTTTGGAGGATGGACATGTGAACCACGGTGTCTTTCAATTGTGCAGGTGTTGCTGTCAAACTAAGTTGTGGACAGAAGTTGGGTTGATGCCTCCTATTGGATTCTCCACAACCACATGTTCTGCCGTGGGCCTGGAAGCCCCTGACCTGAAAACAATATCACAGAAGGAGACCGACTGATCATTGTATGGCTCTATCTTACTGCAGATATCCTTGGTTCCTTTCTACAAAAATTTCCTGTCCTTTGGCCTTGCTGTTTCCTGTCCTTTGAAATTTAATTGAATTGTCTCTGCATCTTTTTGCAAATTTATCTACCTGATGTTGGCATCCAAAAGCAATATTTTCGATTGAATTCTTCGATCAATCAGTTGCTTTCCAATCCTATTTTGCTTGCTTATAACATGTTCAAGAAGCATGGAGGACTACAATGTGATACCTCAGCCATATAATTTTTCTCAGCAAATTACAGTAATCAACAAAATTTGAACTTATAATAAGCCGCATTCTTGTGAAGAATCTCAGGCAGTCAGCATTACAAAGAACAAATAATTGACATACCTACATTTTGTTCAATTGCGTATAATGTGAGCTTAAACTATGGACACTCATAAGAACAAAAAAGATGCATTACAAATACACTTCACACAAAATCAGTAAGTGGGTTGCAAAAGACCAGGTGTCAGGCTTCAGAACCTACCAATATATGCGACATTGATATTCTTCTCTCTTTTAGGCCAGCTAGGTCACCAAGCTAGGGCATGAGTTGTGGATCTTATCTGGAGAATGTTCCTGGTTAGACCTCCTTTTCTAGCTTGTACGCCTGTCCTCCAGAGTATGAAGAAGCCATCAGCTAAACCAACTATTCCACATTCCCTCATGTAAATTTTCATGTCTTTCATGAATCATGAGACCCTTGGACCATCAATGTAATGCGCTTAGCACTATCTGAACGAAGGTTATCACCTTTTAACCCCATCTGGAGATTAAAATCATGTATGTTTAAATTCCGAAACTTCCAGCATCCCCAAAATGGATGCGAAAGATGATGACGACTTAAGGCCATGAGGAACTACCTCATTTTGACTGCTATCAGGTGAGAACCATCGCAGAAGAATCCCCAGATGTATAACTGCAGGAATCAACTTAAAAAGCAATGGTGTTGTCACCTGCAAATTAATTTAAATTATAACCTTAAACCAATACTGAAAACAAAGAGCTGCATATAATTTAAAATGTCAACAAGCAACAACTTCCATTTTGATTACTTCCTGCAAGTTATGATAATGTCAAGTAAGATCAAGGGATTAAACAAAATTAATATGCATTTCTTGAAAGATGCAAGTGCTATTAATGCTTGCTGAACATGGATGAAAGCATTAATTTCATACCAAACTAAGGGCAGTTGTTCCCAGCAGGAGAAGGTACAGTTTGCCCTGTAAAATACAATCAAACATAGATTACATGGAACGTCGATGACCCAAGATCAGGAGAAATTATTAAACCATCCGAGAAAAACAGAAAATCATATCAGAGGTTAATCAAAAAGCCTTGGGACAACTGTGTTGGCTTAATTGTGTCTCAAATCCGGATTTTCTGGAGAATTTTAATTATATTAGAAAGTAATTTAATAGACCTAACCTTTATCTGAATTTATTTTTTATTATAAGACTTAAATTAAGAGAAGTCTTATCTGAACTTCTACTTTGACTCAAATACAGTTAGGCCACATCCATAAATACTCTATTCATGTAAGAATTTCAATAAAGAGTGAGAAAAAGAGACATAAATCAATACTCTTAAAACGTCTTGTGACGGGTAGACTACTTAGTCTTTTGTGAGAATTGGTGATATTGGAGTTTCGCGTTCATCGTTGTAACCTTCTCGTCCTTTTTTCATCAATACAATATCCTCCGGATCATCTTCGCCATATAAATCTCTTATGTGTTATCTTTTCTTCTTTTCTATTCTTCTTCTATATCGTAAATTGTGGTGGATATCAACATTTAGCGCTACACAACTGTCCATGAACCTTACTCTTAACTGCCTACTTTTGCGATATGCATAGAGCTTAATCAATTCACTCAATGCTACGCATGGATAAATAGATTAGTCCAACATCAGATATCACAAAGTATGCTAGGAGTCATGTTGACAACAACAATAGGCATTTGCTGTTAGAATTGTTAGACCACATGGGTCTAGTTGGCCCTTCCAACAAACAAAGCATCAACAAGTTTGTTCAGGATGAAAATAGTCAACAATTGTCCCTATCTCATCTATAATTGTTCCTGAATTAACTATTACAACAAATAGTTCGGGCAATCCTAATATTTAATGTTTGAAGTGCTAGGACTAGAAGTATGCAAGCAGAAATCTCAAGTGATTTATTTGCAAACTAACCTGATCATTTTTTTCTCCCAAGAGATTAGCGGAACTATTCAAACAAAGGAATTAGTTTGGCCAAAAAAAGCTCAATAGCTAGTGATCACCTCAACAAGATGAAGATTTGAAGCACGACTAAGAAGAACAAAAGCAAACTCCCCAATCTGTGCCAGAGACACACCAACCTATGCACGGATAATTGCATTATACATTAGAAAAACAGCTAAATATTGGTGATCAAATATGGAAACATGAAAATTGCGAGTCAGCTCTCACAAGAAGAGATGTCTTGTTTGTGTAGCCAAATCCTTTAACAACAACAGTGACAACTATTGTCTTTATAATGATCACCAAAATTACAGCTGCAAGCAGTATGTCAACATGGCTCCAGAGGAAATGGACATGAATTAGCATGCCAATGCTAGCAAGAAAAAGAGCAGCAAAAAAGTTCCGAATGGGTTCGATCTGCAGAAAGAACAAACCTGAAATAAGAGAATAATAAATCATCATGTTTATAGTTTTTCTTTTGGTTTCACTAAATAATGATTATAACATGTTTTACCAAAAATGTCTATGGTAACACTAATGTATACAAGGATCCTTCAAAGGGTGCAGTGTTAACCTAATGGTATGAAAAGCTAACTTCTATCTCAATCTCTGCATTAGAGAATAGATGGCCAGAGACAATGCATATTACAAATTATTCATATTAATGATTCAAAAAGATGCAAGAAAAAACAAGTGGGCAGAGGAGAGCTAGCATAATCACAAGAACAATAAACATGATGTATAACCTAACCCTAGTCAAATAAGTTCTAAAAACTAACCTTCAAAGCTGATGTCCATACAAATGAAATAGCATGTAAAAGTAGAAAACAGCATCTGCTTTTATTGTGCAAGATTAATGAGGAAAAAGGACTTACTTGTTCCAGAGTATGTTGTGAAAGATCGGTTGTCGATATCATCACCCCAGCAGCAAACGAGCCAAGCTCAAGACTTAAACCCAATTTGTCACTGCACTGATATGATAAAAATATATAAGTCAGAAAACGTATACACTAAGAAATTCAAATTTTGTCAAATAATAATATAAGAAGGAATTTGCCTGCATTATAGACTATAGTTACTTTAGACTTTCAAATAGTTCCTGCATTTAAACCTACGGTAACACTACCTACAAATCCTGTCTTTATTATGCCCAGAAATTATGATGCATATTCACTATTCAGGATAACATACCAATCATAGAGGTTGAGTAACACTCAGTTGGAAGCCCTAGTGGATATCCAAGACAGGACATCTTAGAATGCAGCATCAATTAGTCGGACACATGAACCCCATCGTATGTTATTCAAAATGAAATAGTGTATCAATATTTCAACTTTGACCCCTTTAGTATCTTTTATTAGTGCTTTTGAAATGCTACTGTAAATCTGTTTCAACTGATCTATTTATCTACAAAAATTTAAAATATATGATAAAACTCAAAGGGAGAAAATTTACTTAATCATACAGATATCATAGAGATATAAGGGGACCAAAGCTAAACATGAATACCCAATTGCATAAATCCACATTTAACAGAAGCAAACCACATCAATTGGACTTAGTTGTGCGAATCAAGTACAAAAACAAGTTAGATTGTTATAGTAATTTACTCATTTGGTCAAATCCCCAACAACATACATCATAATATATCCAAGCCTAGCTGTGCTAACTGTCCAAAGAGCTTTAAATAGGTTAATCATACTACTTGAGCACCCAACAAGCAAAAGCCTATAAATTAGGTTTATTCAATATATTATGCCTAACCAAAGCACTATTGAACCCTACTTCCATGTTAAAAACAAAAGGAAAAAAGACAGAAGTATTGAACTCAGAGCCTCCTCATCAAAGCTAAACACATTTGTGATTGGTACATCCAAAAATATGGTTGAATTTCAAGTCAAAGCCTAAACTGAGCCCTCTTTCAAGTTTGGGCCAAAGCTGAAACCAAACCATTTACAACAATGGACTACTTGCGTCTTTAATGGTTTGTGTTTACGAATTTTTAATTCCTTGATTCTTTTAAATACAATTCATCAATAATCATGCAAAGAAATCTACTTTAATTCCAAGTGAGACAAAACAAGTTAAAAAAGGTGATAGGGCACATACCCATGCAACTAGTAAGCAAAATGCAACAGATGCCAACTGATAAAGTTCATTGGTCTGCACACCAGCAAGAAAATTAACACAACAGGAGTTATGATATGTTATAGTAAATCCATCATATTACATGTGCATTTTATTGTTTACTTTTGATGAGGAACTATATACCTGAGATGAAAGACTTATCATCAGCCTAAGAAACCAAGGCACACAAGTCCGTGATAGTACGGAAAGGACAGCCAGGAATGTACACAGCACAACCAACCTGGTAATTTGAATCAAAGGATGCAAGACACTGTTTAGTTTGAGATCAAGATCAAGATCAGGATCAAGACTAATGAAACATTTTTGTAAAATAATATCTTTTTATCAAAATAAACACTTCAATAATTTAAAGTTCGAAAAACGATTTAATTTTTTATAATATTTAATTTAATAACAGTGCAAAATAAATAATATTAATTTTACAAGAAAAAAATAATTCTGAAAAAGGATGATCTCGAGGCTGATCCCAAACCAAACAGGGCCCAATTGTCTTAGTATAAAAGATGCTAATAGAAAATGTCAATGATATGTCAATTGCAAGATAACAGAAGGTCACATAAAAGCACTAATATCGTTGGATTACCAATGGTTTCCACAACAAGGGCATGAGTCCTTCACAATGACATTTTATGCACCAGCAAAAGAAACACTAACTAGAGCTATTTACCATATAATGCTTGGGTAAAAAAGGCTTCACTTACGACTTAGTCATTGATATCACTCCTTGAAGAACCCCAGAGGTGCCACCTAAGATTGGGAGAAGAGCGAATAGCAAGCCGACAGCACAATCCTGGCCAAGCCATTCAGGAAAAAGCCTGTAAAAATCTAGTTACTTGCAAGGATTATATCCTTGCTTTCTAAAACAAAAAATCTAGCCAAGAGCAAACATAAGGTGACTGGCATTGGACGATAATGTTCATTCGGCACAAATGCTCCAGAATTATGAGTTAAGATGAACATGCCCACCTGAAGAATGAGCGTGCCAACTGTAACTTGACCATGAAGGGAATTGATGTTGTTTCTTTCCATTAAAAACTTCAAAACCTAGACAAAATCATATCATCAGTTATTACTGCATCAGAAAGCAAATGACATTGGACTCAGTAAATCACTAGGCAACACTACCAACAATAGTGGTTAGCAAGTAATTATGAAAGATTGAGCATTCCAATTATGACCTATCCCTTCTATGTTGAAATGATATTGAAGCGCTAGAAAAACTACAGCACAGCAACAAATATGTTCAATTCAGACAAGGATATAACACACTAGTGAGTGATTTTTAGAAAGTAATGCTAGTCTGTGACTAAGAATATTATTCTCGACAAAGATAATGATATGGACAAAAAGAATATGGTCATTAGAAAAACAATCTGTGGAGAAACAGAAATTCAGGAGAGATATTTACCACAGCTGTAGATGACATTGACAAGAATGCCCCAACAAATACACCTTCAGATGGTTTGCCTCCACATAACTGTAAGGAATATTAACTCCCATATCAATAAGAGTGTGGTAGAGGAATCATAGAAATAAAAGACTAATTTCAGTACATGTGACCACATTTTATAAAAACTGCATAAGATCTAATTATCAGGTGATAATGCTTGATTTCTTAGCAGTTTAAGAAAATTATATGTGCATCAACTATCTGTAGCATATCGCTAACAAACCATACATCACACCAACAAGCTGGTAAATTTTAACTCATATGGTGCTAATGTAGGTTTTGGCTATTAATATAGTTGGCATAGACTGCGAGTTAGGTTTGTGGGTTTGTGGCTCATTGGCTCATCACTGGCATTGTTTTTGTGTTTGGATATGGGAAGCAGATACTGAAGACTGTTCTAATTTCTGAATAAGCATCATTTGAAGATGAATCACAGATCAGGTTTAACTTACCGAGGCAGTTATGCCACACAAACACATGAATAGAAAAATTTGAAGTAGTCCACCAAGAACAGCAACTGCACGAACAACCCGAAGCTGCATATGGTTTGTTCAGACACCTTTTATGACAATTAATTGAATGGTCACTATGCGCATGCTTAACAATCTAAAGAGGAAAGGTTCTTGCAGTTCTAACCTTTGTTGTTGAAAACTCCAACCCCAGCGCAAAAAGAAGAAAAATAACCCCAAATTGAGCAACCGTCTCAACCTGTGAAAAGAAAGTCAACAAAAAATAGAAAGAAAACCTAGATAAAATATGAAACACATAGGTTTGAACTCTGAAGTAAAAGAATGTTGAATGATGGATTTAATATACAATATAAAAAAGTTAATCTTACATGCATGTGTCCCACTGGATGCAAAGTTATCTACCAAAACACTTCTCAGAATTTCTTTTAGTTAAATCTCAGATTTAGCACATTGGCTACACACACAAAATTGACAAGCCACACACTGGAATGACTGGCAATCAGACAAACACATTTATCCCACTAACCCAATGTCAACAACAAGACCATGTATTTCTTTCGCACAAAAGATCAAACTTATATTATTCAGTGTTGCTACTATGGGGGCAATGTCTGTGACCATGGGCTTAAATCTCTTCCAACAACTATATTGGCTTCATACATCTAATGTTAAATCAACATCACTCTTGATCTTTTCTCTATCTCTCCATCATATCAGATAGTCCACCTCAGTTTCAGATGTTGCATCAAACCATTCTTTATGTAGCTCTAAACATGCATTTCACTACATCTTCCTTGAACTCGCATCTAAAGGAAAATTTCCAATAAAGGACCATACAAAGTTTTCAGCTCATTTCAAATCCAACACATCAATTCTGAACCAGAATTAAGACTGTCTAAGCTCTGGGCCTCTCGTGGAACTCGGAATTGTAAGATTGCTAGGATTCCAATAATAGGCACGAATGTCTCTGTGGATATGCACATGCTTCACAACGCATATAATAACATTTAACACGAAGTTTGAACAGAGTGCTGAAATCCATGTACAATTTAGAATAAACAGCACAGCAACTCAATTGTTTCCAAAAGTAAAAGCAACTTACTTGAACCATTTCACTGACAAAGCTAAAACCTCCAGGTCCAATGACAGAACCAGCAAGTAGATAACCAGTAATCACCTGCAACAAGGCAAAAGATTCATTAAACTTTCGGGAAACAAAAGCTCTACATCCACAAATTAATTAAGAAGCTTTTCCAAGTCATACTGGTTGTCCAGCACAAGCAAATGCGATGCCACCACAAGTTGCAGATACTATGACCACCACAAGATCAGATATCAACCTGCATGAATGACCCTTTAGTTTATGCAACAGTAAGTCAATTAGATCACCAATAAGGGCAACAATTTTGAAAAGCACACCTCAGGTCCAACTTGAGCACAGGATACTTTGACTTGGGGTTTGATATAATAAAAACATTATCCTGTGAAGGCAAGAAAGTCAACCAATGTTCCATAACTGGTTAGATAAGTTTTCTAGAAATATCAAGAAAGCTGTCTAACAAAAGCTCCCGTATAAGACTGTGCAATGAATAAGCATCACATGCCTTGCGATCTATGAGGGTAGGCATGTCCTCTCCCCTATTCTCACTATCCAAATTAAAGACATCATGTAACTGAAATGACCTAGAAGAAGATACACAAAGAACTTAGCACCAGAAAATGGAACATTAATAAAAAAAATTGCCAGAAATATATAATTTAGAACCTATATAAGGAATAACATAAATCATCGATGACTAATGTGAGAAACTGAGCATACTTCTCCTCTTTGGTCTCATTCTTCTTTGGTGTAAATCGAGCAACAGTTTCTAAAACTGCCTGGAATAAAAAAAAGAAAAAAATCGTTAAACCTTTTATGAGTAGCAAAAAAACCAGTAAAATTAACTCAAATTTTGAGTCACCTGCCCCCAAATATGAACACAAGATCTTGCACAAAGAAAAAAACATTTAACTGAGGAAACAAAAAACTCAAAGAGTGCTCAATATCCTGGATGTAACTCAAATGGCAGAATGGCCAGAATTTAACCAAGCTCCAAAATAAGCACATATAGGATGCCAAGAAATGAGGTGGTATCAGCACTGGATGTTATTGAATTTATCATTTCTTGGGCCAAAGATACCAGATGGATCCAACTCATGAAGCAATTATCCCAAAATTCTCCATTCAACAGAAACTTTGACCAAAATGCTATTACTCAGAGCTGTGCAGTTTCAAGTCAGCCAAAATTAGAAGAATATGACTGTTTCCCAAATATTCTACAAAAAAAGTAGCTCCATCATATACAAGTACTATGTTCTTAAAGTGGCTCCTTCGCGGATCCCAATAAAATACATAAGACTGTGCATTCAGTTACGTGATTAGAAATGTAAATGGATACCAAATTTTCCTGGGCATTTTCAGTCGGGCCCCTTGAAAAGTGGCACAATTGACTACAAAGCCTATGCAAGAAACCCCAGCTTGCATTAGTAAGCAACCATGTAATTGTACTTAACACCACATTAGATCTCTTGTAGGATTGAATCTTCCTACTCCATGCACTTCCATAGAGAACTTATAACGAGAATTCAGAATTGGAGACAAGCAGAATAGGATTGACAGAAAAATTAATGACCAGCTACCATAAAAGCCAAACCTGTTTCCCAGCAACGCTGTTGTTAAAGCTCCCGGAGTCGGTTTCTGCAAGATGAAACAAAACTATGAGATCAACAATTCTCCTAAAGACTTCCCATCAACACAGAACTCAGAAATTTGTGCGAGTTAATTGCACAAAAAGGACAAATCGAAACCAATTTATAGAAGATGACGAAGAGTCTGTGGACAAAAGAACAACCTACCAAATAATAAAAGCCAAATGCAATGAAAATTGAAACAAAAGAAGCGAACAATCATTATGCAGCTATTAAGCCAAAAAATAGGTAACTGATGAACCCTAACACACATTTCCTTCAACTAGAGACCGTCATTCCCAATCATCAATCCATTCACCAGGATCTCTCATCTTCCTCGGAGCGGATCCGGAGCCACATTGACAATTCAAAAAAAATATCAATATCAAACAATACACATCCAGCTATCTCCCCCCAGATCTCAACAGATCCTCGTCCTCCAATCTCCAAACAAAAGACCTTCAGTCCCAACCAAACACCAGATCGAAACCAAGCCCTATCTCTCCCACCCAGACCTCAATCTCACATTAGCTCCCCATCACAACACAATGCAACAAGCTGAAACCACGGATCTAAGAGGAAAACCCCACCATTCTGCTCTTTTTCAAACTCTTTCTGTAGCGCCCGATCGATAATATCCGCGAAGCTATCCGTCCCGTTGCTCCCCTCCCCGTCGACCGCAAGAGCAGCCCCGACGACAACAGCGCACACGAAGAAGAGCAAGAGCAGAGATCCAGAGGCCCCGCGGGGAAGCAGAAGGCTTCCCATCGCCAGAGAATCCCCGCCGGCGGCGCTGGATCGAGATCGGACGCGAAACTGGCGAAGAGTGACAATGAGCTCTCCGGCGAGCAAGCACCGTTAACCGACGGACGTGTTTATCAAATCATCAAATGGGGCTCTTTTCTGTGTCCCGGGGGCTTACAAGGGAGCGCCACGTAGGTGGTTTATCGTTTCGGGATATGTACCGCCGGAACACGGAATGCGGACGTGGTCTTCGAATATCTTTGACACGTATATTTACGGAAATGACCAAGGCTGATTTTGTCGTTTTTGTGCATCGTGGTCGGTGGTGGGGGGCGACGTGTGGAACTCCATTTCGAGATCTCGGCCGTTCGTTTTGCCTCGAGAACTGTGAAGTAATGATAGCATTAAACGGTCGGGATTTGGTTATTGGAATTAGTACGTGTTAATTAATATAGTCCGGCGCTGTTTTCATGAATTCCTTTCCTTGCATTTGGGAGGTCAACGCCTTTTCTTAAACAATGTTGAGATTTCGGCAGGGAAGTTCTCGCTGGAAGTGACTTAGGCCGTTTGGATCATTTGGGATCCGAAATTAGGAGAATTATCAATTCAATTAATTACGAAAAAAATTAAAAAAATTAATTAAATTAATAATTTTAGTATTTAGATATATTTTTATAATAAAAAAATTTATTAATTCAGTCAATTCGATAAATTCGGTTGTTTTTAATGTAAATAAAAATCAATAAATTCTATCGATTCTTAAAATTTTAGTATTTAGTTGGATTTGGAATTGGAGATATGATCATCCAATTTTTAGTGGGTGAGATTACCCCTTTTTAAAAATATTTTCTATATTTAATTTTAAAATAAATATAGATATTAGATTAGTAAATTAATTAGATATATTTTTGAGGTTAAAAAAAAATAATATTAGAATTGCATATTTATAAAATCTAACTTTTTTAAAAAATAGAATAATTGATTTAAACAATATTTAATCAATAAAATATTTTTTTAAATAGAAGTAATTAATTTGTAGGTATCAAAATTTATAGATATCAATATATAACATAAAATAAATTCACATATAATATGAAATTTTATTTGAGAGCAGTCAGATTCACATTGAATCATCATATTCAAACTGAAGATTGTAAAGTTTTGAAACATTTCTGTGAACTTTAAAGAAAACATCCAAGAACTTGCTAATCTAGAAAATATTTTTTGTTTGAGGATGAAAGATAGCTGGTTATACATGCATGCATGATTAGCCTACCACCAAGGGCCACGACAAGCTAGAACCATAATAAATAGCCAAAAGAAAATGACACCTATTGATATGGATCTCAAATTCATTAGCTGTGTCAATATTTTGCACAACAGCAACAGGGCTAGCATCAATTAATGGCACAAGAAAATCTAGGGCTAGCATCAATTAATGGCACAAGAAAATCTAACTTATTGTTGTAGGAACCCATCTTCATAGACTGACCAGAAGCTGTCAATATTTTGCACAACAACAACAGGGCTAGCATCAATTAATGGCACAAGAAAATCTGACTTATTGTTGCAGGAACCCATCTTCTTAGACTGACCAGAAGCTGAACCAGAACTGACTTGGATGCATGGATAATGTCCATTAGACTGCAAAAGTCAAGAAGCAGTCCTAAAACTGCTGTAGAGGGTGCTTACAGATTTCGCACTGACCGTGCTTGCAGAAGAAAGATAAGGGCTGAGCGTAAGGTTCAAAATATTTGCCTTCTCATCAACTCGGGCTTTATCCTGTTCCCATTGCTTGAAGCAGAAATTGCATACCCAAATCCAATCACCTCCCTCTTCGACATTATTCATGTTAGACACAGGAACATAATTTGATGTGCACTTTGCACAGAAAACTCAAACCACATAATCGGCAATGATCCCAACGGTTGAATACTGTAAACTGAGTATCACACTCATAGCAAACCCTACAGCTGTGGTCAGGCATCTAAAAATTCTTTGAAACATTTGCTGGCTCAGACCTCCTTGGGATCCAGGACTTCAAGAAGCTAACAAATTCAGAGAATGTCTTCTCAGGACAATCCATCAACACCAGAGCCTCCCTCTCCACTCATTCTAAATAGGCCATTCAATCAACAAAACTAAAAATTTTTGTCGTAAACCCAACTCTTAATTTGTCATTGGCAAAACGCAACCACATATGAGCAGCCATGACCACCCAAACCATTGGAGAAGCAGACAATCAGCTAATTAACAAATCCACCCGCAAGGTCAATGAAAGGATACACAAAAAAATGCAAAAACGCCAATTATCAACTGCTCCATTCAAATCCACAAAAACAATGCGTAAAATAACAAAGGACTCCAATTTATCATCAAAAATCTCTCATAGTCTTCTGCTAAAGATAAACACAAATCCGTCCATCACCACTTGCTACTTTTTGAATCAAACAATGCCAAATCCACGATCCAGAACCTTCGTTTCCAATGACAACAAAGCCAATGCGAATCTGGAGACCGAAGAAGCACAGACATCAAGAAATTGGGTCGGAGATGGGGAAATTCGGTACCAGGAGCGATCGGGTGGGCAAAAGAATGCGTCTTGATATGGGGGGGAGAGAGAGAGAGAACGGCATTCCTTGCGCTTCGATCTCCCGCAGAGCAACTCGGGACAACGATCGCTCAGGTGACGGAAACGAAGGTCGGAATTGCGGCGAAAATTCTCGATTCCGGCGGATTTTTATGGGAGAATTACTGTTTCCATATGGCGATGGGATCCTCCCAATTTTGGTCTGAATAATGAATTATCCTTCCCTGAACTGAAGTTCCAACCAGTAATTCGTAATTGTTGAAATTGTAAATTCACCCCATTTTAAATTTTCTTTTCACATTCAAACAGTCGAATTGAAAAAATTAGCCTCAAACTCTCTCAATTCAGTCAATTCCCAAATAGCCCATTACTGTTTGTTCGGATGAATTCTCCATTTGAAATCGAGAAATTAATTAATTTTATCAATTCTGAAGAATTGAAGAAATTATTAAAATTATTTAATTTTGGTAATTAAATGAGTATTTTTTTAGATAAAATTAAAATTAATTAATTCTCTCAATTTTTAAAAAATAGATTAAATATAATATTAAATTTTGTATAAATACAAAAAATATAAATATAATTTATGGACACAAAATAATATTTTTTTAAAAAATTAATACTTTATTCATAACTAAATAAAATAAAATAATATATTAATATTAGAAAATACTAAGTTAATTAAAAAAATAATATAACTATAAAAATAGTCAAAAAATAAAGAATTCTACAATTATAATATAATTAATTTAGGATTTATTTAATATTTTTTATTAAATAGTTTAATAAACGTAAAATATATATATTAAATTCAGTACAAAATGTTAAACCAATATAAATATAATTTACAAACATAACATATATATTATTTTTTAAAAATAAATACTTTAGTTATAAGTAAATAGGATAATATAATATATTAATATTAAAAAATGCTAAGTTAATTTAAAAAAATATATATTAAAAAAGACTTAAAAATAAAGAATTTTATAATTATAATACAATTAATTTAGGATTTATTTAATTTATTTTTTGTTAAATAATTTAATAAACGTAAAATACATATTTTCTTAGAAATATAATTTATTATTTTAAAAATTAATATAATTATTAAAATGACCCATAAATGAAGAATTATGTAAATATAATACAATTAATTCAAGATTTATTTATTATATTTTAGCTAACAAGTTAAATAATTTGATAAACTTAAAATGATAATTTTTTTAAAAATAATTTATTTTTAGTTAAATAAATATTTTAGAATTAAAAACAAGTAAATTAATTTTAAAATTAAAAAAATTTAAAAAAAGTCTAAATATTATATAAATTTATCATTTAATTTATGGGTCCCACCATAATTTTCAGGAATTAGATGAATTTCTTTCAAAATTTTTAAAATTCAAAACTGGAATTGAAAAAAAAAGAATTATTCAATTCGTTCCGTTTCGAATTTTAAAATCGAATAAAAGACCGAAACTAAGAAATCAAACTTTTAAAATTTAAAAATTACTCCAATTCTCTCGATTTCAAAATTTAAAATCCATTCAAATAGCCCTTTAATTGTGATGGGATCTGGTGGCCACCAGCCAAGCATATCGATTTCCCCTTTTGACTTCACGGACCATATCTGTGCGTTCTGAACAGCCGAGCCGGCAATGATTCGTTCGGTTCTGGTTTGGTTTTTGGACTCAGCAAATGAGCAAAACCGAACCGCCATGTTTTCAAATCAAGTTGAATCCAAATCAATATCACCTTCCCCCGGAAATGGTGAAAACGGAATTAATCTTTCATCAAATTTCGCTTCTTAGTTGGACAAGAATAGGAACAGTTGTAGAAGTGGGAAGTAACCCGGTCTCAGTTAACTTTCGGTCAGAGATTACTAGTTGTGAAAGTACGTTTTGATTAGAGGTTAAGAAAATAATTACAATTAGTCTGACTAGCAATTTTTTCTTGTTAATAATGCAATTGCGATGATAAGAGGAAGATGAGAAATAATGCAATTTTTTCTTGCCTAGCACTAATTCTTGAAAAATAATTGTGATCTGATAATGCAAAATTGCAATGCATTGAGGACAACGGAAGATGAGAAATGAACCATAAATCTCTCCATTTGTTTAAAGATAGAAATTGTCCCATCATTTGGACAAGAATCTATACTTCTTCGTACGATGAACAACCACTTGGCCTGCTCTGAATTCGCGGGTCACAATTCAATAACGCCATGCTTGCTCTCCGCTTCACCACTTCAGCTTAGCAGGGAAGTACTGTACCAGATTCCCTAAAAAAATAAGATCAAGAAACAAATTAAGGAGCAATCAAAAGTTAGAAGAGAAAGATCCAAACCTTCTTAATAAGAGACAAGTAGCAAGGCTTCAACTTCTACGCATCAATTTTGTCCTTCATTACAACAAATCAAGATATTCCTGATGTTTCAAAAATGTCTCAAAAAATATTTTGGCATTTTTTCCTCAATGCTTCCCAACCGTCAAAAAAAAATCATCCAAAATTTTTCCTGATATTTTCAAAAAGTCAAGAAAATTATTTTCCGACATTTTTTATGACCTTCGTAAAATGTTAACAAAATGGACTCTTCCTAATGTTTTTGAATTTTTCTGGTATTTCTTGACATATACGCTAGAAAAGGTCAAAAATTTTCCATGCGTTTTTGCTTAAAAAAGCTAAAAATTTTTATTTTTCTTGTAAATTTTATTTTTTAAATTAATATATAATAAAAAGTCATCCTGTATAATACAATATACATCATACACAACCGAAAAATTACATTAAATAGTTAATGTGCACAAATTACAATCATACATTATACAAAAAGTTCAATCGTACATGGTACACAAAATAAAGACTTACAATTGAACAGTTATATCACACACCAATGACAATCATGACTATATTCATTCAGTGACTATATCCTAATTCAGCAACAATAATGTTCTCTAAATGCCAAATATTAAAATCATATTTTTTATATAACTTGTCCAAGACTTTAAGATTGAGAAGGACTTGTAGAATGAAATAATGAGTCAAGGCCAGTGCAAATAAAATCCAGAATATAAAATAAATCTCTTCACGTTTTTAATCTGGGCTTAAAATCGACATCAACAATGTTAAGCTAACAAAAAACTTGTCAATCATAACGGACAAATATAAAAAAACTTAATAAAAAAATTACAACGAAAAAATAATTAGAGCAGACAAAAATAATAATAGCAATAGAAAGTCAAATAATCGCATTAACCAAATATAAAAGTAAATGATACAAAATGGTCTATTCAAAGTGAACTTATGACATAAATAGAACACAAATAAATAAATAAAAGTAGCAGCATCCTCAACTCCCTCCCGTTCTCATGTATTGTCATCACACGTAGTCGCTAATCACCGAGTAGCTCAGTCCCCACTATAGGAAAAAAAACAATAATTGTAAAATATCAGTTAAAATTACAAATTATGAATTTAGTTTTCATGAATACCTGACTACTACTCGCTTGTGTACTGGATCCCTCAGCTCTGAAATGGCATGTATTCTCTAAAACCTATTTAATTTTGTGCATTTATATAGTCATATGAACTAAAAGTTTATGACCAAAAAAATTTTATTAAATAATAATATATACCATAGAGGCGAGGGAGGATTGACTGCTCATATTAATTACTAACATATCAAAAACACTCTTAAAGTATAATTATAGTCTCTTGAAGAGAAGTAACATGTATGGCTACCTCTACTTGTAATTGCACTTGCGCCAGTGCTTGACTCATGCTTCCACTCATGCTTGTACCTATGCTTCTACCTCTATCTTACAAGTGCATTTAATTCAACCTATGTATAACGATGTCTGTTGTGCAACCCTGCGAAAGTACTCCCTGAAATTTATGTGATCGTGGGTCCCATATCGAATGTCCACAGCCAATTATATCTCTCATGACCAAATACTTTGATATGAATTTTGTTCTGAGCTACAATATCCGATTGAAAATAATTCGATAACTCTTATTATAGTTGTTCAATATGGGACTATACATAGAAGATAGTAAAAAATGTAAGCAGATTATTCAATAATAATACTGTAAAAATAGATTGCGAAAATATTCTCACAATTGTTGATGCGGATATTTTGTCAATCAGTTGTCTATTTTTCCTTGTATGTAATGCCAAAAATACCTCAAGATTTGAAAGCTCAGATGCAAATTGCTCTTCTATCTATGAAAAACATTACATTAGATAAACTCAATGATAGCATAAATCAGTTGACTTCAAATATAAGTCTAGTATACAAACACCTCAGCTTTCAAATTCGCATAACCTTTGCGTCCTACTAGGTAATTTGCGTCCTACTAGGTAACCCATCTTTTATTTTTTCTCAGCTTTTTTATTATCTCTACTTTTTGCCTAAAACAACAAACAAATTATTAGTCAAATGAACTCATATATAAAACATCATAATTATATAAAATTCATAGGAGCTAGATATACTTGAGTAGCTAAACTCTGCCAATATGGTACAAGATGGGGTCATTGATCTTGTTCAATCCATGATGACGAGCAAGTGGCAAGTTACTCCGATTGGTTTTTAAAACGATGTGAAATACTTGTTCTTCACGTTCACCTTCTAATCTCTCACCTTTTATCCAATAACTTTATTATAGACTTTTTACAGTCCTCCTCTAGATTAGTATTTGCCTGTAAAACAAAAGAATAAAATTTTAGTCAAAAAATACACAAATTCAAAAACATAATATTAATATTACTTTGATACTTTCTCAAATTCTATGCTTATTTGTTTTTGGTACTGCTTGCCAATCAGTTTATGTTAATTATACTTTATTATCATCCTTGGCCATTATGCCTAATTGAGTGCCTAATCTTGTCGAATTCTCCTAAATGATTTGACCATATTGGTTGACGGTCAACAAAAGCCAATAACCCTCGGTGTCCCACACTCTGATAGGCTTGCTAGGCCTGTGGTGTACTCTACTCAAAGAAGTTGTTCCACTCAAATCCACAAAAGCAAACATATAAACATGCAAATATATATGATACGTACAATATTTCATATATAAAAATGAATTAAATTGATACAATACAAACCTTCGACATGGTCCATATTGTTATCCTTGGTTGCATGAGGTAAGGAAGTCATGCTATCTCCATCGAAATCTAAAGAGAACTGAGTCCTCAACACCGGTTCCTCTATCTCCATATTTATGAGAGCGTCCTAGCAATCCCACTTTGCCTCCTTAGCCGAATCATTTTTATCTGAAATTGAAAACAAAAGGAGTAATAAGATCAATATATTGCTAATATATTAACAAATTATACAAAAATAATATGCACATTAACACTATATATAATAAATGAATAAGCAAATATAAGAAATGAACCTTACAATCAAATTAATGATTGTTGTTGTTTGACATAAAATCATCATCTTCAGACTCATCGACATTGTCACAATCGATATTCTCCTCTTCTGCCTCAATTTCATTACTAATGAATTCACTTTTATCTCCTTCCTCTGTATATTATTGAGGCGATGCTAAAAGTGGCATATCAATAAGTAGACCTTCGATGTCTGTTCTTATATTTTTCAATATCACATTCAAGATACTGGAAATTACATGGTTCTGCCATTAGGTTTTCTTCATTAGTATCCTCTGATTCTTTATAAATTATGTCTATGTATTCTCTGGAGGTCATCTCCACAATCACATGTCACTCACATTGTATTTGATCTTGCACATAAAAAACTTAATGTTCTTAACAAGCTAGAATATAAGCCTTATTTGAACGTCAATTGTATTTGACTTCAAAATCATCTCTTTTCATTCCTACATTATTATCTATCCAGTCATACTTAAACAGCATGTGTCTTAATTCATTACTATACTAGAGTTCAATAATATCTGTTAGAACTTCGTAAAATGTGATATCTCCAGATATGGGGTATATATCCTTCTTACTTGTAAAACTTTGTGTGACTATCTTTAAGATAACACCACTATTCTGAGTATTTATTTCACGGTATTTAGTGTGAAATCTGAATTCATTAATGAGATATCCCAAAATTTCTTCACTCACTTGTTAAGCTTGACTGCTAACAAGAAGATTTCCTTTGGTACATGTTTAGCATTATCGCTTTTTTCTAACTTGGTAACCTACAAATATAAATAATCAATTAACTTAAACATAAGATATGTTGTAAAATGCTCATTGAAGTTCTTTATGCTTACATGATCTCTAAACCATTTCAGAAACATTTCATTGTGAATTTTTTCCATTCAAAATTTCATCATCTACATCATTGATTCACCTTTATTGTCTGAAAATATGCCTTATAGCACCAAGAAAATATATGCTATATATTACAAAGTAATTTCAGATGATCTAAATTGTGAAAAATCCATATCAGCACTCACTCATGGTAGGCATTGGCAATATCAAAATTGAACAGCGTGTATAGATGAACTTGAGTCCATGCAATCTCATACAGGTAATAAACTCATTGTAATAAACCAATTGGTCTGCATATATCAAATCTTGAGTTACCCTCGTGATTACAAGAATATGAATAAAAGTTTGATTGAAACTCATTCAAATATATTATACAAAATATCATGTATTTTTCGACCAAATAACTCTTTGTAATTGATCCTTCCGGATGAATCCAATTTTGCACGTAATTTTTGAATTTAAAAAGATACCTAATATGCAATAATAATGGTTAGTTCATATATATATATAACTATATATATATTATATATATATATATATATATAAATAATGTATTATATATAAAGAGTTATTTAATTTTATCTCTTAATAAGATACATAGAGTGATATTGCACAGATCAATAAGGCTTGCCTCCTTTACCAAGTGGACAGGAAAATATTCCATAACATTAAAGAATGAAGGTGGAAAGATTTGTTCAAACTTGAATAGATAACGACGGTCCTTTCTTGTAAAGCATCAAAGTCAGATTACTAAGAGGTTTTCGTATATAGTTGCCTGAATAAATTATTCATTTCAATCAGTGTTCTGGTCACATCTTTTGACAGATAGACCCTAACTACGATTAGTAATACCTATTACATAATTATATGACAATCATGATACTTCAAACTTGATATCATCTAATCTTTCATATTTATGTATCTAAAAATATTTGATATATAACCATCATGCACCTTTATGTTTTTTAGCACACTCAGAAATATCTCTTTTTCTTTTTTACTTATTATAAATGAAGTTGGAGACAAGTGGTTTTACTACCTCTTACAATTGGATGTAGTGCCTCTCTTATTTTGATGTCTATCGAATTTAATTGTGCACTCAAATTATCTTTTGACTTAGAAGTTTCTAATAGTGTACATAACATGTTATTGAGAAAAATTTTCTTAATATACATGATATCAAGATTGTGTCGAATTAGCAATATGTTATAGTACTATAAATAAGAAAAATACACTTATCTTCTTTCAATTACTCCTTTGGCTCACTATGTCTCCTATTGGCCCCCTTGTCCTCCTCCTTTTGATGACTGCCTGTAACTTTGTATGAGTTCCATCTCATTTAGAAACCTTGTGCTTCATTCAATGTATCCTCTCCAACTTGCCTGGGAGGTGAAAAATCATGCTCACATATACCATCGAAAGATAACTTGTATAGCTGAAACTTATGATCTACAGACAAAAATTTTCGATGACACATGTAATAAAACTTACAAAAATATTTCAACTAACGGGAGCGCGTGTTCTTGCCACACACTTGATAAGTTTTTTCTTCTCTTATCATATAACCAAACATATATGCATATGTGAAAAAATCATTAATAGTTCACAGTAATGTTGTACGCATACAAAACATCTCTTTTCTATTTGCACCATAAGTTGGGATGTTTGATTCTTATAATTCTTTCAATTCTTCTATCAATAATTATAAATATACATCTATGTCATTTTGTGGGGCTCTCGGTCCCTCGATAAGTATGAATAAAATGAATAACGGTTGTTTTATACAT
Source organism: Trichopus zeylanicus subsp. travancoricus (assembly GCA_005019695.1). Taxonomy (NCBI): domain Eukaryota; kingdom Viridiplantae; phylum Streptophyta; class Magnoliopsida; order Dioscoreales; family Dioscoreaceae; genus Trichopus; species Trichopus zeylanicus. The sequence goes on along the minus strand of RXID01014896.1, from coordinate 112,482 downwards.
AACCATAGAAATAAATTGTATGGAATCAAAACCACGGACCAGGTGTTGGGTGATATGCTCATTGCCTTGAAAGGGTTAAATTCATCTAAAGCTAATGCCAGCCCTATGTCGTAACAATTCATCGTGTGGATGCTTGTTAACAAAAATCTTCCATACTATGCTATCTGCATGATGTCGTAATGATTCGTCATATAAACAACATTCTGCATGTCATCTCATATATGAAGTATTTTTCTCATATATGAAAAGTCATTACAGTCTTGGCTTCAAGGAAAAATACCTAACAATCTCTATTGATATATTACGCACTTTTTGACCATCAATATCATCTCGGATTTTTACTTTTCTATATTGAGATGCTTTACAATACTTGTAACAAGTATTTGATATGCTCTCATTCTTGTATAGCATGCAATGATTGGGACAAATATGAATCTTTACGTACTCGAGGTCTAAGGCACCGTTTGGTTTGAGATGAGGATCAGGATAAGCATTTTTTGGAATTATTTTTTCTTATAAAATTAATATTACTTATTTTACACAGTTATTAAATTAAATTATTATAAAAAATTAAATAATTTTTTGAATTTTAAATTATTATAGGATTAATTTTGATAAAAAAAAATATTAATTTACAAAAGTGATTTGCTAGTCTTGATTATGATCATGATCCTGATCCCGAACTAAATAATGCCTAAGTCTTTTACAATATTTCATACTTCACGATAAGAAATGAGAAATGAATTTAACTCATGGAATGTCTCCTTCATAGTGTCTAATAAAATACTAAATAATTAATTATTCCATCGACATTGGGCCTTCACAACTAATAGCTATATGATGAAGGATAAAGATGTAAAGTTCCTTCATTCAGGATACAACTCTCTATTAATTCAAGTAGTTTGAAAATTTTCATATCATTCATCATAGGAACTTCTAAAGATATACCTCTGGTTGAAACACCAAATACAACATGCAACAAATATTCGATCTCATCCTCATTTTCATCATTCACTATATTAAAACTTTGAAACGTTCTATGTTGAGTTCTTCACCAATACCATAGCTCTTCTTCATGAAATGTCAAGTTAGTATATGACGAACTTTATCTCTTTACTATTATATGTTCAGAATTTATGTTCATGTCCGATTATACATACTAATATAACTTATGCATAGACATCTTATTAACTCATCATGACTCTTGTTCATAAAAGTATATTCGAGAAACACACTAATTTCTTCAAGATATCTCTTGTCCAACCTATTCTTTATATTGATCTACCTATTGTCCATCTTGTTACTAGCCAACCAGAAAAAAAATCACATGACAATACAAATTTATGTAAATACGAACAATAATTAAATAATACTATAAAGTAGAACTTTTAAAATGGATAAAACTAAATATATGTGCCAATAAGCTTTCAAATTGATGTCAAAATATATGACTACATGGCTTTATAAATATAAGGAGTTGGGTTGCCATGCGACCTTGCATTGGAGTCCAAAATTTTGAATGTTTTATATGCATATTGTTTACTTAATCCAATCTGATTTTGTACTAAGCATCCAATTTATTTACTAGAAACTATTAAAAGATAGACAATATGCCAAATATCCACTCCTTTAGTTCTAGATGTTACTTTCCCAAACATCATTCAAAACTAATTTGATGACAAACCATTAGCTTAACCCTTTAATAAAGAGATTTGATTATCTTTGGCCATAACATGTGCTAAACTCCAACCTTGAACTTCAACAACTCCCTTGATTATTCATCATTTTAGTCTTACAAAAATCAGATTATATGTGAATGATCCCAAGAAAACTATCAAGTGATGCAAACACTTGGGTGTTCAAATAATAATGTTATTTTTTAAAAAATGGTTACAAATACCTCATTATCTACCATCGCACAAACTCAACTAAAATTGGCCAAATACTAATCATCCAAAGATTATCTTTAAAATTTTTCCAATGTTTTCTTTATTTCTAAGTTAAGATAATAAAGAACATGAGAGATGAGCAATGGATTCAAAGCATTAACCTTAATGTATTCGAACACATAATTTTATCAACTCAAAGCAATAAAGTTCAAACATTATTAAATCCTAGAAATCAGTTTGACAGAATTAAGAAGCAACAGGTTGTGTAACCCATGCTTGAGAAAAAGCTTACCAAGCTCCTCCGGTGAGCAGACTTGGTACTCGACCTCCCCCAATAGTGCGAGAAAGATCTAAGAGAGCTCAAGCTTTTCCGAACGGCCGGGCGGGGGAGCTATGTTGATATGAAACGAGGGTGCGTACGAGTGGCACAGGGGAGGGGGGGGGGGGGTTGTTGTTGTTGAGTTTGGATATCTCAAACTCAGATTGAAATTTGATTTAAAGTAGGAATACAAAATTAGATTTAGACTTATAATTGATTTTAAATACTTATTATGTGATATTAGGAGTTGTAATTAGAGTAAAACTCATACTCAATAAGGGTCCATAAATATTCTAGTAATACATAGGGTTTATGTGTAATGTAGTGCTGAGATTGAACTAGAGAGAAATAGAGAGAGAGAGGAATAAAAAGAATAGAAAGAAAAAAAAAGTGTTGGCTCTCGTGTGTGGGTCTTTCTAGTGCTTCTCGATAGTCTCTCGTGGTGGTTTCTCATGATATTCTCTTACAAATTCTCTCTGAAGATGGAGACATTGTCAATACTTAGTGAAAGGGTTTAGTTGAGTAAGAAAGAGTGTAGTCTTTATTATAGACTCTTGTAAAGCTTTTTAATAGTGGATGTCTCACTCTCCCCATGGATGTAACCCGATTTTAAGTGAACCACGTATACGTTGTCTTTTATATTATTTTTTTATTTTATATTTACTTCTTATTTCTTATATTGTTTGAGAACAACGTGATTCGTGAATCTTCCACTGCGAATCTCAACAATTGGTATTATAGCTTAGGAGCAAACAACCAAAATAACAAAACCTTTATTCAAGATAGTGAAGTTTGATGGTAAGATAAATTTCCTTATGATAAAAGAAAATAAAGGCAGTTCTTATTTATCAAAATCTGTAAAAGACGTTAGAAGGTAAAGAAAAAAAGCTGGTTAAAATAAACAATGAAGACTAGAAGGAGATAGATCAAAAGGTATTAAATTTAATTATTTTAAGTCTGACTGAAAAGATTTTTGTATAATATCATTGATGAAGAAATAATAGTGAACATTTGGACAAAACTTGAAAAGTTGTATATGTCGAGCCTCACAAATAAGTTCTACTTGAAATAATAATTGTACAGACTGCGTATAAGCGAATATATAATTATGTTACATCACCTGAATACCTTTAATAGGATTATCAATAATTCATTGAAAGTTGATGTGAAGTTTGAAGAGGACAATAAGACACTAATTTTCCTAATGTCTTTTCCTTATTCGTACGATCATATTATCACCATAATTTTTTATGGTAAAGAAACTCTAAAGATGGAGAAAGTGACAGTTAGTCTTCTTTCTAATGAGAAGAGGAGAAACTTCAATATCGATATTGAGATTAGTAAAGGATTGATGGCTCACGAAAGAGGAAGATCGAGAGAACGTAGAGAAAACTCACTGGGGTGACACATGTCCCTAAGATGCCGAAGAATATAATTTCACTTAGTATACTAGACTCAAAAGACTGTAATTATTCAGTGAGAGATGAAGTCATAAAGGTGACATGCAGTATTAGAATCCTGATAAAATAGAAAAGTGCAGCAATATTTATCGATTGGTAGATAATACCATTATAGATGAAGTTTCGATAGTTATTATAGTGAAGAAGAAGCATGATACCCAGAGTGATTTAATAAGAGATAGACATTCTTCCCGAGTTACTTTTAACATCAGATATAGATTTTTCAAAAAACTTACAAAAGTACAAGACTATAAGCATGAAGGGCAAATTCGAGGTTGGCTTGAGCTCACGTCTTATAATTAGCTGAATAAGCTAGTAGCACCAAGGGAGGAGTTGGATGAGAGATGATGGCTAAAGACTCATGATGGTAGCACGCTTGAGTACAAGCCAAAGTGGAGATTGTTGAGTTTGGATGTCACGAACTCATATTAGAGTTTGAACAAAAATAGGAATCCAAAGTTAAATTCAGACTTATGATTGATTTTAAATATTTATTATATAATATTATGAGTTGTAATTAAAGTAAAACTCAAATTCAATAAGGTTTATCAATATTCTAATAATATATATGGTTTATATATGGTATAATGCTACTAAGGTTAAACTAGAGAAAAATAGAGAGAAAAAATAGAAAAAATAGAGAAAAAAGAAAAAAGATAGTATCAATCCTCATGTGTAGATCTTTCTAATGTTTCTCGCTAGTCTCTTGTAGTGTTCTCTTATAAATTCTTTCTGAAAATGGAGACATTACTAAGGATTGATAAAAGAGTTTAGTTGGGTAAGAAAGAGTGTAGTCTTTCTTGTAGACTTTTGTAAAGTCTTTTTATAATGGATCTCTTGCTTTCTCCGTCGACACAATCCAATTTTGAATGAATCACGTATATCACTATATATTTTTATTTTTTATCTTATATTTACTTATTATTTGTTATATTATTTAAGAGTAAAGTGATTCGTAAATTTTTCACTGTAAATCTCAACAAGGAAGGGAGACCGGATGTGAGCCACACGAGACGAAGGTAGCGAGCAGCTCAAGCGTGCAGTCGGGGTGATGTGAGATGGGGCAAGTGGGTGCGGCTTGGGGCCGGGGCACGTGGGATGGGGGCAAGGCACAAGGTAGTACGGACGTGTTGCAAAAAATATCGATGTCCATTACAATCCACGATATAGAGGAAGAACAAAAAAGAGAAAAAGATAGCAGATAAGAGATATATGTGGGGAAGATGATCCAGATGATATTGTATTGATGAGAAGAGAAAGAGAAGATTACAACGATGGAGACGAAACTCCAATATCACCAACTCTCAGAAAAAACTAAGTAGTCAAACCGTCATAAGACGTATTGAGAGTATTGATCTATATATATATCTCTCATTCTATCTCTCTATTACTCTATATAAAAACCCTTATATCAATGGTGTATTTATAGATGTGGCCTAATGATGTTTGAGTCAAAGTAAAAGACTGACTCAAGACTTCTACTAATTTAAGTCTTCTAGTAGAAGATAAATCTAGATAAAGATTAGGTCCACTAAATAACTTCCTAATATAATTAAGACTATCCGGAAAATCCGAATTCGAGACACTATAAAGCCAACAATCTCCACCTTGGCTCGAATCATCTTATTCTCTGAATTTGAATCTTCAATAGATGTCTTTGCCATTACCTTCTGGTAATTTCACCAGATTCCAAGTATGGTTCTTTTGAGCAGAATCCATATCTTCATTCATAGCAGCTTGCCATTGAGAAGAATTCTTATCCTGCACTGCTTCTTTATAGGAAGAAGGATCACCATTTTCAGTAACTAAAGCAAAAGCTACTATATCTTCAAAACCATACCTTTTAGGTGGTTTTATTTTTCTTTGAGATCTTCGAAGTGGAGTCTTTTCAGAAACTTGATTCTTAGAATTTTCTTGAGAGTTGGGCATACCCTGAATATCTTCTTCTGAAGGAACTACCTGCTCCACCTTCACTTGCATTATATCATTGGGATCTTTCTTGAGAGATTTTAGCATAACACTTTCATTAAATAATATGTCTCTCTCAATAATTACATTTGAAATAGTAGGATCCCACAAACGATAGCCTTTAATACCTTTGGCATAACCCAGGAAAATACACTTTTTGGAACGTGCATCTGACTTATCCTTGATAACATGCATATAAGCAGGGCAACCAAAAATCTTTAAAGAAGAATAATTTGCATGTTGACCAGTCCATACCTCGTCAGGAGTCTTGCAATTAATGACTGTTTGAGGAGAGCGATTCACAATGAAGCATGCTGTATTGACTGCTTCTACCCAAAAATCTTTATCAAGATTAGCTATACTGAGCATATTACGTGTTTTCTCCAACAAGGTTATGTTCATCCTTTCAGCCACACTATTTTGTTGAGGTTTTCCTGGGATGGTAAAGTGGCATTTGATGCCTTCATCTTCACAGAATTTGAAAAATTTTGTTGATTTGTACTCTCCGCCATTATCACTTCTGAGGTATTTGATTTTTTTACCAGTCCTTTATTCAACCGAAGTCTTCCACCATTTGAAAACAGAAAACACTTCGACTTTGTGATGCAAAAAATAAATCCACACTTTTCTAAAAAAGTCATCAATAAAACTAACAAAATAACGAGCACTAGCTTTTGATGGAATAGGAGAGCACCACACATCATAATGAATATAATCAATTAAGTCTTTAGTGTAATAAATACTGGTGTTAAACTTTACCTTGGACTATTTACTATAAAGACAATGCTCGCAGAAATCCAATTTGCATGAGTTGAGGCCTTTCAGTAATTTTCTTTTGTTGAACTCGCTTAAACCTTACTCACTCATATGACCGAGACGCATATGCCATAAGTGGGTCATATCAGAAGAAGAAGTCTGAGAAATTGTTGCTCCACTTGCAACGATTTTTCCTACTAACTCATATAAATTTTCATGCTTTAGGCCCTTCATTACTATCAATGAGCCTCTAGCAACCTTAAGAACTCCACCTTCAGCAGAATACTTATAACCAGTAGAATCCAAGGCACCCAAAGAGATCAAATTCTTTTTCAAATCAAGAACATGTCTAACATCAGTAAGAGTTCTAATAATATTATCAAATATTTTAATTTTAATTATTCCAATTCCAACAGTTTTGCATGGATTGTTATTACCCATCAAAACCAAACCACCATCATAAGACTTGTAGTTTTCAAACCAATCCTTATTAGGATACATGTGATAAGAACAACTAAAATCAAGAATCCAAATATCATGGTAACGATCAAAATTAAAACTAATAGAGAGACCATTACCAAAACCATCTCAGAACTCCCTTCAACAACTGATACTTATTCTTTGGCTTGCTCTTTAGATTGAGATTCTCTTTCTTTCTTTACTTTGAGCTTCCAACAATCTTTAATTGCATGTCCCATCTTCTTACAATACCTGTAATTTATTTCTTTGGATTTAGATCGAAAACGACCTGTCCTTGATCTTTCTTTGGTACGATCTCTGATAATTAATGCTTCTGAGTGTAACACATCCCCTCCAATCTTTTTCAAAAATTCATTAGATAGAAGGGCAGTAGAAATATCGTCAAATTTTAAATCTTTCCCATACATGAGAGTAGTTTTAAGATTCTCAAGAGAAGGAGGTAAAGACGATAATAAAATAATTGTCTTATTTTCATCTTCAATTTTAACATCAATGCTTAACAATTGAGAGACAAGTTTATTGAAAGCATTAAAATGATCAACTATATTTGTACCTTCTGTCATTCAAAAATTGAAGAGTTTCTGCTTTAAATAAACTCAATTTGAGATAGACTTACTCATATACTGTTTCTCCAACTTTTTTCATAATTCTGAAGGTGATGTTTCATCAAGAAACGGATAGAGTACCTCATCGATGAGACTGAGGATGGTTGTGCTATGTGTGCTAGCCTTCTGATTTTCCCAGACACTTTCGGTGACATCTTCAGGCTTGACGTCTTCCAATGTGTGTCTCAACGCTTGTTGAGTAAGAATTGCACAAACTCTTACTTGCCAAATAGGAAATCCTTGTTTTCCATTGAATTTCTCTATATCGAACTTCGTAGTAGACATATTGAACCAAGCTCTGATGCCACTTGTTGCGGAAAATATCGATGTCCACCACAATTCACGATATAGAGAAAGAACAAAAAAGAGGAAAAGATAGCAGACAATAGATATATGTGGGGAAGATAATCCAGAGGATATTGTATTGATGAGAAGAGAAAGAGAAGATTACAACGATGGAGACGAAACTCCAATATCACCAACTCTCAGAAAAGACTAAGTAGCCAAACCGTCATAAGACGTATTGAGAGTATTGATCTATATATATCTCTCTCACACTCTATCTCTCTATCACTCTATATAGAAACCCTTATATCAATGGTGTATTTATAGATGTGGCCTAATGATGTTTGAGTCAAAGTAGAAGACTGACTCAAATAAGACTTCTACTAATTTAAGTCTTCTAGTAGAAGAAAAATCTAGATAAAGATTAGGCTCACTAAATAACTTCCTAATATAATTAAGACTATCCGAAAAATCCGGATTCGAGACACTATAAATCCAACACGGACGTGGCATGGGGGTAGAGCCAAGACACGTGGTATGGGGGCAGGGCATAGGCTGGGTCCAAGACGCGAGGCGGAGCACGGCTTGGGGCGGTCATCATCGCACACGGGAGGAGATCGTCGCCAAAAAAAAAAAATCACAAATACTCCAATTTATTGCGGTGCTTGCTCATATTTGCTACAAATTCAAAAAGGGCATAAGCGCTACTGCTTAAATTGCAGAAAACAAGGAAACAAAACAAAAGGCCAAAAAAAGGAAAATGAATTGAGATCTCAGTTAAAAATATGCAGCCACTTCAGGCTCTCTTTGTCCTCCTCATTCATTAGGTGAGTACAGGCTCCATGCTGGTGCAGAGCTGAGTCAAGTACATGATTTTAGGTAAGCAATTCCATTCATATATCATAGCAGGTTTATTCATGAAAAATTCTAAATAAGTTTGAAAAATCAAGATAAAATGAATGATATCTTATGATGAAAAGTCCAGCAGAAGGCAGAGTTGTTTTGTTCTCCTTTGCCACCTGAATTTTACCATGGTTACTTTCATATAAACTAAAAACGAAGTAGATATATCACATGTTATCTTCCAAGTTTTACTTTCGTACCAAGTACATGTAGTCATCATATTCTCAAGACATCAAACCAGTGTCAATATTAGAATCAAAATTAAAATTAACAAATTATTTTTATAAATTAATATTTTTTTAATTAAAATTAATTTTATAATAATTTACAATTTTAAAAATTATTTAATTTAATAATAATATAAAATAAATAATATTAATTTTGTAAAAAAAAAATCTCACTCATGCTGATTTTGATTTTGATCTCAAATTAAACGGGGTCTAACACATTATCGAGGCCACATCCTTCAGAGTAAACTCCATACTTTGTATTGTAATTCGGATCGTCCAAATCAGGATTTGCTTGGAAATACTGCAGTAATTTTTTGAAAATTTTACCAACTATGTAAGCAGAGCAAAAGTAATCTAACTAGTTCAAAGCTGTCCAAATCTGATACCTTATGATGAACATTTGATTCAGCGAAAGCGCAGCCGACAGGGAATGTATCACCTACAACAACCAACTGTGGAAGCTGTCCAAAGCTTGGATGCAGCAGAACTTTGCCCAAATCTGATTCCGACGTAGATTCTCTTTTTGTTGAGAACCCTTTAAATTTCTGTATATTCATGAGGTTAAAGAATGCATACCATGAATAAGACCAGTCAGGTGCAGCCAGTCTTCATTAGAGTAGTTTTTCCTGATAGCTTCAACAGTCTGCAGCAAGTGTTCGATCTGTGGCTCGTCGAGATCAGGATCGCTCTCGTCAACGGACTCATTTAGCAACTCATAGCACTCCCAAATGCTCATATCCACCCTATTCAACTTCCCATACTCCTCCCTCATCCTCATTACCTAACAACAAAAACACGAGCTTCACAAACAGTACCTTTTTTTCATTAACAACGATAAAGAAAAACTTCATCCAACTCACAAAGTCATAGGATTAGCGAGTGTGATTCATCCTGTAGAACTCTTCCACCGTCTTCTTCCTCCCCGATTCGGCATCATAATCTCTGCCATGAACGAACTTCTTGTCCAAAATATACTACAGAAATTATTACATGACATTAAAACTTGAGATTCTAATGATTTTTATGCACCTAAAAGCATGGCCAAATGAGTTTATATCAGGCATAACAAAACCAACTATTATAATATCAGGTACGATAAATTAGTTTTATATTAAATATTAGACAGATAGAATCTAATATATATAATAAAAAAGATTCATATTTCATGAGTTTAAATTTTTGAGATAGTTTAGCATTCGGTCCATTATATTATTTCGATAAACACTCTTTTGATTTTTCTAATAAGTGGTATTAGAACTTCAGGTTTGAGACGATATAAATTTTAAAAACCAGAATTATCGTGATGATACAACTGAATTGAGTCGTATGTTAATTTTTCTTAAAAAATAAAAAATCAAGATAAAAATTCGTTAGTATGGATCACATGATAAAATTAGTCAAATAAAAGAGTTCTTAATTAAGATGTTAAAATTAAAATTATCAAATCACACCTGAAAAGAGAAATTATTATAATGTCAAGTATGATGAATTAGTCTCATATCGGATATTGAATAAATAGAATCCGATATATATAATTATATATATATATATATTATAAATTTAAGTTTTTGAGATAATTTAGTATCTGACTTGCTATATTATTTTGATTCGATATGACAATAGAAATCCTACTCTAATTATAATTTTATTATACATTAAATATTTAAAAGTAGATAATTTTAGAGTTTTAATTTGATTCAAATTCTAACTCGAATTCGAATCCTCCGAATTCCAAATATTTATCGGCCAGTTTTATACATGGAAGCGAGTTCATTGGTTAGGAAGAGCGGACATCGGGGATGAGCTTGAAATTAGATGAAATTGGGGGGTTTATTGCGAAAACGGGGGAATGACTCAGCCCGGGCGCGGAGAGAACAGCGAGAACGGGGGAATCGAGAGCGGATCCGCCCTGGTTGCAGCGTGATGGTGGGTCCCGAGTGACGTGGCGCTCAGTCAAAGTGGCGGCCATTGGGCTCCGGAGCGAGATGTTCGACTTCGACCTGCCCTGACCAGTAGTATTAAATGCGGTTTTGGTTCGTGAAATCCTGGACGTTGGGAGTCACAAATGGGTGGCAGTAATCTGCCACGTCGTCATCTTGATTTAGTAGGTTTTCCTTTCTAATAATGAAAGTTAATGATTAATTAATTTGTTTTACGCAGGTAAATTTAGGTGTTGAGAGTAGATTCTTGACATAATTAGGGTTTTAATTATTGTTTTATGTCGGTAAAATAAGTCGACAATTTAAAAAACAAAAGAATAAACAAGCAAGAAAATAATGGACAAAGATAACATACAACAGATTTAGATAAATATTTTAAGATATTTGTTGCAGATGTTGATTGGATTAGGAAATAAGAGGACAAGAATCGTAGCTTCAGTTTAGCTGGATCTGATGTGGATTGTGCATCTTTTGCTCATCCCGGGGGATTAATGTCACTAATTGGTTAGATTAGAGAGTGACTTCCAAGTTATTAAAGAAATTAATAAGTAAATTTCATTTTTTAGGCGTCCGCTCAAGTTACTATATAAATTATTTCAATAATAAAAAATATGTTGATTATTAAAAACGAAGCTATTATATTTTGATTATAAATTCTTTTCTCTTGGTTTTAAATTTTTTATTATGCATTATTTCTCATTATCGATTTTATAAACGTCGTAATTTTTTTCTTTTTTTATATTTTTAAAAATTTAACTTCTTAAAAATATACTTCCTTTATATTAAATATGTGAAGCGAAACACTTTCGATTGAAAATTGAAAACCCAAACCGGCCTTTATTATCGCATATTCGAAGACTTGTAAAGAAATCATTCGGACCGTGCAGCAATATAAAAAAAAAAAAAATCATAATTATTTATTCATATTAGCTCCACGATTTTTTTTTAGTTATAGAGGTTTAAAAGATCCTTGATGGAATCCATTATAAATGCAGGCCCAAGCTGAGAGCTCAACTTCCAGGGCTACGATCGGATCTGATCCAAATTATCTATTAAAATTGGGATGGACTCGGACCCCTTTTTGCACTTACGGATCCGGACGTTGGCTTATTGGGTCCATGGCATCCCTACTCTGGATCGCTCAAACATGGCCGTAGCCCATGTGTCCCTGGGGCAGGAGGAGCCCACTAACAATTCCAGAGCACGCATTTAATGCGTTTGGGCTAAAACAATTTGGCCCATACTGCAGTACAGTTTGAGGTGTCGGGGTCGAGTCTGATCCGGGTCCAATCAAGTTTGGTGCTAGTGCGCCGGGAAAAAAACATGGAGCGTTCTAACTATTTTGAATTTTATGAGGGTTTTGTAGCTTTCGTGCAGTCTGACAAAGTTTGGCAACGACCGGTTGGCCCAAGCTCTTCCTCCGATTGCTCACAGCATGCTCTGGTTTGACTTGCGCGTTACCTCTGTGAGGGTCTGGCATTTTCACGTTAGATATCAGATGGTCCTGATGCAATTGGCGAACGCTTTTTAAATTATATTAACAAATTAGTATAATTAGTTGAGGTGATTCCAAATCAAATGGCCTCTTAACTTCTCTCCAAATCTGAGCTTCAACAAAACAATCTCCACTGCTATATAGCTAGAGGTCGGAAAGTAGTTCATACCTCAAGCTACCATACATAGCAGCTCCATCCAGTCCAAGCCTGAATGCGAGCAGCTCCGTCTCCAGAGCGGGAGTTGGTATGAGCTGAAAAGTTGCTAGCCTCTAGTATGTTTGCTCCCTTGTTGGTCTAAACACGCCCATCCAACTCCAGCCACCTGCTGTTTTGAAGCGAAGGAGCCATCGACCGCAATGGATCTTCTTTTATGTTTTCAGTTAAGCCAACCATTTAATTTGTCCGCCAAATCTATCCACTGAATCGTCAAACTCGATTTCCCCAGATCCGAACCCTCCATCGGGGATCCAAACCAAATCAAAACACGCGCACCGGGGCGGAGAACGTCACGACAACAGCCTCGGCGAAGCAAAGCGGGGGAAGGAACACAGCAAAAGTTGCCAAATTCTTCCTCTTCTTTTTCTCTTTTCACTATACGCTCCCAACCCCCTTGACGCCGTCGTCCTCCGCACTCCTCAGTCCTCACAAAACGTCAACAGAACATGGGCTTCGCCATTAAAAGCCGTGTCCGGCCTCACGCGAATCCCGAGACCTTATCTTCCTCACACCTGGCACCATCGCCAGATCCTGCTCATGCAACCCTACCGTGTCACGCCCCCTACTCAAACACACCCGCCACGCGTACCCTAGCAACTGACAACCCCGTCCTCTTCCCCCACCCGCCCGCCTCGTGGCCAAACCCGTACGTCCTCTATTTATGCGTACGTAGTTAACTTCTCTGTGGGGAAAACTTTACCCAACCTCATCCTGCTACGTGGCAAATCTTCATTAGCTGCTCCTACTCGTCCTCACTCCTCTTCACGTGGCGCGAATGTGTTAACGGGTCCATTCCGCGGTCGGATTCGGAGATCTCGGATTCGCGATGGCGAACGGGCCTAGGATCTGTTGGGTGGGGTTGGAGCCACGGGAGTCACAACCCGAAATCAATTGGACTCAATGTGGAGGGGCCCAAATACTCTTGATTGGACGCCTCACCACATCCTCACCGTATGACCGATAACAAACGGCCTCGATGGACCCCTTGCCCATGTCCTTCTCTGTGCCAGCGCATCCTGCCGCATCGTTATCCAATTCCGCCGGTTCCCTCCGTTCATCGTGCCATTATGCGTTAATTCTTCATTTACGGTCATAATTAAACGACGGGGTACGCTCACCGGTTCACGTGATCTAATCCGCCTATAACTGCCACGTGGAACAATCCTCAGCTTTAAGAAGATGCCTCGTGATCTGTGAACAAAACTAATCACGATGCGGCCTCGTACACTGTTTTGGACTGTAGTGGGTGTGTGCTGGGGGTGGGGGGTGGGGGTGAGGGGGGGTGGTCGGGGCGGTTGGGTGTGAGGCGAGGGACTGAGGGTGAAGAGAAGATGCCTCGTGATCTGTGAACAGAACTAATCACGACGCGGCCTAGTACCCTGTTTTGGACTGTAGTGGGTGTGGTGGTGGTGGTGGTGGTGGTGGGGTGAGGGGTTGGGGGTGAGAAATGAAAAAAAGAAGAAATAAAAATAATAATTTGGTTTGTTCGTAGCGGAATGGCGTCGCGCTAAACTTAGCGCAGGCCGCGAGGCGTGGCTGCGAAGCGGACCACCTCGCCATGCGAATGTCTCACAACCCCTCTCAGGCCGCCACGTGTACTACCACCTCACCCTCAACCCCCACCCCCAGCAAAACCGCCCCGTATTCCGTCCGTTATGTCACCGCCTCCTCACCCAAACGCCGTCAGTTCTCAAATACGGTGTACACTTAACCCTTAACCGTGGTTACCCTCAACCCTAGTTAGATAAACCCTAGTTACCCTATCAGTTTATATTCACCCCTCCATCCACGCCACTCAATTGTCCGGATCCAAAACCAAGAAAGGAAGGGATGATGATGATGATGGGAGAAGGGAGACATACTAATCCGACGGTCCACGTTCCTCCGTGGCCGGTGTTCGACGATCCGGTCGACCCCGCCGTCCAGTACGGCCTTCCGGTGAGCGGCGTCGCAAGCGAGAGCTATCTCTTTGGGGAGGCAGCGCTGGCCGCGCTGCAGCGCTATCTCCCGTCCAACGACGTCTACGACGGCGACGACGGCGACGCGCCGGTGGACGCCTTCTCCTGCGACGAGTTCCGGATGTACGAGTTCAAGGTCCGACGCTGCGCGCGAGGGCGCTCGCACGACTGGACCGAGTGCCCCTACGCGCACCCCGGCGAGAAGGCTCGCCGCCGGGATCCGAGGAAGTACCACTACTCCGGCACGGCGTGCCCGGACTTCCGGAAGGGTAGCTGCAAGCGCGGCGATGCGTGCGAGTTCGCGCACGGTGTGTTCGAGTGCTGGCTCCATCCGGCGCGCTACAGGACCCAGCCGTGCAAGGACGGCACGGCCTGCCGCCGTCGTGTGTGCTTTTTCGCGCACACGCCGGAGCAGCTGCGCGTGCTGCCGCAGTCCCAGGCGCAAAGCCCGAAGACCCCCGTTGATAGCTACGACGGCTCGCCGCTTCGTCATCATGCATTGGATGCTTACTTCCCGAAGAATCTCTTCTCGTCGTCTCCGACCTCGACGCTGACTTCGCCTCCAGCGTCTCCGCCTTCCGACTCGCCGCCGATGTCTCCGGTTGGACCGGCGATGAGGCGTGCCGCCGCGGGGGCTTCCGTGAATGAGGTGCTACAATCGCTTCGCCAGCTGCAGCTTAGCAAAGCGAGAACGGCGCCGACTGCTTGGGGGATTCAAAATGGATCTGAATTTGTTTCGCCTAGGGGTGCCAGTGTCAGAGCTTGCGGCGGGTTTAGTAGCTTGCCGACAACTCCGACGAGGTCGCCGGCTGGCGTTTCCGTCGGATCTGGGTGGCAGGATCGATGGATGGAAGGCGTCATTCAGGAAGAGGAGCCGGTGGAGAGGGTGGAGTCCGGCAGGGCTCTCAGGGCCAAGATGTTCGAGAGGCTAAGCAAGGAAAGCGGTCTGGAGAAGCTGGAGAACGGCTCGCCGGATGTCGGCTGGGTCTCTGATCTCGTGAAGTAACTGCTCGCCGGAATCCAAGACGATGATTATTTTGTTACTCTGATTATCTGAAATCGCCGATGTTAATTTTGTAAATAGGTGAAGCTTCGGGCTTGAAGTTGCAAATGGTGGATCCGTTTTGGGGTTTTTCAGCAGGAGGCGGCCTCAGAAGCTTAAAAAAAAAAAAATAGTATTATTAAGATTTAAGAATATGGCTTTTTTGGTTGTATAGGTGGATTTTGCGCTGCCGAAGCTGGGTAGCAGTATCGGATCCGCATTTCAAATCCTGCATCATCACATCATCTCAATGTAATTGCTTCCCCCTGCGATGTTGTTAATGTGCATTTTGTATTAAAATCCTTTGCTTTAATCGAAGGTTGTATCTTGGTATTATGTTTGTGCTCGTGCTGGGCTGTTGACGGAGGTTTGAATGGTGAAAAAATAATTAACGCAAAGGTGGTGGTGTTGGGGGTGTGTGGGACAAACTGTAGATGGGAGGGCTTTTGTTCCGTGTCGTGCATCGGAATCGAGGGGTGCATTCTGGTGCATTGAAGAGGTTCATGAGAAGTCCGGGGTGGTGTCTCGTTGTGCTACCTCCTTCCAACCAGACACGAGCCTGCATTTAAGGCGGCCTCGTGTCTAGTGTACTTGTGCTGGGTGGGTAAGCTTGAAAAAATATAAATTTCTTTTGGATTAAAATAATAGGCCTTGGCTTTCCAGAAAGCAATGAGATCTGAACGGTGATGGAAGATCAGATCTCGCTTTAAATGCCCTCATTATTGCGACGTATTATTCCCTACGTCTCCTGCAAGTTAATATTGCATTAGTTCCCCTTCACTGTATATATTCAATTGTGAGTGGACTTCGTTTTTATCAACATTCGAGTAGATCTCGAGTCACCGACTTTTAGGGTTTCAACGAAACGAAGGTTTTAAATTTCGATATTGATTTTAACATCCATTAAAATCGATTCATTCCGATAAACTTTGATTTTAAATTAAAAAAAAATTTATTATATAAATTATTAAAAAATATTTATTAAAATTTTTTATTAAAAAAATGTGAAAAAATTTATATTTCGTTGGATTTAAATTCGAACCTCATTTGAGATTCAATTAAAAATTTAATTATTAAACTAATAATAATTTATAATATAATTAAAATATATAAATATAAATAATATAATTTTGAAATTCGAAATTTAAATTCCGAGAAAAACGATTCGTTGATGGTCAAAACTAAAAATATTTCCGCCGAAACATTTCAAATTTCGACGAAGACTTTAAATCGTGTGGTTTCAACCAATCCCATACTAAAGGTGCGGTTTTCCAACTTCGGTTCGTACATGATGGGAGTCACCCGGGAATGAACGACATCAAAAGCTAATCGCTACAAAGCGCAACTAAGCGACGGGATTCGGGTTGTCCATGACTGGCCATTGATTATTCGGACTGTTTGCTCGCTACGAACTCGGAACACCATTTCTTAGCCGAGCAATGGACGATCCGAATTCCTTCTTCACTTGCAAATAAGCAACCAAATTCGAGGCATCCATGGCTGATCACGGTGGTCCTGAAGTTTGTCGGCAGTCGCTAACAACTGCAGTAGCCACTGGATCGAGTTTGGAAGGAACAAGAGTTGAATATAAAAAACTGTCTAAAATTTGAGTTACGGGCGACATTATCCGCTCCAGAGAGTAGGGGAAAAAGCGTCGCGGTCACGCGAGAAAATCTGCATCCGAATGGCCGGTGCAGAAGTGGGGGCATGTCGGGAATAATGGCGAGGTGGGGGCGTTGCCATGAAGATCTGGAACTTGGGGAACTGTGGAAAGTGAGGGAGGGGCATTTCCGGAACCAGGAAAACATGTTTGCCCCTTAATAGGATTCGGTCGGTTTCGGACGCGTTTCCCGCCCGTTTCTCGGTCCCCGAGAGTGTCGCTGGAGCCGCGCCGGTCTTATCCGGAAAATATCCCAACCACCCCCTTAGATTTTCCGGCCTGTAGCGAGGTCACGTGCCGCCGGGGCCCGCCCGGTTGTTGGGTTTTTGGCTTTGTGTCGTGAATGGCTCCGGCAGCCTCATGGGTTCGCTTGTACCGTAGCAACTTCTGGATATTTAAATTATTTTTTAAAAATAAAATTCTGGACGGACGCGATGCATTGCAGATTAATATTATTGTAACATTAAATATGATATATTAGTCTCATATTAAATAATTAAATAAATAAAATTTTATAAATATAATAAAAAATATGCATCCTATTCATTTAGTTTTTAAAATAATTTAATATTTAACTTATTATATTGATGTAATTCCAAAAAAAATTTCTATCATTTGTACATCCTGAGAGAGTTGGCTTTTCCATCCTCAAAGAAAAATCGAAATTTTCTATCGTTGATGAAAATTTCTTTTAAATAGAAAATTAGGGAAATAATACCTAATTAGTAAATTTTAATAGAGAATTCGAGAAATATATTACACTTAATTTTGAAATGTTTAGATTTTTAATCAGATCGTTTTAGTATTAGCCTAAGCTAATACTAAACTTAAGAATGACCGCACGGGCCATGCATTACCGCCGATTATAAAAACAGAATCTATCAAATCACTGACGAAAAACAGGCAAATAATGACACATCGAACGGCGTGTCCTGCAGCGCTCCCAACCAACGCTTGCTTCAGTTCGTCCTTTAAACAAAGGATTATGTCCGCATTAGCGACCTTTAATCTCCATTAGGATTTGAGGTCGTGGCACAGTCCTTTTCCCGCGAATTGTTTCTCAAGCCTTGTCCTGATGGACCTGATCCCTTTCGGCACAAGTTTAGTGGTGACTCGGCCTTGAACATTGGTTTTAGTTTAATCGATTAGCACTAATGGTATGATTAAAATAGGGTAAATATCTAGACCAAACTCACAAGTGGACAAGTGCTGTCCTTTTCCATCAGCTCCAGCTTCGTTAATCACTTTCTTAATTCTCGCTAATCAGTATAAAGAAAATTCTGAAATATTTATGAATTTTCAAAAAATTGTTTGCGGTCCATTGACCTGACAGCAACCCGCACGTGTAAGGGACAGGGACAATCAATTTGCCTTGGATCCGAAGGATTTCACAGAATATATAATTTTTTTTTATATTCAGAATGGATTGAATCTGCGCGGGGATAGGTTAATCGTTTGCTAATCCTATGTTAATGCCGCATCCATAGACATAATGAAGGCTCGATAGCTGTTTTAATCGGATGGGGTTAGATCATTAATGGTGATTTGACCTCCGAACCGATTAAACAAGAGCATGAAGATAAGGTTGTTGGTGCTCGTGAGAAAGTCGGGAGAGTGATTTGTGATTTATCTCGAGAATTTGACGGCGTCGTTGTCAATGTAAAATAATTTTTTTTTTCCTTTGGAGATAATATAATCAGGGAAAACATCACCGTCTTATTTTAATAATTTCTGACATTTAATCGGGAAGAAAACTCAGAAAATATCCAAATCAGTGGAAGCCTGATAAGTCAAAAGTTGCAAGGCGACGACGCGCCTCCGAACTGTTTCGAATGCCACTTTATTTTTCGAATTATTGCAAAAAATAATACTATTTTCAAAATTATTTGTTTTATTAAATTCAGCGGTTTCCTAAAAATGACAATTAAGGGAATAAACAAATATTTAGACACTAATTAAATATTTAGGCAGTTTAGGATGTATTTAGTTAGTAGAAAATTTAAAAAAGTCATTGAAGTTTGACTCATCGGGAGTTCCATTTCTTTCTCATTCGAAACTGAAAATTACATCAAATCTTATTTTCATATTTTTCGTTCCGAAATTACTTTTTAAAGATAAAAATAATATTGTTAATAATTATATATAATAATAATATAAGTGATTAAAAATTATTTATAAAAACTAGGTAATTATATTTTAAAAATATCTTTATGTTCAATCACATTTTATTTTGTTTAAAAAAATATTGTAAATATAATTTTATTTATTTTCGAATAACTAAATAGCTTCTTCCTAAATCCCCCTTTGACTGTATTGAGTGCGAGGGTTTATTGTAATGAATATGAACTTGTGGTTGCTATCCGAGCTGTTCCAAAACTCACATGCTGGTGTCGCCTCCCTGCTGACTCTGGTTGGTTCGGTTTAGGTCTGATTAGGTTAAATCGGATCGGTGCGAGGTAGGTCATATAGACGCACGATTAGGACTAATAGCCTAATGAGGGAGTCAATTCGAAACTCAACCTACCTCATCGTCTGTTCTTCCCTGGAGGCGGAGGTCGAAGGGTTCCTCGCCGCTAATCTCTGACCAGGTCCTTAATTTCCAAAATTTGGTAGTATCATCGGTCGAGGACATCATGCACCTTCTCGCCATCCATGTGCAAATGCAGTAAAGCTTCGAATCAGGTACGGCACCGTCAGTTCACTTGTCATTGCAATTGATCACGCGTCCCCTCGTCTTTCGTCACTTCTTACGATGATGACGATCGACTGTTTGCACCTCAACCATCGCGTTAACCAAGGAAATTAAGAACAAGTCGAGATGTTTAATAGCTTTTATAGTATTATGTTTCGATAAGAAAAACAAAATGTCGAATAAATATATGTGGTGGTAATCCATCGTCCGCTCACTAACACTTAGCGCTCGTTTGATTTGACTGAAAATTTAACTTTTTTTTATTTTAATTTGTTAAAAAAATTAATTAGTTTTATTAATATTAAATTATAATATTATTTTTAATAAAATTTTTAATTTTTAAGAGATCATTTGATTTCGGATCAAGGTCAATATTAAAATAAAAAAACAGATTAAAGTGTAAAAAAATAATACGATAAAAAAAACCACGTAGAGAGAGAGAGCTGACTGGACGAACTCGCGCATAATGTTTGAGGGTATTTTAATTATTTTTTATTTAATATTTAATTAAATTATATAATATTAATTTGATCAAATTTTTAATATTTAGATGATACATCAATTAATCCGAAATGATTTTGAGATTGATTCGAAAACAAAGGATGCCTAGTATTTTCTATTAAGCTGAGTAATAATGTAATTATTTTTTTCGCAGTCGAAATATTCTAGATCATTTCTCCTGAAATGGTTTCTCAGAGCAGATTTCTCTTAAATGCCGCGTAGTACCGATCGTGCTGATCCATGCCGGAGGTTCAGAACCTATGACCGAGGCCAATCAGGAAACCTTGATTTGAAGTTTGAACAGCGAGGCGATGTCTCTGTCGTGGCAACTGCTACGCATCTTCGATGGTCCACAGCGCTGAAAATTGACACACGACTATTCAGGATTCTGGGGATCTTATCCGCGGGTCACTCTGATGGCGACTCAGATAATTCCTCTCAAACACGACAACCGGGACAAAGAAAAGCTGTGTGGGATAAAGCACGCATAGAACGGACGCCGGATGTGGTTGCCGATCGAGTCCAAATGGAGTTTGACATGGAGAGAAACCGACAGCGGTGAACTCCTTCAAAATATAAAATATATAAATTTTTTTTAAAAAAAGGTTAGCGGTGAATTTATTTGTCACTCGATAGTTACGACCCACATATAGGATCAAATGACTCCGTCAGGAGATTAATATCCCATGGTAAATAATTTTTGGGCAATGCCCAGAACGTTCAAGGGTTAGTACTGAACTGGTGAATTATTTTTTATCGTCAGATCAGCGCCCGAAACGCTTCAATTTTGTCCAAATCCAAACTAAAACTAAATTTCAGGTTTAAAAGATATAATTTTTTTCATTTGATATCTTCAGTGCAGGTTAGATCGATGAGTTTCTCATTTGTTTCTTTCAATAATAGCTGAGTTTAAATCCCATATCTACATTTTATTTTGATATAATTACCTATAATTTTTTTTTAATTAGCTTTAATTACCTACAATTCTCCGTAATTTCTGAAATTATCCACACTTTCATTTTTCTCAAAATATTTACCTACATCCCTCATTGTTATTTAATTAAATTTTTTTCAAAAAATTTCGATTTTACTCTCGGTTATTTTTATAATTAATCCCTAAAAATATATATTTTTTTTCTTATTTAACAACCCGAAATTCGATTTTTTTGCAAATACCACCCCGAAATTATTCTGATTTAAAGAAAAGTCCCTGAAATTCAAATTTTTGCAAATAACATCCAAAATTATTTCGATTTATAGATAAATTTCCGAAATTATTGCGACGGCGGCTGCGCGGTGGCTGGGACGCCGGAGGTCGACGGCGGGAGTGGAGGCCGAGGTCGGCGCGCAGGCACACGCGGGGAGGGGGGGGGGGGGGGGGGGGGGGCCGTCCGCGCCCCGGCATGAGGGTGCGTACACCCTCAGCCTTGGCTGTCCACACCCACCTACCAACGCACCGGTGTCGGCTCGGCCTCTGCTCCCTGCCGCCGGCCTCCGGCGTTGCCGCTCGCGCACCGCCACCATCGCCTCCGCTGCAATAATTTCGAAAACTTTTCTGTAAATTGAAATAATTTGGAGTGTTATTTGTAAAAAACCAAATCTCGGGGTGTTAAATAAAAAAAAAAGTTTTTAGAGATTTAATTGTAAAAATAACCGAGGTAAAATTGAAATTTTTGGGAAAAAAATTTGATTAAATAATAAGGGGGTGTAGGTAAATATTTTAAGAAAAAAAGGGGCGTGGGTAATTCTGAAAATTACGGAGGTTATAGGTAATTAAAGCTAATTACAGGAATTATCGGTAATTATCCCTTTTATTTTTATAGAATTTTTTTCACAATTATTAAAATTTTATATTGGCTTTTAATTTAAAATTAAAGTATAATAAAAAATTAAAAAATTTTGATCAAAATCAAAATCGATCAAAATAATTACAATAGTCGAAATATATTAGTTTTAATAAATATTAAAATCGGCCCGAAAATTAAAACCTAAAATTTTAGTATAACAATAGAAAATTTGTTGGTCAAAAAAGAGATAAAAGTAGGACAACCTGCTTCTCCCAACATCCTAAACGTGACTTCAGCTTATAAATTTTGAAGTGAATTTTTTTTTTATTTTGAAAGTAATCTATTAACAATGAGTCTCCACTTTCATCAACCGCTTATTAAAATGAGAAGTTAAAAAAACAATAAAATTTTGCTGTCAAATTTTTTGTTCCAGAATAACTTTTATAAAAATTTATGTTTATTTCGTGAAAATTTAAATTTTAAACATTTTTAATATTTTAAAATGTAAAAATTTTGAATTTAAAGTCTAACTAATTTAAAAAATTAGTAAATTTTAGATTTGCTAAAATTTAAAAATTTTATATTTAAAAAGTTTGCATAACAAAAATCAAATTTCATAATTCTTAGAATTTGAAAGTTTAAAATTTTTAAAATTTCATGCTAAATAAATATAATAATTTGCATTATTTATTTTGAATTATAATTATACTTTATAATTTAAAATATTATAATATTTTTAATTAATTTTTTGTTTATTTATGAAAGATCTTACATTGTATTTCATATATTAATAAATATATTTTTGAAACACACTTTCGTCCGATCAAAATTCAATCAATCATCGAAAGTTAATTATTCTAAAATCATTTTAATAAATAAATCTGAAATG
Organism: Trichopus zeylanicus subsp. travancoricus; assembly: GCA_005019695.1. Classification (NCBI taxonomy): domain Eukaryota; kingdom Viridiplantae; phylum Streptophyta; class Magnoliopsida; order Dioscoreales; family Dioscoreaceae; genus Trichopus; species Trichopus zeylanicus. Next base: position 89,406 of record RXID01014896.1, on the reverse strand, counting down.
GACGGAATTGATTGCCCAAACTCTTTTATCCGTGAAAACCAAACATAGGGTAGTAAAAAACTCGCCTCACTTTTGCTCGCTTCAGTCAGAAGAAACAAGCCCTAACCTTCAAACTGTTTGAACAGCGTGCAGAGGATAAGGTTGATCTCAGTAAAGCTAGGAAAGCTGGGACATCTTGATCAATATAATATCACCATCAATCCTACCAGCCCTAGTAGTACCTGCGTCCCAAATTTAATCATCACTCTGGTTGCAGAGGCTTGAGGCATACACTGTGTGGAACAATTTTCAGACTGTAACCTCAGGAAACATCAATAATTTACGGATCTAATGGATGGCACTGGAGATTTAGGAGAACATTCATGAATCTAATGGATCTTGACGGATAAATTTTGTTGCAATACTTAAATTCTGCCTCACTAATCCGAGTAAACCATCATATTAAGCGAGCACTACATTGAAATAAAAATGAGCAAAGGCACGACACATTCGAGAATGTTAAGATTGTATGGCAAAGGCAACTACAACACCATACACATGACACGGTCCAAGGGTTACACCACAAACACGAGATTCACCATAAACCACCAATTTCCCTCTTCGTACGGTGCCAACCAGCCCAAATCACTATAAACTGCTATTAATTCATTATAGATTCAGAGAACTAATCAGATTGCAACTTTTCTGTCATTTACAAAACAAGCAATCCAGACATTGTAGCGCACAAACAAGCCAGAAACTCAAGAAATTAACACAAAATGTCTCCCTGCAACGTGAACACAACCCATAGCAGTTTCTCAGTGAAAACAAAAACCACATCCACATCAAAATAAAACATGAACATTGGATATTGATGTACACATCAGTGAAGACCACCACCTCTATCAAAAGATCGAGCAGCAGATAAGGCAATTCTCCAGCATCTTACTTTTTCAACACACTGCCAAGAATAATGAAAAAATAAAGTAAATTAATGGTACAAAAACCAAACATTGGAAACGGTAAAAATGGTTGACTGTGAATGTCATTACTGGTTCTGGGTTTCATCAAACACAACAGATGTGTCAAAAGGTACATGATGAGGTCAATACACAAGGTTAATTGGTTATAAAGATCCCAAGCAACGTTTGCATTAGGTGCAAACATTGAGTTGATTAAACCTCATATACACCAAACTTAAATGGCTGTGTGATTTAGACAAAAATAAAAGCTTTGCAAAACATCATAAGAAAAGCTAACAAGAAGAACTTACTTGTACAGATAAGCAGCAATCCCAAGAACAATGCAGAGCAGGATGATATCGATACAGAAGTTGCGACTGGATCTTAACTGAAACATGGAAAAATGGCAATATTAATCAAGCTGGTGGTAATAATCTCATACTCAGCAAACATATTGGTTTCAAAGTCCCGATTGATTAATTATATAATAAAAAGTACCTGGTTAACAGTCTCCTTAAGTCTAACATTAGTATTCTTAAGATCAGATGTAGCCTTGTCGACCTGCAGTTCATAAGACAAAACTACATAACTTTACATCACTTTTCATATTTAAGATCCCATGCCAGAGGCAGAAAATTTGACCTTGGTGTCAATCTCATCCATTAATGGTACTTGCCTGTCCAACTCCTGCACAAGTTTAGACAATGTTAATCAAGAGTAAGTTTTTGACAACGCCACTGAAATAAAGCAACGCAAACAGCCAACCTCATTCATATCATGGGCCATGTTCTTCAGTGTATCTAATCCTTCAGCAATAACATCCAAACCTTGATCCTGCAAATTCCATTGAAATATTTGAAATCACAATACTCTATTAGCTAATCAACTCACTATTTCCTAGTCAAGCCCCATTTCAATCAAAAGCCAGTGTCAGATTATGCAGGGTAATCAACGAAAACCTATTGGTACAAATGCTTGTGTTTTCCAATTATAGGCCTTACAGCTCATACACATTTAAATTGTAAACAGTTGTTGCCCTTACAATTTGTTCTACTTCTTTTCCTATTCCTAGCTTCAAGATAAACAAATCAGCACCTTTACGAGCACAAGCGGATAGAAACTATTGTCAAAGCTTAAAGATTATAAGATTGGCCACTTACGAATCTATAGGCATGATTTGATATGAACCAGTTAAACAGACACAAATAGTTGTCACAGGAACATGTTATAGCACATTGGCTCCTAGAAATAATCTTCAAATCCATTTTTGCTAATAAGAAGTCCTAATGCCACAACCAAGGCAGTTTGATCAAATTTATCTTTTCAATCAACAAGAAAAGAAGCTGAGGAAATTTCTAAGAAATTAACATGAAGATGGAAGTGATGGTTGAAGATGCCCTTGGAATGAACCAAGAATAAAATAAGGTAACAAAAGTAAAAATTACCTGTTTTATTTTCCGCATTTCATACTCCTGCCTAAACTGGTTTGATTGTTCACTTTGCTGGAAGTATTCATCGTCAAATCTTCCATCTACAATATTTTTTAAGGAAAAGATTACTAAAAATGCAATGAATAAGAGCAGAACACTTATTCCAGTTCCATAGGGAAAATCACATCCACCCTAAGAATTTGTGTCACATGCATCCCTGTGCTGAATGCTTTTTATACACTGGATTTTTTAAAATCATGAATTCATGAAAAGCAGAGAGAATGAAAGAAATGCTATGAATGGAATAAAGAAAAAGTGTGATGCACAAAGGAATCACAAACCCATATACACACAAACAAAAGAACAAGGAGATGACATGGGAATGAATCAGGGAAGTGCAAATCTTTAAATAATATGTTGCATCACTTACAAGAAAATAGGACCAAATTTTAGCAAAAAGTAATCACCTGAAGTCGAGTCAAATCTTATTTCTTGACGAGATCCAGAAGCTTGCCATCCTCCTGTTTGTTTTGCTCCATTTGCACTTCCATCTGGAATAGATTGAATTCTATCTGGTAATGCGAGAACCAAGTCATTCCTTGTTGCAAGTTCTTCTCCAGAAAGTCCCTTGACCTGTTGTGACATCCCTCACCATTTATCATTAGTAGAAGAAAAGTTTCCCGCATTCTTATACATTTGTTGTTATACAAGAAAGCAAACATAGACAACTGTCAAGTATCTATAACATAATGATAATTCTACCATCATACCAAGCTTTGCAACATTTAATCACAGGCTCAAGAAACTCTGAGTAACATGTTTCTAAATAGTATGTATGCTAACCATGTACATTATGATAACCACAGGTCCACAATCATGATATCTTAAATAAAACTCCTATTCCCGTGTTTGGCTTTTTGAAAAGTTGAGCATGTCTTCAGGATAATAGTTACAAAGCAATTAAGCGCAGAGCAAGTCTTACATCAGACTTCATTCTTCTATGTGCATAATACTAAAATAGTTGCTCATAAAGAAAAAGGTGCATTCTTTTCCAGACAATAACCATCCTGTTATCCATCTTCGACATAGTATTTTCTTCCCAAGATATAGCGAACCAAACATAACCTTTCATACCCAGAAATATTGCAGTTACTATATATTTACTTGCATAGCTTTTCTCCAATAACAAAATTCATTGTCCGCTTTCTTTCAATCCAATTCCTAGACGCATCCCTCCATCTAAACCAAAGCATCACATCTCTAACTGTAAGATTTATCTTTATATTTTAAGGAAGAGAAACTTGAATTTATTAGCATTCTAAGCCAAAACCCTTTGCTTAACAATTCACCAGATCACGTGTCAAAGTTCAACCTTTCCCCGTATCAATGTCCCACTTCCTCTAAATCATGAGAAATTCTGATAGATCTCCAAAACATTGAAGCATTTCTACAATCAAATAATACAGAGAACAAAAGAGAAGTAATTCCACCTTCTTCAGTGCTAATCTCTGCAATTTCGGCACCTCCTCCATCAACCGCGCCTTGGTCCGCCGGATCTCCGCATTCATCGCCACGGCCGCCGCTCGATTCTTCTCCTGTTGTGCCCTCTCCGCTTTCTTCAGCACCAAATCTGCCAAATCTGAGATCCCCAAAAACAAAGCCAAACCAAAGATCCAACGAACCAGAACGACCAACATCCACAGGGAATACCTCAAGAGCGGCCTCGATGTCGGCCTCGACGGAGGAGTATAGCCTGGCGAAGGCATCGTCGCCGCCGACGTTGCCGGCATCCCCGCGGTGCTTCTCCACATCGTACTTGTCGTACTTCTTGCAGATCGCGTCGACGCGGGTCAGTATATCGATCACGCTCATCCTTGGCTCTTCTTTTTCTTCTTCGCCTTCGTCGTCGCCGTTGCCTTCTTCGTCCGCGATCGAGGACGGAGACAATAGCTGGAGCGAAAGGGCCGGGGGGGGGGGGGGGGAAACAGGGGAAGGCCAGGCTGTTTTTGCCTTTTAGAAAAAAAAGAAGAAATAAAATCACCGGGAAAGCCGGTGAACCGATGAAGGAGCAAGGCAGGTGGCCTTGCGATCGGGCTAATCGAACCGGTTCCATACATATGCGGTTTTTTCTGTATTTATCATATAATTTCCTATGAATTCATAATTTTCAATAAAGATAAATCTAAGATGATTTTCTCTCCGCAGGGGTTGTTTGAGTTTTGAGGTGACCAAAGGTCCGTGGACGCGTTTGAGGTCACCGATACGGGGGTTGGGACATTATTTAATTCGAGATTAAAATTAAAATTAAAATTAATGAATTAATTTTATAAATTAATAATTTCAATAATTTAATTTAATAATAATATAAAATAAATAATATTAATTTTTTAAACTAAAAAAATTAATCCTAATCTTGATTTTAAATCAAATAAAGTCTAGCCGTACTCTTGTGGAGGATTTCAAATTTCTTTTGAGCAAGATCAATTCCAAGCTTTATCTTAAACTGGCAAAATCACTCTTACTAAATCCGTGCATTTCCCAATTATTTTATGTTACGTGCTCACATTCCTAAATCCATTATTTTTGGAATTGAATCCATTATTCAGCACATAGTTGCTAAAAAAATTTGGGCGAACTTAATTTGGATGATCTCAATTTTTTTAGTGGGACTAACTGATTTCGGTTTGAACTAGAATTAAATTAAAATCACTATTCTAAAATGAGATTATTTTATTTTTTTAATCTCAAATTAAACTGTCCTTTGAAAATTATTTATTCTATTATGACTGCCAAAAATATAAATGTATAAGATGTTCACTGAAAATCCTCATTTTATACATGAATTTAAAATAGATGTTGACTGAAAGTCCTAATAAGAGCAACTCTCCCATTTTAAAATCTATTCTTAATGCTAAAGAGGTCCTACGCCAAAGGTTCTATCTATTTCTAATTCCTAACAGAAAAAGCTTGGTCTCACATGCTTTTCAACATAACCAAGGCTTTTACCGATGAAGATTTCGATAGTTGCACTTCTGATGCCATACTTGCAGATGAAGATGTCAAGCATGCGGGCAACCAAGAAGTTCGTGCCACATCGAGCCTTCATGTTGAAATCTTGACACTTCCCGTGGGTATCAAAGAAGTTCTCAGACCATCTCTTATTCTAGTCAAGCGGAAGCTAATCACCAAAACTCCTAAAGAGACTGCGATCTCATTAACCCAAAGATTTTCCTCTTAAACCTTTGGAGTTCACGAATTTGAAATCATGGATTAGTGGACTTCCAAAGTAACTGCAATTTATTATTAAACTAGAACGCAAATACTGTCACTTGTGGTCAAATTATGGCATTTAGAGAAATTAACGAAAAAACAGATTTGTGTCCGGGCGCATATGGATTTTTAGGCTCTTTGCTTGGATAAAAACTAATTGAAATTGTTCCAACACGGAGTTATTCATTTTTTTTTATATTTCTGGTTCTCCAAGAATAAAGATCAAATAAGACCAATTAACCCTAATTTAATCAAGTTTTACACCCATTCACTTTGGCACTTCTAAACCACGAAAAAGTAATCACTTCAACCTCTATTTCAAGCATTGTGTGCCCTCTTTTCGTTGCTTATATATATAGCACTTGCTCTTGTGTTTCTTTCCATGCTTTTTGTGTGCCTGTGATGGGGAGAGCTCCTTGCTGCGACAGAACCAAAGTGAAGAGGGGGCCTTGGTCCCCGGAGGAGGACATGGTTCTCAGAAACTATGTGCAGAAGTATGGCAGTGTTGGCAACTGGATCGCTTTGCCTAGAAAAGCAGGTCTGCAACTTCACTTCGCTTTGGATTTTCTTTTGTTGTTTGTGAAACTTCAACGAGTTTAATCTTGTTTTTGTTATTGGTTTAGGACTTAGACGCTGTGGCAAGAGTTGTCGCTTGAGATGGCTTAACTATCTGAGACCGGATATCAAGCATGGAGGCTACACTGAGGAGGAGGACAACATCATCTGCACCCTTTACAAGAGCATAGGAAGCAAGTAACGTGTCCTGTTGCATATGTTTATGAATTTTTGTCATTTTGTTGATGTTTTGTTTTTGCCTTTTGGTTTAGGTGGTCGATCATTGCTTCGCACTTGCCCGGGAGAACTGATAATGACGTCAAGAATTACTGGAACACCAAGCTGAAGAAGAAGATGATGGCAGAAGAAACAAGCTTGTATAACACCATTTCCACTCACACCGATCAGAGTATTTCACCACCAGTGACCAACAACTCTGTCTCCGACCTTGGTTCGTACCAAACTCCAAGTTTCAATGAATTTACTGTAGCCTCCACTGGTAGTGACAGCAATAGCATACACATCAACTGGTTTGCTTATGGAGAAGCAGAAATGGAATCTCTACTGTTGGAGTTTGGCTATGGACCTGCGAGTAATTCTTCTATCAGCTGCTATGAGCCTGAGGAGAAGACTATAGATGGCGATCCAAGTGTCGCGAGCACTCTCTCTAATTTGTGGGCTTTTTCCTGAGATTCAACCACAAGGATGATATGGAAGTGTGACTCATTCATAGCTAACTCACGACATATCGAAGAAGCCCATTAATATGTGGGTAAAATTAAATGGTTGTAATGTAGAAACCAAATTTCCGCGCACATGAATGGAAGGAAGAACTAGGCCTTAGCATGATGTTATGACAGTTTGACATCTGACTTGTATAAATGTTGGATATATTATGATTCATCTGACTTGTATAAATGTTGAATATATTATGATTTTCACAATATGAAGTGTTGAAATTTATAGCCCTTAAGCGAATTGTGGGTGAAAGAAATATATGTGATGGCTGTGAAGACAAGTTCTATAAAATTAATTAGATATGCGCCTTAATGATGTGTGCTGAAAGGTCATGAAACTTGCGTGGGTGGTGGAATGGCTGGGTCTAGGCTGATGACATAAAAAGAAACCATCGACGGTCGTCTTTTCAGATCAAAAAGGTTTTCCTTCTTTTATTTGCTTCATCTCTCTTGAATCTCTTGAAGAAGTCTAATGGACAACTTCATTCAGAAAACATGACCCGGATCTCTTTCATCACCTACTTGTTTCTTTCAGATGTATGTCCATGCACTAGAACTTCCCTCTAAAATGACGATATAACATAGTTTAGGAGTTTCGGTTCTTGCATGATAGCTGATAGACTGAAGAAAACACAAGCTGCGTTGATTTGTCACCCACAGAAATGTAACACTAACTCGTGAAAGAAGGATTAGTAGCTTCGAGGTTAGCCATTAATAATATTTAGAATTTGGAGATTCCGAGCTGCATAATTTCAATATTATGGTTGGTGAAAGTTCAATGATTTCGAAGATCTCAATTGACTAAGTTCATGAAAAAGGCAGTTACATCCCTTTCTTTCTTCCGAAAAAATGTTTGGAAAATTCTCCAGAGAAGCTGTGGTTCATGTTCTTTACCAAACATTAGTCTACGTAAATCTTATTGGAAATTTCCACAATCACTAGATTTGGGCACTGTCTTGCAGTAATGATGGAAACTAAAGATCAATTGTTGCTGTTGTATCCGATCCGATTCTGGTTCCGAGTCTTCGAATTCTATCGGTTATATTTAGCCAATTCCAACATGCACAGAAAAACAGAGCTATCCATCCGGTGATAACCGAACTATGGAGTTTGACTTTTGATAAATGAATTGTCAAGCTTGACTTTTGATGTTCCAGTTGTGAAATATGACTTATTATGGTCGAACTATGGGACTTGATCTTTAAAAGATTTTATTGTGACTACGTGTAATGGAGAGGCTGACGGCTTCAATTTTTGCTCCACCTGCTTATTGGTTTGCTATGGGGCTTGATTTTGATTCGATATTGTCTTTTGACACATCAGTTGCCACATCATGAGCCAAGATTTTCGAAGTCACTTCAAAAGATGCTATAAGCTTGAAGCTGCAAGTGCTTAAAGACCATGTCTAAGCTTTGAACTTGCTTAAACTTGCTCATAACAAGATAATGGGAAATCTTTGACAAGCTCTTCCTATAATACTGATTTTGGGATTTCCATAGACTTGGTATGAATACAAAACATAATCTTAAGTTGTAGTTTAAAATTTGATTTGGTCCATTTTGGTTAGATTACAGACTCGTGATTTTATCCTATGTAATGGGCAATGACTCAAAAGGAACAAGCGATTAAAAATAAACTCCCGTAAACTAGATACGGTGCAAACTCAACTTGATTGATTTATTCCTTTGGAAAATAAAAAATAAAAAAACTCTATTTGTTTGATCTCATGACATTTATTATTCATTTATTATTTTGGATTCTCATTCAGTAATTCTCCCACTAATTAAGAAAATTTTGCAGTTACATGCTTTCTGTGTAGTTCTTTTTCCACTAACATTCATTTGCAATATTAGTTTCATGCCTCACTTAATCATGACCAGATTTGATGATTCCCTGCTGAAAAGTTCAATTTAGAATAGTCTATAACTACATTTGTTCATCGCCTCCAACATGAAAAAGAAATTAGCATCTAATGATTAAATTAGCGCCAACCAAAGACTGAGTCTTTAACAAGAACAGAAACAAAGTTTGTTTAATTGACATTATTTCTTGAGCTCACTCGTCAGTTGTCAAGTTGTCCACGCATATTTCTATCGCAATATTTATAGTTTGATTCTCTCTCAACCGGGGCATCATTTTCCTTCCATCTTTTCAACAAGAAGCCAAACCAGGTCGATGCACACACTAATCTTTGAAGCAGCCAAATCCGTATTTGATTGTGATTTTTGTATGTAAACAAAATAGATTTGATTTTCTCATATAATATTGTTTCCATGTAGAAGTAGAGCGCCCTTGTTGAAATAAAACAATGATATCATATAGGCTTCTACTGGTACATATTGGATGAAGTCAACTGCCTTGATTCTTTCAACGAGTCCTAATCAACATATGCAGAAAAGTCAATGTTTTGATACATGCAAAAAGAAAGAAAAATGCCTCAGACCTGTCCTTCATTCAGTACAATTAAATTTCAGCTACGAATCAAAACATTCAAGCTCTCAATCCACTCAACGAAAGGAAAAACAAGCAATATCATTCATCATTCGTCGGGCTGATGGACCGACATCTGAATCCAATGCGACACGAGCCATCCAATCAGATTCTATTAACTGGCATCAATGCATTCAGATGTCAAGCTATATGCAGTCTCCCGCGCGTTCTTGGAGCCAAACACTCCTTCAAATGTTCCCCAACGTCACCCATGCTTGGCCTCTGCCACGAAGTTGGCAGTGTGCACTTCATTGCTCTCTCGGTCGCCTTCCACATCGAGTTAGCTTCGAACTCTACTTCCAATCTCTTGTCCACCACGTCAGGCTGTCTCCAATGCTAGCAATCCCGAGGGGCAAGGTGTCAACGGGCCCAACCCACGCAGGCCTGGGTCTGACCCGATATCTAGCCCCATGCGCTGTTAACAGGCCAATATCCGTTAAACTTCATTTGTTTTTAAACTAAGTCCGTGATCTGTCAAATTTAAAATAAATTTGTTAAGAGTCTGATCAGCCTGTTTTAATTTGTTTAAAATGAAATATTAGTAGTAATTTGCTTAAAAATTTTATTCTCCCAAATTTCATATATTGTAAATTTACACATTAATTCCTAAAATTATTATTATTATATAAATTTTCATTAAACATACAAATCTTATTTTAAAACACAAAGTTAAAAACTTGTCAAGAAATTATTAAACTTAGCGATTGATTCATCAAAATAAGAACGTAACACTCAAAAAACAAACTAATGTCAAATTCTCTACGATCACCACCATTAAATTAATCTCTTTAATAAGAAATAATTCTACTAATAAGTGCTCCAAGGCGAAATACAATGTCATTTAGCAGACAACCATTCGCCAAAATCTTGGTGTCCTGCAGAGCTTCCTCCCATGCTGCTTCCAGAAGCAATCACTATACACAATATTTGCTCCAGCTGATGATCCAGCAAAAGGTGTTGTATCTTGTATCAAATAGAACATATTAGGAAAGAAGATATTGCAAAGATTGCCTTGAAAACCTTAGGCTCACACACCCCATCACAGGGCGCATATCACGACATAAAAAACTAAAATTAGAGAATAAATGCAGAAAATTTGCTCACCAACCGTTGATAAAATCAAATTTCCACTCAATATGAATCACTGGCAATCAAAATATATCACTTTGATATAATTCTTCTCGAGTAGCAGCTGGGCGACTCCGAGATGATACGGGAACAACAACCCAGACGCGGAGAAGCTAAACCCAGGGCTGGTCACCTGCCTCCGATCCCTCTCCGCCTCCATGTCCTTCTCCCATTGCTCCCTAATCACGTTGTCTACCACCATCTTTCTCCCTCTCCCGGAGGCAATCTCCTCCTCCGCACCCGTCGACCTGATGAGCCGCTAAGCGAGGCTGAGGAACAGCTCGCCAGTGGACACCGCCAGCCATTTCTTCTCGAGTTCCTTCTTAGGGGTGTCGTAGTCTTCGGTTCGGGCGAAGAGATTGAAGGCTCTGGCTGGCTGGGGTGGGGTGCGGGGGGTGTGGAGGTAACCGAGAGAGGCAATGAGGGCGTACGGGGAGGCGTCAGGCTTCAGTGGCTGCAGCATCGCGTCACCACCGTCCGCGACAGTCGCGGCGTCTCGTCCCATTGCGTCGCTGGAGATGGAAGCAGAGCCTCCAACCGGCTCCCAACAGGCATTTAAAAATCTGTCAAAAAATTTGCAACCAAACTAACGGACCGTCCCATTAAAACTGTTGAATTTAATAGATAAATTTTTAGCGGGTTGGATTTGTTGACACTCCTACGCACCCGCTGCATTACATGGACTATGCGTGAGTTGCTTGTTGCAGGAATGCCTGTGATGAACTCCAGAAGAACTACTCCGAAACTAAACATGTCACTCTTCTCATTCAGCCTCCCGGTAGTGCAATTTCCTGTGTTTCTTAATGTCCGGTATACTCAAAAAGTACAGAACGCGTTGGGGATCCACGTATCTTGAGTGTCAGAGACATCACTAGCGAGATGAGTAAAGGCATCATTTTGAAAAGCTCTAGACAGGCCAATATACGCAAGTTTGATGTTGGAGGAAAGAACATATGTCAACCACCAAATCGACTACTCCAATTAATAAAATAAGATAAATCACATCAAATAAAGGGTAACATAAAACTGAAAGAGAAGACTAGAGTAGAATGGAAATTGAGAGAGAAGACCAGAGAACAATGGAAACTAGGGTTCAGGTTGGTTTGAGAGCAACTACATGAAAAAATTGATTGCCATCCTCAAGTCCAGTTTTATAGTCCCACATAACTGTTTGATGGGTGACATATGGCAAAACTGGGGCTACAAGGGTCACGTCATTTCAAATTGAGACACGAATCTTGGCGAACATGCGTCAAGAATCCATCTATTGCCTTTGATCGGTCAGCCACCAGCACAAGTATCGAAGGTGGCACCTTGGAACCAGTGGGTGCACGATGAGAAAATGGCAGCAATGTATTTACAGAAAAATGATTGCCCATATCCCAAGAGCTCACCCACGCTATCAAGGCAAAATCTTCGTGAGTAACCGTTACTCACTCCGAGTCTTAACACCTTGGTGTAAATTGATAAAAATGAAACGCAAGACCCGATCATGAATCGAACTACTCGAAGGGAAGCACCCTTTTATTCCAAGCTATGAGAGGCCCGATCTGCCTCTATTTTTGTTTAGGTAATGAAAAATAAGTAACTATAGAAACTAATTTTCATATTTAAATTTATAAATTAATCCCACAAGATCCGGACTTCAAAGTCCATCCATTATGAGAATTTTAATGGAAATTATGACACCAAAAATGTAGAGATTCTATATGCTCTGCACCTATAAATAACATAATTTTTGAAGAGACAAGGGAGACGTCCAATTCTAATCGTCATTAGAAAGTTTTTGATAGTCTTCTCTACAATTTTTTTTTGTGCAAGTCGAGAAAAGAATAATTTAGCGGTTTAAATCCTCAAAAAACCTCTCAAACTGAGACGGCGGCGAACCAAACTTTATCAACATACACATTGAAAATCACAAGAATATCTCAAAATAGTGAAATTGAAACTCACCAATTTGGAGAAAAAAATCCCTCAAGCAACCCACCAAATGAAGATACTAACGAAGCACTTTTCATCTTCTTCTCTAACTTGGAGATAAAAAAATGGAGTCAAAAAAATTGGAGACATTAGAGTTTAGCCTAAAAACCTCTAACTTTATCCTCCTCATAAAACATTTTTATTTAAAAATTATGCGACTTAACAACAAATAATTGCATCCAAGTATTTATGTTATGGTACCCAAATGAGGAGAGACATCACAACACTTGGCTTCTCTCTTGCGGCATAGGAGGATGCTGGATGCTTTAATATCCCTGTGAATCATTGTCAGCTTGCTACCATTGTGTAGATACTCCAGTCAAGTCAAATATCATAACATTTAATCATCAAAATAGAGTACAAATACAAAAATTTGATTTGAAATTTTACTTGGGATTTTCATCATTTCAATGATAGTAGGATTTTAGCGACCTTGGTCTCATAATTAATTATCCAGATTATATACAATCAATCCTAAACATCAATAGAAATATAGGAAGCAAATAAAGTACCAAATGAATATGTATATTGTGCCTCTATCTGCATAAGCTCCACTTGATCATATTCAAAATCCCAAATAGGATACACTAAACCTAAAAAAGAGGAAAAAAAGATAAAAGTTCAATAGAAGGCGAAAATGTCTGCCTCTTTTGTCAAAGTGCTTGTTACCTATGCACAAAATTTTTTCTCTGCAACTGCACTGGCAAAACCATGTGGTTCAAGTGGCCTTCATGAAGAGGCAAGCACATGAGAAGACCTAGGAAAATCACTTTGTTAATGTGATGATGCCACTGAGTCCTCTATCTTATTTTCAATCTTTGTGATTTTGTGATTCTCTAAGCTGTTCAGCAATGCAACTATATCAGCATCCTCATTTTGGTTATTTGCATCTAGAATCTAATTATGCTTCTCTTGCAGTGCTTTTTGTTGCTCCTTTTTTATCAACTCAAAGGATTCTGAGTATGTGACTGAAGAACTATCACAACCAAGCAAAAAGCATCTCAAAGCAAAGCATACAGTTACAATAAATGTCACAGCACATAAGTTAGCTCTGTGACAATGGAAAGATTCTAAAGGTTACCCCTTCTCTTCCTTTCCTCTTCTGCTCTGTGCTGACTTGAATATTCAACTGAGCCAAGTGTTTCATCATTAACTACATTAGTGGCATCCTTCCTTGAATATGGTACAACCGAGATAAAATATATAATACATATGAATTAAACAATATCTAATGTATATGAATTTAAGCATAGCAAAAAATTGAGCTTCTTTTCCAACAGAGTCAAGGGGATGATTTAAAGATAAGTAGGAGAAAACATTCTAATGCATGCCTTAATTGACAAAACAAAACATAGAGAACAAATAAGTTGATAATGACCATTGCCTGGACCTTTTGGTGTTAAAGCTCCAACATATCTTGTGAGTCTTGGAAAAGCATCGCTTCGGGTCCGTTTGATTGTCAATTCAGCCAATCCCAGGAAATTGGGAAAATTAATAAATTTCGGTGTTTGAATGTACTTTTACAGTAAAGAAAAGAAATTATTAATTCAGTCAATTTTGTAAATTCGGTTGTTTATAATGTAAATAGAAATCGACGAATTCCGTCAATTCTTGAAATTCCGGTGTTTAATTGGATTTGAAATTAAAGATATGATCATTCAATTCTTAATAGGTGAGATTACCCCCATTTTTTAACTTTATATATATTTAATTTTAAAATAAATATAAATATTCAATTAGTAAATTAATTAGACATATTTTTTTGGTTAAAAAATAAATAATATTAGAATTGCATATTTATAATATCTAACTTTTTTTAAAAAAAGTATAATTGATTTAAATAGTATCCAATCAATAAAATATTTTTTAAGATAAAAGTAATTAATTTGTAAGTATCAAAATTTATACACATCAACATATAACATAAAAATAGATTCATATATAACATATAATATATAGACATACAATCGACCTATAAAACATAATATACAACTCAGAGATAGACACATAGCCAGTTTTTAAAAATAAAATACAACACATACATATAGAATCATAGTATGTAGAATATAAAATAGATAGTCATAGTATATAAAAAGTTACAATATACCAAAGTCAATAATTAAGCTTCATCATTAGCATACATAAAGTCAATAAATTCAAAATATACTTATAATAAAATGTCATGTTACAACTACTGTTTGAGAAATTCTTACAACCATTCAACCCTATCATCCTCATCCATGTTTTCCACAAAAGCCATGTTATCGACATTATCACCATGTAAGTGCCTATAGGCAATCTTCAAGAACGATGCAGGAAAACATCCTTCGAATCGGTTTAGTATGGAATACAAAGTTTTCTTCCTTAAATCCCTCAAAGTTGACTTAATAGCGCATGCAACTTCGCGCACGCCCTTCATCAACTCTGCAACCAGTTCATCGTTCAACGTGTTCCTCTTCCGTTTTTGTGCCTTGGAGTTATCACGAGAATTAGTTGTTTGTGCATTGCTTTTAGAGTTGATTGGGATATTATTTCCTACCCGAGTTATATATATGTTTTGTCTAGAACCACCAAGAGCATCAGAATCATCATCCTCTGTTATTTGTTACTCTTCCACCTCTACTTGGCTCCCCTCCAAAATCATCGTAACATAATTTTGTCATACTACCAATAGCAGAATCTGTTCCGCATATAAGGAGCAACTCATCATACAACGGAATTGGCTTGTTCAGGAATTAATCAGTCTTTAACCTTCTGCATAATTTATTTTGGTCAAATATGTAAATATATAATATTTCAAAGATAATTTTGTAATTTTGTAAAACAAATTTTTATTTTGACTTATACTTTTGATATCAAGATATACTTACCTAGTGGCAGTAATCATCTTATCAATGTCATTCCAGCCCACCCCGCTATAGTCTCTTAACTTGATGATTATCGTTGCATGTTTCTTTAAGGTTCTATAATGACCATCAACATTGTCAGCATAAAATTACTATTGAATTGGGCATTAACAGCAGTAGCAGCTGCTACGAATACAAGTCGTTTGAAACTTTTATCCTACTTTAACTTGACATATACTTGCTCGATAAGGAATCTAATGAGAAACTGAAATTCCCTCTTTAACCAAATCTTGTGATATTTATGTGTTTTTTATGATTTTGCTTTTTAGATTCCTTCTACATTTTTTTGTGTCTCAGCAACAGCAAAACTCAAATCTTGACTCATTGAATCAGTCATCGACTGGGAGTCAACATCTTCAAAATTGAAAAACTTTATCCCTTACAAAAAAAAAAACTTTTCAGCAAATAAAGATATATAAAATTATAACAATAACAGTCAACAAGCGAGTGTCAAATAACTCATTATAAAAAGTTTAAAACACAAACAATATAATAAAACACATATTCGCACAAGAAAAAAGCCTAGTTATTATTGTAATCCTCCCACATCTCAGTGGCTAATTGATTTCTCAACTGAATCCACTTCTGGTTTTCTTCTTGTTACTCCCTAAAAGTGGAACCTGTATATAACGACTCCTCTTTTTCATTAAAACTTTCTTCATCTTCATCTAGCATCGATTCTATAGGTTCTTTATTTAACAATTCATCATAAGAATCAACTGTAAGGATGTAGTTATGTAAGATACAATATGCCAAAACCAAATCAACATGAGTGCTAAATGGAAAAAATAATCTCGGCCAGTATGCCGAATCGGTTTTTCAATATATCAAAAACACGTTCAATTTTGGATTTTAATGATGTATGTCGGTAATTAAATAACTCATTTATATTTTGTGGTATACGTCCGACATGTTCTTTTATATAATACCTGACAGCTCTATATGGTGTTATAAAACCAGCCATTGTCGTATAGTCGGCATCCACAAGATAATATTTACCTAAAACCAATATAATACGATCAAAATAAAATTCAGTCAAACGCCAAATTATTTATAACTTATAAATCTTACCTTCTATTTGTCTTAGTCCACATGGCGCAGGTCAGATGATAACATCTTTCAGAACAACAAAGTCATTCGCCGATCTCTCCCAACTAACCAAGATATAAAGAAATCTAAGTTCAACATTAGTTATTGCTAGTACATTTTGTATGATACCCTTGCGTCCTTGAAAACGTGCAACCATGTCAGATAAAACTTTTGCAGGAATATACGTTCCATCAATCAAACCAATGCAATCTTATATGGTATAAATAGTAAAAAATAAAAAATATATTTCATTTCTGACAAAAAGCAAACCATTATCAATAACATATCTTGAACCACGAATAGTAATTAGGATCGTTCAGAATTATTGTATTGGTCGAGAAAACTGCCTGACACATGAATTCATCTCGAATTCCACATATACCTCGCAAGCACATATTAAAATATCGACTAATTATCTTACTCGAACTCAGAAACACTATCTTCATATTCCTGTTCCTTGAATAAAAACTAATATAATACAAAAATATTGCAAGTTGTTCCTCAACAGTTATATATCGTGTGTCACACAGAAGATTACGGTCTCTTAACATGTTGGCCAAATTTGAAAATACCGTAAGATCCATCTTCAAGTACTCCCAACAATTACTTCTCCCGCCACATAGTACATGCTCAAACACACCTCTCCTAAACATCTCTCTATTGACAATCGGTTCAATACATAAACAAGGTATTTTTCTTTTCGTCAATAATTGAATTATGATATACACAACTACAATAACAGTAAAGCTAGCAGCTTGAATGTTTAGCAATTCTAAGTTCTCGTCATCATCCATCGATCGAAATTACTGAACAGTAATAAATTTAAGTTCAACATACATATGTTTATTATCAAATTTATATCAAACAAAAAAAGACATTATAGATTAGGAGCTAAAGATATAATTATAATTAAAACTAAACATATACGGATTCTAAAAAAGAATTGAATCTAACCAGAGATGGAGACAAAGAAGACGATCGCTGTCGGGGACGGTGATGCACGATGAAAACAGCACAACATAGTAGCTCAGGACGGAGACGGAGAAGATGATCGCTGTCAGGGACGGTGAGGTGCAGTGAAGACAGCACAGCAGAACAAGGGACGGAGCGGTGAAAACAACACGCTACCAAGGACGGTGACGCGCAGTGAAGACAGCACAACAGAGCAGCTCAGGACGAAGACGGAGAAGATAACCATTGTCGTGAACGGTGATGCGCAGTGAAAACATTACAACAGAGCAAAGGACGAAGAGGTGAAGACAGCACGCTGCCAGGGACGGAGACGGACTCGCTCGGGACGGAAACGCTCGGGACAGAGACAGTCGCTCAAGTAATGGGAACGAAGGCCGAAATCAATGCGAGAATTCTCAATTCCGGCCGAATTTCACGGAGGAAATCACTATTTCCACGTGTTTGTGGGACCCATCCAATTCCGGTTCGAATTGTGAATTCCCCGTTTCGGATACCGGAATTTAAACTAGTAATTCGGAATTACTGAAATTTTGAATTCACCCAATTTCGGATTTTATATTGACATCTAAACATCCGAATTGAGGAAATTGAACCTCCAATTCCCTTAATTCAGCTAATTCAGGTTGTTTGGAATTGATCTAAACAGTCCCTTGTTATCGTCCTTCATTCACAATAAAGAATATTTTTTCTTCCGGCCTACCTATCATTTCTATCATTCACTTGAGTCATGCAAATTTTGGAAGGTGTTTTAGCAGTCAGTCACATCATTTTTGGCAAAATTCAGAGTATGATAGTCTTCTAGGAATGGGCTCTTCAGATCAATTCCAAACAGTCCAAATTGACTAAATTAAGAGAATTGGAGGTCCAATTCCCTTAATTCGGATGTTTAGATATTAATGTAAAATCTGAAATAGGGTGAATTCGCAATTTCAGTAATTCCGAATTACTGGTTTGAATTCCAATCTGTGAAACAGGAAATTTGCAATTCGAACCGAAATTAGGTGGGTCCCACCAACACGTGGGAACAATGATTCCCCCCGTGAAATTCGGTTGGAATCGAGAATTCTCACCCCGATTCTGACCTTCGTTTCCATCATCATCCCGAACGATCGTCTTCGTCCCGAGTGAGCGTCTCCGTCCCAAGCAAGTTCGTCTCCGTCCTCGGCAGCATGCTGTCTTCACCATTCCGTCCTCTGTTTTGTTGTGCTCTTCACCGCGCGTCACCGTCCCCGGCAGTGATCGTCTTCTCCGTCTCCGTCCCGAGCTACTTTGTTGTGCTGTCTTCACCGCACATCACGATCCTCGGCAGCGATCGTCTTCTTCGTCTCCGTCCCGAGCTGCTCTACTGTGCTGTCTTCATCGCGCGTTACCGTCTTCAGCCGCAATCATTTTCTCTGTCTCCGTCCCAAGCTATTCTGTTGTGCTGTCTTCACCGCGCGTCACCGTCCCCAGCAACGATCATCTTCTTTGTCTCCATCCCGAGCTGCTTTGTTGTGCTGTTTTCACCGCGCGTTACCGTCCCCGGTAGCGATCGTCTTCTCCGTCTCCATCTCTGATTAGATTTAATTCTTTTTTAGAATCCGTATATATTTAGTTTTAATTATAATTATGTTTTTATCTCCTAATCTATAATATCTTTTTTTTACTTAATATAAATTTAATAATAAGCATGTGTATATTGAACTTAAATTTATTACTGTTCAATAATTTCGATCGATAGATGATGACGAGCATTTAGAATTACTAAACATTCAAGCTACTAGATTTACAGTTATACTAGTTGCGTGTATCATAATTCAATTACTGACGATAAAAAAAAGAGCTCGTTTATGTATTGAACCGATTGTCAATAGAGAGATACTTAGGAAAGGTGTATTTGAGCATATGTTATATGGTCGGAGAAGTAATTGTTAGGAGTATTTGAGAATGGATCTTACGATATTTTTAAATTTGGCCAACATGTTAAGAAACCATAAGATTCTACATGACACACGATATATAACTGTTGAGGAACAATTTGCAATATTTTTGTATTATATTGGTTTTCATTTAATAAACAAGAATATGAAGATAGTGTTCCTGCGTTCGGATAAGACAATTAATCGATATTTTAACATGTGCTTGCGAGGTATATGTGAAATTCGAGATGAATTCATGTCTCAGGCAGTTTTCTCGACCAATACAATAATTCTGAACAATCATAATTACTATTCGTGATTCAAGGTATGTTATTGATAATGATTTGTTTTTGTCAGAAATGAAATGTATATTTTATTTTTTGCTATTTATACCATGTAGGATTGCATTGGTTTGATTGATGGAACGCATATTCTTGTAAAAATTTCATCTGACATGGTTGCACGTTTTCGAGGGCGTAGGGGTATTACACAAAATGTACTATCAACAACTGATGTTGAACTTAAATTTCTTCATATCTTAGCTGGTTGGGAGGAATCGGCGAATGACTTCGCTGTTCTGAAAGATGTTATTTCCCGACCTGCGCCCAGTGAACTTAGAAAAATAGAAGGTAAGATTTGTAAATTATAAATAGTTTGACATTTGACTGGATTTTATTTTGATTGTATTATATTGATTTCAGGCAAATATTATCTTGTGGATGCCGGTTATACGACAATAGCTAGTTTTATACCACCATATAGAGATATCAGATATCATGTGAAAGAACATATCGGACGTACACCACAAAATGTAAAGGAGTTATTTAATTACCGATATGCATCATTAAGATTCAAAATTGAATGTGCTTTTGGTATATTGAAAAATCGATTTGGCATACTGGCCAAGACTCTATTTTTTCCATTCAGCACTCAGATTGATTTAGTTTTGGCATATTATGTCTTACACAACTACATCCTTACAGTTGATCTTTATGATGAATTGTTAAATAAGGAACCTGTATAATCGATATCAGATGAAGATGAAGAAAATTTTGATGAAGAAGAGGAATCGTTGTATACAGATTCTATCTTTAGGGAGTAACGAGAAGAGAACCAGAAGTGGATTCAGTTGAGGAATCAATTAGCCACTGAGATGTGAGAGAATTACAATAATAACTAGGCTTTTTCCTTATACAAACATGTGTTTTATTATATTATTTGTGTTTTAAACTTTCTATAATGAATTATTTAACACTCGTTTGTTAACTGTTATTGGTATAACTGTTTGTTATAATTCTATATATCTTTATTTACTGAAAAGTTTTTTTTTTTGTAAGGGATGGAGTTTTTCAATTTTGAAGATGTTAACTCTCAGTCGATGATTGACTCAATGAGTCAAGATTTGAGTCTTGCTATTACTGAGACATAAAAAAATGCAAAAGGAATCTAGAAAGCAAAATCATTAAGAACACATAAATCTCATAAGATTTGGTCAAAGAGAAAATCTTAGTTTCTCATTAGATTCCTTGTCGAGCAAGTGCATGCCGGGATAAAGTAGGATAAAGGTTTCAAACGGCCCGTATTCGTAGCACCTGCTACTGCTGTTAATGCCCAATTTAATAGTAATTTTACTGCTGATAATGTTGATGGTCATTATAGAGCCTTGAATAAGCATGCAGCGATAATCATCAAGTTAAGGGACTACAGTGGGGTGGACTGGAATGACATTAATAAGATGATCACTGTCACTGGATAAGTATATCTCAATATCAAAAGTATAAGTCAAAATAAAAATTTATTTTACAAAATTACAAAATTATCTTTGAAAGATTACATATTTACATATTTGACTAAAATAAATTATGCAGAAGATTAAAGACTCCGATCAATTTCTGAACAAGCCAATTCCGCTGTATGATAAGTTACTCCTTATATGCGGAACGGATTCTGCTACTGGTAGTATGGCAAAATCATGTTACGATAATTTTGAAAATGAGCCAAGTAGAGGTGGAAGAACAACAAATAGCAGGGGGTGATGATTTTGATATTCCTAATGGTTCTAGACAAAACATATACACAGCTTGGGCAGGAAACAATGTCCCAACCAACTCTAAAGGTAATACACAAGCAACTAGTTCTCGTGATAACTCCAAAGCGCGAAAACGGAAGGGGAATACATTGAATAATGAACTGGTTACAGAGTTGATGGAGGGCATGCGCGAGGTTGCATGCGCCATTAAGTCAGATTCGAGAGATTCAAAGAAGAAAACTTTGTACTTCATACTAAACCGATTCAAAGGACGTTTTCCTGTATCGTTTTTGAAAATTGCCTATAAGCACTTACATGATGATGATGCCGATGGCATGACTTTTATGGAAAATATGGACGAGGATGTTAGAGTTGAATGATTGCAAGAATTTTTTGAGTAGCAGTTGTGATATGATATTTTATTATAAGTATGTTTTGAACCTATTGACTTTATATATATTAATAATGAAACTTAATTATTGACTTTGGCATATTGTAATTTTTTATATACTATGACTATCTATTTTATATTCTATATACTATGATTTTATATGTATATGTTATATTTTATTTTTAAAAACTGACTATGTGTCTATTTCTGAGTTGTATATTGTGTTTTATAGGTCGATTGTGTGTCTATATATTATATGTTATATATGAATCTATTTTACATTATATTAATACCTATAAATTTTGATACCTACAAATTAATTACTTCTATCTTAAAAAAATATTTTATTGATTGAATACTATTAACTAAATATCCCTTTTTTTTTAAAAAAATTAGATATTATAAATATATAATTATAATATATTTATTTTTTTAACCACAAAAATATGTCTAATTAATTTACTAATTAAATATTTATATTTATTTTAAAATTAAATATAATAAAATTAAAAAATGGGGTAATCTTACCCATTAAGAATTGGAGTCATCATATCTCTAATTTCAAATCCAACTAAATACCGAAATTTCAAAAATTAATAGAATTCGTTAATTTCTATTTACATTACAAATAAACTGGAATTCACGGAATTGAATGAATTGACAATTCCTTTTTTATTGTAAAATTACATCCGAACACCGGAATTTATCAATTCAATTAATTCTCCTAATTTCCGAAATTAGCTGAATTGACAATTCACCCCATTCTGAATTCAGAATTGATCCAACGCTAAACCAACACTTGAAGCATGCACGATAAAAAAAATCAGAATCTGTATGAGTATCGAAAAGTGAAAACAGGTCGGAAAAATAATGACTGACACAACATTTAAGCAGAAACACAAGGTGCAGAACTTTTCTTTTTTGTGTTGATGTCCAAAGTTAGTGAGATTATTCACCAATTAGCTGAATTGACAATTCACCCCATTCTGAATTCAGAATTGATCCAACGCTAAACCAACACTTGAAGCATGCACGATAAAAAAAATCAGAATCTGTATGAGTATCGAAAAGTGAAAACAGGTCGGAAAAATAATGACTGACACAACATTTAAGCAGAAACACAAGGTGCAGAACTTTTCTTTTTTGTGTTGATGTCCAAAGTTAGTGAGATTATTCACCAAAACCATTATCTCAAGGCTAATGTTATCATAAGTGTCTTACAAAATTTCTCTTATTCCATTTTGAGGAAAGTGAACTAAATAGGACCATATCATTGTTTTAGAAGCTACAGGAAATCATGCAAAGAAAGTAAAATCCATAGACATATCGTCAATTCGACAATGTATTGCACACATCTTTGACCAAAAAAAATAAAAAAAGAAGAAGCATACCCGTGCATTTCCAAGAACTCAACCAACAAGAAGCCAAAAATCAAGATTCTTACCGCTGTTCTTCATCGACGATTGGAGTGAACGAAGCAAACAAGAGCGACCCAAAGGATCTCGCTAGATCTAGTAGATCGGAGGCAGATCTAGTTGATCGGAGCCAAATTTGGTTGGTCGAAGGAGGAGGTCATGTTGGTCGCTTGAGAAAGGAGCTCGTGCTAGGAGGCTAGAGGAGGAGCTTGCACTGGTACGCCAGGGGAGCAGATCGCGCTGATTGGCTGAGGGAGGAGCTCGCGCAGGGAGGAGCTTACGCTGGGAGGTCGAAGGAGGAGCTCGCGTTGGTACACTAGGGTAGGAGCTTGCGCTGGTTGGCCACTAGAGGAGCTCGTATTGGTACACCGAGGGAGGAGCTCACGCTGGGAGGAGCTTTCAGCCGGACAAGAATCTTGCGTTGGAGAGCCTCGCACTGGTCGGGCGAAGAAGAAAGACGGATGTTGAAGCCGTGAATCGAAGGAATCCGTGAAGAATGAAGGATTCCTCACGTGAATTTGTCAGACGAGAATTGCGATGGGTCCCACCTCCGGGAATTGAGTTGATTCCGCTTAATTTTGGCGGAATTCAAATTTAAAACTAGGGCTCGTTTGTTTGAATTCCGAATTTAGAAATCGTGAAATCGTAAAAATGGAGTGATTCCGAAAAATTGAAAAAATTAGATAATTACAGTGTTTGGACGAGTGTTTACTGTAAGAAATTAAAAATTGGTCAATTCTTTTCCGTTGTTTGGTTAACAAATGAAATTGATTAATTTCATAAGTGATTGAATTATTATGTTTGGATGAGTTTTTACTGTAGGAAATTGATAAATATATAAAAACAATTAAAAATAATAAATATTTTTAAAAATAAAAAAAACAGACTATATAAATAACTTATTATAATCAATTACAGATTTATTTAATATAATTTTGTTATTATCTTCTAAAATAATTTTTAATAAACATAGAAAATATATACTTATTTTTTTGAAAATAAGTAATATTTAAGTAATTTGAGTAATAAAATAATTTTAATTTTAAAATTATTGAAATAATTTTAAAAATTAATAAAATTTTACAAAAAGACCAAAAAATAAAGGAACTTCAATTTCACTATATATACAAATATCATAATAAATATTACGATGATTTGTATCTACTGCAGAAACAACTTAATATATTAGAAAAGACACCTTAGCAGGTTAATACAAAAGTCCGCTCAAAAGATGATTAAATACATAGTTTAACTTAACATATTATTACAAAATATATAACTACATACTTATATCATCCATAAACTCCTGAAGCCACTCAATTCTGTCCTCATCATTCATACTATCAACAAATGTCATGTCATCAACCTCGTCCTCATGTAAACGCCTACATGCAAGTTTCAGAAAAGACTTACTAAATCGTACCCCCTTGAACTTCATCAAAATTGGATACACGGCTTTCTTCCAAGAATCCTTTCCAGCTATTTGAAAGGAGGATGCAACTTAACGCATGCTGATTATCAACTCTTTCATCATCCTCTGATCAAGAGTTTTGCTCTTATGCTTATGTGACCTCGATGTATTCTCTGAAGAAGAGGCTACTGTTTACCTTTCGACTGACTACCAGTAGCATAGTTGGTAGAAGGTCCCTCTCTATCAGCTGCATTCTGAGTATCCTCGTCTACAGAATGTTGTTGTTGAGCCTCCTCTCTATTAAAATCTTCTCAAAATTGTCAAATGCAGATTTAACCATACTGCCAGTACCATAGTCTGATCCATAAATCAAGAGCAACTCCTCGTAAAGGGGTATACGTGTGTTCAAAATATATTTAGCTTCCGGAATTTGCTGCAAAATTATATTTAAAATATGTTAGATGTAACCTAAACTGATAATATATTTACAAAATAAAAAAAATAGAAAAAATATATTTCTTTCTTACGGCTATGATATCAACACAGACTTGTCCCGATGCTGTGATCATCTTCTCATCTTCAATCCACCCTACCCCACTGAAGTCTTATACCTTTTTAATAACTATAACTCGCTTCTTTAATGTCTTCTTATAATGGCTTTCAACATTATCAGCGTTGAACTCAGTATTGAACTGTACATTCACAGCATTTGTAGCTGTGACAAATGTTTGCCTCTTGAAAGACTTGTCTTGCTTTAAACCTGCATGCACTTGTCTAACTAAAAAATTAATAAAAAAACTCAAAGTTCCTTTTAGATCACACTTTATGTGATCTATGAATCATGGCCTTGGTTGTTCTTTGTTTCGCAACTGCTACTTCCAAGTTAGGACTTCTATCAGAAAGTGAGTTGGAGGAGTCCAGTGCTTCATATCCATCTGAGTCCATACCTTTTAAACAATAACATAGGCTTTAGTAAACAAGTATAATAATACATACACATTTAATATAAAGAATAAGCATCATATCAAACAAACCAGTGTAATAATAGGAGTATAACCTGTCATGATGATATCTATGAGTATAACATACTGAATACTACTAGTCTCAAATCTATTTCATGAAAAATAAAGGATGAAGATATAGTCACGGTCAATAAGATAAGTTAACATGGTTCTAGCATGGAGCTAGACTTACCTGGCTATGTTTAGCAAAGGAGCATTAGTTTTTCTTCTATATGGCAATTGAATTTTCTTATGAAATCAAAATATTCAAGGATGAACAGGTAGGAATGTTGCAGAATTATGACAAATAATTAGATCATGACAAATTTGGAAAAATAAACCCATATGTGCAGGAAGAGGAATTTTGGGTTTATATAAAATGCTTGAAAAGTAGAACATGATTGGATGAGAGGATTTTTTAGCATTTGGCTGGATAAGACTCATTTAGACTCAGATGACGTGAGGATGGAAGCACAGATGGCGTGAGGACAGAAGCACAAATGACATGGTGGTAAGTTGGTAGCCAACCAAGGGGCAGCAGTGTACAAGGGATCAAGTGCTTCAATCGGATAACTAACCCATAAATGAATGATGAAGCCCACATATCAAATCCATCAACCAAGAGAGGAGAGAAGAACTGAAGGTTAACTTTCAAGCTAATTCATCTATTAAAAAAATCAATAAAAAAAGAAACACAAGATTGGTGCAATTTCAACTATCTTAACTCAAGAGCATATGACAATAATTACTAAAGCGTATGCTGCTGGGAAGGGAAACGAATCCAAGATAGCAAACGAAGAACCAACACCATCCAAATTTTGGTTTCCAAATCCTGCTCACACCTATACCAATTAACATCTATGTTCATATCCTTATAGCTTTGCAGGTAAACTCCCACTCAAAATCACAGGAATAGGCGGATGAACAATTCAAGGTGTTTGTAGTCACAACTGCATCCATGAAATTAGCCTCAGAGTACCTAAAGAATTGCATTTGATTGCTTACATAGATTAATATTTTCCATAAAAATTGCTCATAAGTGTATACATTTCACCAACAAAGAACTAATCCAACAAAAAAACCAGAACCAAACCGCCAAACTCTCTCAATCAATACATCAAACACGTCTTACGCAATAATGAAATAAAAGCCATTTACCCTGATTTTGATACATACCCGCCAAAATCTACGATTTTGATACATGCCCGGCTTCAAAAGCAGATCCAGCAACACAAAACAGCAGGAAAAATCCAATCTTTCCTTCAATCTCGCCCACCGAACCCTAATTGGGAGGATAAAGAAAGCCTGATATTGCAGAGAAGTGGTTAGAAATGAAAGCCTAATATTGCAGAGAAGTGGTTAGAAATTGGAAACGGAATCTGCGGCGGAGGAGCTGCATTTAAACGAGCTCTAGACTCAGGAGCTCGTTTAATCACCGGCTCACCTGCAGATCGGCCGTCCGGCACTCCAGCGCAGCGATTCGGGGCAGCGGTCGGGGCGATGGAGAAGCTCAGTACTCGGTCGGCTGGAAATCACGAGCTCTGAACTCAAGAGCTCTGAAATCACGGGCTCACATGCAGATCGGCGCTCCGGCACTCCGGCGCAGTGATTCGGGGCAGCGATCGGGGCGATGGAGCTCTGAACTCGGCCAGCTGGACGAAATCACGAGCTCTGATGAAGATGAGCTCTCGAATCGTGGGAGGCAGGCGCTCCGGCACTCTGGCGCACTGATTCGGGGCAGCGGTCGGACCGATAGAGGCAGAGGAATCGTGGGAGGCAGGGGAATCGAGCTGGAGGCTTCGCTGTGGAGAAGACGAGCTCTGGACGAGATCGGGAATGGGGAGCTGAAATCGTGGGAAATGAGAGAAAACTCACGGGTGCTACAGTGAAAAACGGGGGAAAACACGGGAATCGGTGTTTTCCCTTCATTTTGTTCAGGAAATAAAAACCGGAATTAGAGGAATTAGAAAATGACTGATTCTCTCGATTTTGGATTCTAGAAATTGAAACAAACACGGGAATAAAAAAAATGGGAATCGGAGGAATGGAGCCAATTCCCTCCATTTCCGTGTTTATTTTGATTTCTAGAACTTGAAATCTAGGGAATCGCCCATCTCTAATTTCCTCCTATTTCCGTTTTTTTTCCGGTCAAAACGCAAGGAAAACATCAATTTCCCTCGAATTTGCTGTGATTTTTACTGTTTTTTTCCGTGATTTTCCTCCCTTTTCCCACGATTCCAGCTCGATTCCAGAGCTCGTCACTCGCAATTTCGTCCAGCAACCGAAGAAAAGTTCCATCGCCCCGACCGCTGCCCCGAATCACTGCGCCGGAGTGCCAGAGCACCTGCTTCCCCCGATTCCAGAGCTCGTCTTCAACAGAGCTCGTGATTTCGTCTAACCCGACTGCTGCCCCAAATCACTGCACCGGAGTGTCGGAGTGTCGGAGTGCCGGAGCTCGTTCTATTATCAATGGTCTTCAACTTCAATTATTTTCTTTTATATAGATATCTTTGCGTCAAACTTCCATGTCGTCACCTAATGCTACATGAACTCCAGATTTCAACATTTACGTATGTTATATGCTTACCAGAAAAAGTGAAGCGGATCAGAGTTTATGTAGATATCCCTCGTATTTGTTCAATTTTGCTTTATTGTTGCTCTTGCTTGATGTCATGGATCTTTTCATTTATTATTGGTTTGATTCTTATTTTTGCTATTTTCTTATTTTCAGATAACAGATGCTGTTGTTGCAGCTCGTATCTTAAATGCAACACTTGTTGTTCCAAATCTGGACCAGAAATCTTTCTGGAAAGATGCTAGGTTTGCTTCAAATGCTGCTCTTTTAGGTTATGAGGTAGTAATGAATGTTGCAAACTGAAACATGGAACGTCATGTTGCTGTTTTCTCATATTAAGTCTGGTGCAGCAACTTCTCTGAAATTTTTGACATCGACTGGTTCATCTCATTTCTCTCAAAGGATGTTAGAATTATAAAGCAACTTCCAAGAAAGAAAAAGAAACCTATTGGAACTCCTTATACCATGCGTGTTCCAAGGAAGTGTACTCCAAAATGCTACCAAGATCGAGTTCTATCGATACTTTTGAGAAGACATGTAAGTGGAGAAATTATGATGCTACTAGAATCAATGGGCACTTCATACTTCTCATTCTTTGTATTACATTGGTGATGTTTGTTTCTTTTCTTGCCAGACACCCCAGATCTGCTTGCTCAAGATAGAGATGAATATATATATTTTATATAGTTTTCTTATTTTTGACATTCTATCTCTTTGTTGCTCTTGTGAAAGGCATTTAGAGTTATAGAAATCCTATGTGTAACAAGAACATCCACTGACTCCAAAAAAAAT
Source organism: Trichopus zeylanicus subsp. travancoricus (assembly GCA_005019695.1). NCBI lineage: Eukaryota > Viridiplantae > Streptophyta > Magnoliopsida > Dioscoreales > Dioscoreaceae > Trichopus > Trichopus zeylanicus. Next base: position 60,396 of record RXID01014896.1, on the reverse strand, counting down.
TCACAGAACCGTTGCATTATACAATTTGACCTACTCTATGAGGTCTTCCTAAGAATACATAGGGATGATAAACAAACCTCAACTTTAGTTGGCTTGCTAACACTAGAAACTTTTGTTCAGAATCATTGTTGAAGGAAAACATTTATTCACATGTGTTGTTTTATGGTTGTTATTAATTTATTAGTCCTTGTCAACATTTTTCATTTGATATATCAGTTATCTTAGTTTGGGCTTTATTTTGGATGCTACCTGTTTATCTCTAATCAACTTATATCTTTTTAATCAGAAACAAAAATAACATCAGTTTCTGTCAGTTGATGTCTATCTTTCATGATAACCAGGTTGTTGAGCTGACAAAGTTCGATTTCAGGCTCGCAAACAAGTTGGAGTCAGATCTACAAAGGCTGAGATGTAGGGTCAATTATCATGCTCTGAGATTTACTAAACCAATTTTAAAAATGGGTGAGACATTGATAAGTAGAATGAAGGCAAAAGGCAGGCGTTTCATTGCCCTTCACTTGAGGTAAACTTTTAATTTGATTTATCTATCCACTGTATTTCTGGAACAGTGAACTTATTCTGGAATCTTCGTTCTTATATTTTGCAATGTGGATTGTTTGTATTTTGGTTATACAAGAGTTGTATCTGGCTCTCGGCGGAGTTTACTGCTAAGCCAACTTCGTAATGTATTGGCTATCTATGAGACCTTGATATTGTCAAGCTGCAAATTCGATGGAGCAGCCTGAGCATAGACTTAATATTTTGCAATATCAGCTTTAGACCAATTATTCTTTGAGTCACCACTAAAACCCAAGACCAACTCAGAACCTGTCAATTCTGGATTGAGGATTGGGACTCGAACACATTCTCTGTTTTTTCCCTCCATAACATATAAATATATAACACAAGAACTGAGCTACACGTAAGTCCATGAAAACAACCAACTTGAAGAGGAAGTCAGCTACATTATTAGCTTCTCTAAATACCTGAATAGTGATATCATCTATCCTGAGTACAAATATATCAGAAACCAAATTTGCAATGTACCAAGATTGCATGCAATCAACATTTAATTGTTTTTATATATTTAATAATAACATTATTATATTTTTATAATTATTTATAACTAAAATATGATAAAAAAGAAACTATTTTTTAAAAAAAATTCTTTTACATGAAAATAATAATATTATATTAAATAATAATAATTAGTTTACATATATTTCTCTAATTCTAAAATTTTAAATAAGTTTATTATATTTCTGTATTTATTTATATATAAATTAAATATTTTTTGTAATATACTAATTCTTAATTCCCTACAGTAAAAACTCATCCAAACACAAGAATTCAACAACTTATGAAATTGATCAATTCCATTTGTCAACCAAACAACGGAATTTAAAATTTAGAAATTGGCCAATTCCCAATTCCCTACAGTAAATATTCATCCAAACACTGTAATTATCTAATTCCTTCAATTCTTTCAATTCCCCGGAATCACTCAATTCCCACGATTTCACGATTCCTAAACCCGGAATCGAACCAAACGCGTCCTAGAGGAGAATTAAAACTGTCTAATTTTTTTTATTTTAGATCTTAAAATCGAACCAAATATTATAATTAAAAAAATTAATCCTTCAATTTCTTAATTCCTCTACCTTCGAATTTTTGGAATTGAACCAAACAGAACGTCAGCTGCAAAAAGAGAAGGAACAATTCAGGTTGCTGTTGTTGCTGTATTTGCCTGCAAAATGTCAATAGAACTATGACAAAAGAACCATAATGGCAATTCAACTGGAACTGTGGAAGAGTGCTCAGCAAGAACAGCTTTTATGAAAATCAAATATTAATGATTAAAATGCAGAAATTCTAAGTGGTTTATGCCAATTTGCAATGTGCTTTTTTGTAGGATTAATATGAAAAATCCTCCTTATTAAGAAAAATTGCATGTCAAAAACCTGTCAAGTAGTCTTGAAGATCTCCTTCAGCCATGGACTTGTAAACAACTGTCATATGACTCATCCTCACAATAGCCAACAAAGTACACCAAGTCTTGTGATGAACCTCATTAATAACTTAGCCTGCAACACAAAATCCGACAACTTAACTGCTGATTTACAAGCTATGCACATCAATTAACTATATCCAAGAACAGAATGTACCTCTGTCCTGAGCTCCTGTCTTCCAGGTGATGATGACTGAGACAGTATTTTAACTGAAGCTTTGGTTCCATCTCCTTACAAACCAAGATAAACTGCTCCAAATTCTCCCTTTCCAATCACAGTGTCGAAGTTTCTTTAGACCAACCAATTCCTTGTACGTGAACTTCCTACTTTGCCTCTGAAATGGCCCGCTAAGCTCGGTGTTGGTACCGCCGCGGCCTCTGGCTACTGGCTCAATGTCGGAATCCCTGGCCAAACTAACTAAAGCAAGTGGCATATAAGTATCATCTTCATTTATATACTAGCATTTTTTGTCAGAGATATATATACCTAGCTGCCTTCTTATTCTCCATATCACAAGGAGAAGTATTAGCAGTAGTACTATAACAGTTGGTATGACAATGATGATGGCGGGGGCAACTTCCCGTCCTTGAAGGAATCAGTGCTGTAGCAGAACTCTGGGTTGTCGGAGGTGCTACGTGAAAAGTTTGAAATCTTTACTGATAACCAAAAGGTTGAAGGCACTTAGTCTTGTTTCTATTTTAGGACTTTTTGTTCCATTTATATGAAAAAACAAGTACAGAGAATCAAGTCTAGAAGTATTGGTTTATTTGGATATATGTACATATATACCAAACCTTAATGTAAGCTGACCATTTGCTGATCTTTCTTGAAGGGCAAGAGAAATGCTGCCTGTGAGATGGTTGCTGGAGAAGTTTCTGCAAGAGAAATAGAAGATCAATCTATTTCTTTCTATTTTCTTTGCAAAACATTGTTGCATGGGGAAATACTATACATACAGGAACTGAAAGGATGGTAGTTGTACCAGAAAGTCTGGCATTTGACCCACCTAGACATTGCTTGATAAATCTCTGATAAAAAAAAACAAACTTATCAACATTTAACATTTTTGTGAAGATTAGAAAATTCTTTAGAAGTAGATAATTGTGCTTGTCACCTATAAATATTTTAGCTCTTCAACCATGCCAAATGAATCAGAAATTTCTCCAGTTAGTCCACTAGAAGATAAATCTCTGCAGATATTAAACAGGATAAACAAATAAGCAGAACTATGTTAACCATGATGATTTAGAAGTAACATGCTTTATGTGATGTATTATGTGAAGCCTTTTGATCTGGACAATTACAGGTATATGATCCTTGGTGGTTTAGAGACGATATAGCTGCAATTCAAGCTTCCCAACTGAAGTTTTTCGGTAAACTTGGATTCCCCATCAAATTTCTTTTCACCAGGTACAATGCCTCGATGTTCTTCATTGCATCAACTAATATCACAAGTATTAAAATTTCTAAAGATAACCATCATCAAGAAAATTAGTTAGAGAAATTGATATTTTAGTTGCAAAAGAATGCATATAATTGTCTACAGAAATTTCCCATCACATATTAGTTCTGAAAATTTCATCCTGACAGTTCAGAGGATGATGAACATACCATCTCTGCTATCAGTTACATATTCTGAAGTTTTGACAGTATAAACTTCCAGGGCATTGAGAATAGGAGGAAGGGCGGAATTGGCAGCCTGTGAGACAGTAACATTAGACTGACTAGAACTCAACGGTTCAGCAGTAACTATGTTGTTTGTCTGCAGATAATCAGGCCTAAACCCGACGGTCAATGCATTGCTGTTCAAGAATACATCAAACGTTTTTGACTCATTCTTCCCTAGAACCTGCAACTCAGCAAAGTGTTGGGCTACGTAGAACCCCAAACCGAGAGTTTCGGGGTCTACTTTCCCAGTAAATTCAAAGCTAGTGGTACCACGAGGTGTTTCTGCATTATCCATCACAAGTGATGGCACCTCGAAGCCATCGTCTTGCATGTTGTTGATCCATGCAGAGGTGCTCACCGTTGTTGAAGAAGGAAAGTTGTAATAGAACCACATGCGATCAAAGACATCATCTGGATATCTGTTCATAGATCATATCGTCAACCAAAGATGAAGAAGAAGTCAAGCAAAAAAGTCGTCATCTATCGATCGGCCGGGACTAGATCCAATGTCGTACTTTCGAAACTAAACCATGAAGTCTGATTCGTTAAGAGCATTATAGAGTGAGCTTTTCCGTGGCCTCAGCTCCAAGGACGATATGAAAAGTGGCCCGAACCCAGTGTTCTCTAGGCAAACCAAAGGGAAATCCGCGGAAGCAATGACCACGGCCTCTGTCCTGTATATCGAAAAAGCATTGGAGATTACCATAGAACAATGGCTGGTCAAACTTCGGAATTCTATCTTGGCCGTCGTAGTTCCCATACATGAAACCAGCTCTTACCAGATACTTGCTTCTCTTTTGAACAGGCTTCAAAGTGTAGCAGTTCCGAGCTCCAGAGGGAAAGCTTTTTAGGTTTATATATTGCACCGGAAGCAATTTGGTTATGAACTTCGGTGAGATGTTGTGAGCCTGGCATCGATAAACTGGGCATCCGAGGTATATGTCATGCCTGTGAGATCACTTGTGTAGCTGGTGTCTGTAGTCATGCCGCAGTCTATGCTAAAGAACCTTGAAAGGTCAAAGTTTTGGCTTGGAAGATTGTGCTTGCGTTCATGCAAATTACGGATTATAGTCTTTAAACATTCAAGATAAAGGAATAGGAAAGCAAATATAATCAGTTTGATCATACAATCGGACACGTTCAACTAAACAACACCAATTCAGCTCATTGAAGATTTCAAGATTTTGTTTCTTATGCTGATCACAAACACATTGATACTTCAATACAATTGAGAATTCATACCTGGCTGGCCTGAACAAGAGCCGTTGCTGCCAACAAACCCAAAAGCAGGAAGAAGCTCTTCAATGTCTTCATTTGTATTGTTGTTGATATTGTCCTTGCAAGCAATGAAACTTAGGGCGCGTTTGGTTCGATTCTGGATTTAGAAATCATGAAATCGTGGGAATTGAGTGATTCCGGAAAATTGAAGGAATTGAAGGAATTAGATAATTATAGTGTTTGGATGAGTATTTACTGTAGGGAATTGGGAATTGCCCAATTCCTTTCCGTTGTTTGGTTGACAAATGAAATTGATCAATTTCATAAGTTATTGAATTCTTGTGTTTGGATGAGTTTTTACTGTAGGAAATTGAGAAATATATAAAAACAATTAAAAATAATAAATATTTTAAAAAAATAAAAAAAAGACTATGTAAATAACTTATTATAATCAATTACAGATTTATTTAATATAATTTTGTTATTATCTTCTAAAATAATTTTTAATAAACATAGAAAATATATATATATATTTTTGAAAATAAGTAATATTTAAGTAATTTGAGTAATAAAATAATTTTAATTTTAAAATTATTGAAATAATTTTAAAAATTAATAAGATTTTACAAAAAGACTCAAAAATGAAGGGACTTCAGTTGCCACTCAATTCCGTACTCATCATTCATACCATCAACAAATGTCATGCTATCAACCTCGTCCTCATGTAAACGCCTACATGCAAGTTTCAGAAAAGTCTTACTAAATTGTTCCCCCTTGAACTTCATTAAAGTTGGATACACGACTTTCTTTTAAGAATCCTTTCTAGCTGTTTGAAGGGAGGATACAACTTGACGCATACTGATCATCAACTCTTTCATCATCCTCTGATCAAGAGTTTTGCCCTTGCACTTATGTGACCTCGATATATTCTCTGAAAAAGAGGCTACTGTTTACCTTTCGACTGACTATCAGTAGTATAGTTGGTAGAAGGTCCCTCTCTATCAGCTGCATTCTGAGTATCCTCGTCTACAGAATGTTGTTGTTGAGCCTCTTCTCTATTAAAATCTTCTCCAAAATTGTCAAATGCAAATTTAGCCATACTGTTAGTAGCATAGTCTGATCCACAAATCAGGAGCAACTCCTCGTAAAGGGGTATACGTGTGTTCAAAATATATTTAGCTTCCGGAATTTGCTGCAAGATTATATTTAAAATATGTTAGATGTAACCTAAACTGATAATATATTTACAAAATAAAAAAAATAGAAAAAATATATTTTTTTCTTACGGCTATGATATCAACACAGACTTGTCCGGATGCTGTAATCATCTTCTCATCTTCAATCCACCCTACCCCGTTGAAGTCTTGTAACTTTTTAATGACTGCAACTCGCTTTTTTAATGTCTTCTTATAATGGCTTTCAACATTATCAGCGTTGAACTCAGTATTGAACTGTGCATTCACAGCATTTGCAGCTGTGACAAATGCTTGCCTCTTGAAAAACTTGTCTTGCTTTAAACCTGTATGCACTTGTCCAACTAAAAAATTAATAAGAAACTCAGAGTTGCTTTTAGACCACACTTTATGTGATCTATGAATCATGGCCTTGGTTGTTCTTTGTTTCGCAACTGCTACTTCCAAATTAGGACTCCTGTCAGAAAGTGAGTTGGAGGAGTCCAGTGCTTCATATCCATTTGAGTCCATACCTTTTAAACAATAACATAGGTTTTAGTAAACAAGTATAATAATACATACACATTTAATATAAAGAACAAGCATTATATCAAACAAACCAGTGTAATAATAGGATATTCACAATACAAGTCATGTAAATATAGGCACAAGCAAAATAGTTTGATATAAGCAAAAAAGGATAAACATAAAAATATGTTCACAGACACAACTAAATCCTAATGATGATTATAAGCCTCCTACATCTCTGCAGCTATATTATCCCTCAAACGAATCCACTGGAGATTCTCCTCACGTTGCTCCCTTATTGTTTGACTAATGTAGAATGACTCATTCTCTGCTGCAACCTCGTTCTCATCATCCACATCCACATTCCTGTTCAGTATTTTGTCATTTGGATCAGCAATCATGATATAATTGCGGATGACACAACAAGCAAGAACTATATCAACTTGGGTTTTGAATGGAAAGAAAGGAGTCGCCTCCAATATACGAAAACGTCCCTTCAAAATCCCAAAAGCTCGTTCAACTTTAGATCTTAGAGATGCATGCCTGTAATTAAATAACTCTTTTGCATTTTGTGGTGGGCGACCCAGTTGTTCCTTCAGATGGTATCTCACCCCCCTATATGGTGCAATAAATCCAACTATTGTTGGGTAACCAGCATCGACAAGGTAATATTTTCCTTCTATTAGCTTCAGACGACCGGGAGGAGGTCGTGAAATAGCATCTTTTAATACCGTAAAATCATTTGTGGATCCTTCCCATCCTGTCAAAATATATAAAAATTTAAAACCGGCGTCAACTACAGCTAAGATATTTTGTGTGACACCCTTGCGTCCACGAAAACATGCAATCATATTCGACAGTACTCTCGCATGCACATGTGTTCCATCAACTAATCCAATACAATCCTACATAAAATATAATCAAATATTAAAAATATGTTTTTAATCAAATAAATCTAATGTGTTATAACAACATAACTTAAACCACGAATAATAATTACTATTGTTCTCTATGATAGGATGTATCGAAGCGTCTGCTTGAGACATGAACTGATATCTGATTCCACATATAGCTCGGAGGCATGCATTAAAATATCGACTAATTGTCTCGCCAGACCTTAAAAAAACTATCTTCATGCTTCTATTTCTTGAGTGAAAACCAATATAATGCAAAAATATCGCAAATTGTTCCTCAACGATAATATGTCGTGTATCGTATAAGAGATTTCGATCTCACAACATACTGACCAACTGCATGAATACAGGCACATCCATCCTCAAATAGTCAAAACAGTTACTTCTACCACCATATAAAATATTGTGAAGATTGTCACCCCTCAAAGACTCTCTGTTGGTTATCGATTCAATGTACAATTGGGCTCCTCTTCTTCTGCTAATAATCAACATTATCAAATATGTTGTTATTAAGTAGCAATATCCAACAACTTGTATTCTGAACAAATCTAACTCGTCTTCGTCCATCTAATATTCAAATATTTGTCAAAAAAGAAGTTATTTATACATTCTTAATTGATTTTTTAATATTTTTAACACTACAAGTGTAACCAATTAACGAATTAACTTTACAAATCTGACCTGATCAACAAATTAATTTATTGTGGTCCAATACGTTTCTTCAGCCCTTCTCTTCACCAAACATTGCAAAATTTTAATATAAATACACTTATCAAAAAACCCTTATCGTTAAGATATTTACAATGGGATAAATTAAACAAAATTTCTGAAAAATTTGGGGGTTTTTTTGCAAAAACCCATACTAATGCCTCCAACTGTAAAGAAACAAATAAGATGAATAGACAACCATGGTACCACGCCAAGCAATCATTGTGAATAGCAGAAACAAGTCCTACTGCCAAGCTAGTGCCAACCCGTGGGAGGCTTCTTATCGCGCCTAATTTCAAATTCAATTGGCAAAACTGAAGATCCATCAAGGCTTGAGAGCAAGTGCCAAGCCGAAACTCGCCAAAGAATGTCAGGACAAATTTCAACTTCGGCTCATGCTGAAGAAGGGCCCCCAGCTTCCCGGAGTTGTCTGCGCTTGTCTTCGCTGTGGTCAGGTCATCCGATGCAAACACGAATCCAACAGTGACCTTGTTCTCATTTGTAGAGAACTTGCCCGTGATTTGTGCAACTAAAGCACTCTTCTTCTGTTATTAATCACACATTAACCAACAGAACACTACAGCATAGAAGCTAATAGAATCAACCAAAACTCATGCAGAGCTTGATAAAGAAAGAGAAGAACAAAGGTTTAAAGCTCAGTAACCCCAAACCGAAAAAAAAAAATCATGTTCTCGCTCTCCCGATCTGATCATCCGTAATCCAACAAAAAAACCATCAAAACAGATCAAAAAATGAGTAAAAATGGCACCTTTATCAAAATTCGAACCCAATTGGTTGGATTTTCAGGGTTTTAGCTTTGTCCTTTGAAAATTATGGCAGAATCGTTCAACAGCTTGACGATAATAGTGAAGAGCAGGGGCAGCGGTCGGGGCGCGGTCGGGGCAGCGGTCGGGCCGCAATCGGGGCAGCTGCAGGCTGGAATTCACAAGCTCTGAACTCACGAGCTCTGGAATCACGAGCTTTGAACTCAGGAGCTTTGAAATCACCGGCTCACCTGCAAATCGGCCGTCTAGCACTCCGGCGCAGCGATTCGGGGCAGCGATCGAGGCGATGGAGAAGCTCAGTACTCGGCCGGCTGGAATCACAAGCTCTGAAATCACGAGCTCACCTGCAGATCAGCGCTCCGGCACTCCGGCGCAGTGATTTGGGGCAGCAGTCGAGGCGATGGAGCTCTGAACTCGGCCGGCTGGACGAAATCATGAGCTCTGATGAAGATGAGCTCTCGAATCGTGGGATACAGGCGCTCCAGCACTCCAGCACACTGATTCGGGGCAGCGGTCAGACCGATGGAGGCATTGGGAATCGTGGGAGGCAGAGGAATCGAGCTGGAAATGAAGCTGTGGAGAAGATGAGCTCTATGGAGAAGAAGACGAGCTCTGGACGAGATCGGGAATGAGGAGCTGAAATCATGGGAAATGAGAGAAAACTCATGGGTGCTACATTGAAAAACGAGGAGAAAACACGGGAATCGGTGTTTTCTCTTCGTTTTGGCCGGGAAATAAAAACCGAAATCGAAGGAATTAAGAAATGACCGATACCCTCGATTCCGAGTTCTGGAAATCAAAACAAACATGAAAATAGAGAAAATTGGGCTCTTAATTCCCTTCATTCTCCCAATTTCCGGTTTTATGAATCGAAACAAATACGCCCTTAAAATCAAAACTGCTATTTATACATTTAGCATATTGAGTCATTCTTAATTGAAGTCGAAAGGTGGGTGACGGCAATGCCCACAGCTAGAGCTATACTATACGAGCCGCTGACTTGGTTTTAGGCATTCAACAAATGGAAGAAGGAAGAAGAAGACTAGAAATCATTTGACAGAGTTTTTGTTTCTAATTAATCATTTCAGAGACCTGTCATTGCACAAATTCTGAATTTAGAGAACAGTGGAAAGTCTGACTTCTGAGAGGGGCGAGGGGCATGCAACAGATATTTGCAAACATCTCCCTATATTTTGTGGTATTCGTCAGGTACCCTTGCATTTTGATCCTGTATAAATATTCACATGTAGTGGGGTCATACGTAAATAGTTCGGCAGTTTACAATTTTACATAATTGCCATTCATACGTACGATTATGCCCTGAGATTCGTATACCCCTCGTCGATCACCGACCCCGCGGATGGACAAGTGGCGCTTGTCGATTTCGCTTCGCTCAGAAGAGAACCCCGGCGTCATTCTCACCTCCTTCCTCGCAAATCCTTCATCAGATTCATCGGATCCGAACTCCGACGAGATCGATCGGCAACGAGGTATCGCTTCGATTCGATACTTCTCTCTCGATTGCTCCAGCGATGGATTTCATGAAGATTTTGGACCAAACCGTCCGAGAAATGTAATCGCGATCGCTCCTCGTAGCTCTGTTTGCTGTATTTTCTTCGAGATAGGGCGTTGAGTTCCGTTTATTTTTTTTGTTTTTGCAGAAAGAGAGAGGTGAATTTGAAAGTGCTCAAGGTCCCGGAGATCGAGCAAAAGGTTTGATTGCTTGTCAATTTTATATTCTGGATTTATTAAGTCATCCGGTGTCGATGAGAAAATTGCTAAGCCAGGGTAAAGTTGTATTAGGTTATGTATCAGAGTTAAGGACCTCTTCTATATGAGAATTTGGAATTTGGTGTGTTTTGGAAGAGATAGCAGCTCAATTTCTAGTTTATTATTGAATGCCCGTGGTTTTTAGCAGTCTCGATTTGTTACGGTAAAGCATCCAACTGGAGTGTCATTTTTGGATTGGAATTCCTAGGAACAATTTTGTTATATTTCTTTTGTATGAACTCCACTGTTAGAAAACTTATCTATAAAACAATATTGTGGTAAATGCCCTTACTTGTGCCAATTTGCAAATCTGAACTAATTGTGAATTGTCGAATGAAGATATCATTTGCAGTAGCACATAGTTATGGCCATTTTCAAACAATCAGGTTGATAGTGTTGAGCTGCTCTTATCACCCTTTTTTTTTTTCTGAGCTACTATGTTGTTGCATCAGCATTTTCAAGTATTTTTTATTGCTTGATTGTAGAACTTGGAAGATAAAGTTGTAGGTCTATTTCCACATACTGCCATGTGAGCAAGCCTCCTTGCAAGATATTCAGTTTCTGTTTTTTGTTTCTTATCTTTTTCATGATCTACATTATGTTTATTTTACCAAATGTAGGTCCTTGATGCAACCAATGATGAACCTTGGGGCCCTCATGGGTCTGCTTTGTCAGAAATTGCCCAGGCCACCAAAAACTTGTAAATCCGGCAAAGATGTGTTATTTTAAATTTAACCTTTTGAGTTTCTCTACATTAGCATCCAAGCTTTTTACCTCCTAAACAACATAGTGAAATTTCATGCAGCACTGACTGCCATATTGTTATAAACGTCCTCTGGAATAGATTGACTGATGCTGGCCCAAATTGGCGTCATGTATACAAGGTATTATGCTTCCACTGCTCTCCATGCTTCCTATTTTTAATCCCCTTCATTCTTTCCAGGCTTTTATTTCACGTAGTTGTATTATTTTAAGCCTTTTAACTTATTGTTGAACTTTGAGTCTATGTCAGGCACTAGCTGTCATTGAGTACTTGGTATCCAATGGTGCAGAACGTGCAGTTGATGACATTCTTGAGCATATCTCTCAGATTGGAGTATGAATTTTGTGCCTGTGATGTTTTTAGTATTCTCTTGGACTTTGACAATGTTCCTTAAAATATTTATATTTGTAACAGTCATTATCAAGTTTTGAATATGTCGAACCTAATGGGAAGGATGTTGGAATCAATGTGAGAAAGAAGGCAGAAACCATTCTTTCTCTTTTGAGCGATAGGGAAAAGATACAAGCAGCAAGGGAGAAAGCTGCAGCAAACCGTGACAAGTGAGTTGAGGGTCATTTTGAATTTGTCTCTATGTCACTTTGTAGATGTTGGACATAAATATTGACAACTAAAGAATAATGATAAATCCATTAAAATGGTTGTTCATGTAGATATTTCGGACTGTCGTCTACTGGAATATCATACAAGTCAAGTTCAGCTTCATATGGTTTCGGGGGCTCTTATGATTCTTATCGTGGAGGTCTAAGTGGTGGTAAAGAAGGTGAGCCTTTTAAAGGTAGTTACAAAGACAGAAACCCCGATGATAGAGATAATTCTTCCAATTATCAGAAGAAAGATGACCAAAACAAGTCAAGAGAAAGCAAGGTGAAAGAAAAGGAAGGACTTGAAGAAGTGAAAAAAGGATCTGCCCCCCATGTGAGGTACATACAAGTGGCTTCTTCTTGTTGTTGCTTCTTTTGATTCATCATTTTTTCATTGTATTGTCATATTATTTAAATTATGGTCCAATAAAACACAGGTTTACATATGCATGTATACTGGCAGTAATATCAGCATTAGATAACTGAGATCGGAGAATGTCAAGCAGATCAGATTCTGTTGGATTGTGGATCTGATCATATTACTATTCTATCCGAATTGTAAAATGCAAAAGAGCAGCACAAATGTAAAGTTAAGAAATCTTACTATACCTAGAAATATACTAACAAAAACAAAGTATTTATGTTTTTGGTCCTCAATATGATAGGAGAAGACAGTTTCTACATAGAGAGTAGAAGATTTAAAGTAGCTCACTTCTCTCTCATTTTCCATAATGAGATCTTAAGAACCGTACTTTGCCTTGTTAGTAACATTTTCTCCCTTTGAGTTGGATACAAATCAGATCATGGATCGGTAACCCTTCTTTCTTTCTTTCTTTCTTTCTTTCTTCCTTCCTTCTTTTTATTAGATTGTTAATCACTTGCTCCTCAAAAGCAATAGTATAGTGACCTTGCTCAATAAGAAAAAAGAACACTCAGAGGAATAGCTCTGCCTTAGTGTGAAGAGATTTTTTGGCAAATGTACGACTAAAAGTTGATTTGCTCATATGTTTGTGTGCCTACATGAAGCTGTTTTAGGTGAATATGAAGACAGTACAAAAATAAACTGATTCTTCTGAGCCTATTGGCCTGTTTATTATGCCCTATGAAGATACCCATGATTTATAAATTATTTTTGCAATTGAAGGTGCTGAATTTACATTTAATGTTTTACCAACTTGTTTTGAAATACTTTACAGGGATCAAGATGCTTTGAAATCCAGTGCCACAAAAGCATTCAGCAAGCCAGCTTCATCTCCTTCTAAAAGCTCGGGTGCACAACCAAGCAATGTGGAGGATGATTTTGATGATTTTGATCCACGTGGGTTAGCCGCATCTGGTGAGTGATAATTTGTAAGCAATGCTGACTTTGTTGATCCATGAGGAAAGCTCTGTTTTGGGTGGGCAAACTTTTTCTGTTAGAATCGCTTTACTGGTGCATGTTCTGATTAATGATCACCTCTGTTAAACTTGTTGGGTTAAATCAGGTGGCATGGTTTGCGCATCAGTGGGAGTCAAAACTGCCAATTAAGGAACTTTCTGTGTTCAATATCTGTTAACTATCAACCAGAAAATGGTTGTGAATTTGTTTTGATTTAATAGGGCCAATTTTTTATTGGTGCTTATGATAAGTCCAATATAATTCAAATCAAACAAGCAAAAACAACATAACCACAATAAAAGCAGAGATAGATGGTATTCCATGATAAAATCGATTGAATTGTGGTTATCTAATACCTATGTTCATTGATTTCAATCCTAGGGACTTGTTGAGAATAACTTTAATGTCAATTATTGGTACATCAAGCTTGTGCATACTATATAAAAATGTAGTTTGTTTATGTCTACAAGTGATGATTTGGTCTGGAAGCTAATGTGAGGGTGATCAACTCTGATGGGTATGTAATGTAGTTTTAGTACTGGTCCTCTTAGTTATCTGAAACCTAAAGGGGTAATTCTTCCTGTTATATTTCCCTTTTCTAGTACATATCAATATTCATGTTCTTCAAATATTTATGCATCAATATGCTTTGTGCTGTCATTTTCATTTTTTTGGGTAAAAATCTTGCACAAATCTATTATATTGACAACAGTTTTATACTACCTTGAAACTTCACCTGAAAGTTTGGTGGAAAGCTTAGAACTCTGCTTCTAAAATTGTCAGAAAACACTAGCGCAACAGACTTGACTACATTGGTACATATGTCGCTAAACATTGTAAAGCTTAGAACTCTGCTTCTAAAATTGTCACAAAACACTAGTGCAACAGACTTGACTCCATTGGTACATATGTTACTGAACATTGTAAAGCACTCCATTTTTACAGCTTCTTGTTCACGAAGTTGGGCCTAGCTTGATCATTTCCAGAAAATGAAAAAAGTAGGCACCATTTGGTTACTATTCTTGTTATTATTATGTTATCCCAATTTTTGCAGGATCAGCTGGCAAAAGCAGCAAACAGGTGGACTTATTTGGGCAAAACTTGGTTGATCTCATGGATGTGCCTCCACCTATTCCTACTCAAACAACAACCTTGAACCATGCTGCCAATACTGAAGTTGATCTCTTTGCAGATGCAACATTTGTATCTGCCTCGCCTCAATTAGAAACAAGTGCTGCTCAAACTCAGGTCAATTTTCGATTTCTCTGAACTAGAACTTATTCTAGCCATCAGCCAATAATAAGCATAGTCCCTTTTCCCTTGGTTGTTATATCTCGTAGATTCTGCAGTTGAGTCCTGCATGACTTGGGCTGCACAGCCTCAATTAAGCAGGGAAAAAAAAATCAAAAGATTGCATAAGGGAGTTGTCTTTGTGTCACTGAATTCCGTTAAAACTTCTAATTAGATATGTTTTTTTGTGAGATGTTTAATGCATAAACAAAAAACGGATGTTTTCCCTTTCTCATTCACGTAATTCCACTTAAATTGATTCAACATGTTATTGCAGGGTAATGTTGATCTCTTCACCAGCCAGTCTGCCTCCACTGGTGCAATCAGCCCCAATATAGACTTTTTTGCATCACCAAATTCTGGCTTTGCTCCTGTAAAGGAGCCTTCCAAATCTGATCCCACAAACACCCATGTTATCGATCCTTTTTCTGCTGTTCCACTTAACGGCTTTGAAGAATCTGACGGGTTTGGTGCTTTCACTTCTCATTCTGATCCTGTGACCTCAGAACCTTTCAACACCTCCTATACTAAAAGCCCCAATCAATCAGATGAAGGTCCATCATCAATGTCAAAGTCTGCACAGAAAAAGGATACCTTTCAGGTTAAGTCTGGGATATGGGCTGCTTCTTTAAGTCGTGGGCTTATTGATCTAAATATAACAGCTCGTAAGTTCAATCTCCATCAAATGTTCTTGTTTTAACTTTTGTTCTTATAGCAGTAATATATTTCTCTCTCTTGCGTCCTATGTCACTTTATTGTATACTGTATAGCACAAAAGGTTCATACATTTATTGATTGGCATGCTTAAGTATTAGCAACAAAATTTGGTTTTTGTCGTAAATGCGGCATTCATTCATGTGGTATATACATGCAAGAACTGCTGAAAGATTGCTCTATCAAGAATACTTGTTAGGCCAAGCTTTCTCCAAATATTTTGGTCATATAGGCATTTTCTTCTGTTTGTACTTTTCCTTCATATATTGTAACGCTAAATCTCTAATTGTTATTCTTCTGATTTCTAGTCCATGGGAATACATGTAGTTTTCCTTAATTTATTTATTCTCCATATGCAGCACCAAAGCATCTTTTGGTAATTTAACTAAATAGGACATAGTATTCAACTGGAGAGGATTAAGTTAGAGAATAGTGGCTCAGAATAATCTAGAAGTTCAATTGCTGGTAGCCTGAAACAAAGAAGATGTAGAGAATTGGTCAACACGTTTTACCTGCTCAGAGGCTGTATAATATAGCTTTTTACATACTCGACTGAAGCACAGTAACGTAGGGTCACATGGTAGTCCCAAACTTGCTAAAGATTACATCACAATTACAAGACTGGTCGCAATTATATGGCTGATGGATTTCTCCTCTTTGTTTGTTGATTTTTGGAAGGAACTGCTATCATTAAGATGATATTTCATGTTGACAATTGGCAGCCAAAAAGGTGTCACTGGCAGATGTTGGAATCGTGGGTGACCTTGGCGAGGATTCTGATGTGAAGGAGAAAGCACCTCCACTCCCAGCCTACATGGGCAGAGCTATGGGCACAGGATCAGGCCTGGGATGGTCAGTCCCGGATACCTCATCAGCTGCAGGAGGAACAAGGGGCCTCTCAATCTTTGATCAGCAGCAATTTGGCAGCTTTAAGAAATAGACTGTTTCATTCTTCTACCCCTCGGAGGCCGCTCCTGCTATAAGTAATCATCAAAAACTACATATATTTCTGGATGATACTGTTTTTCCTATCTGAATCGCCAAATATACATACATCTTAAGTCGAGTTGCTGGAACTGTAACTGCACTTGTGGGTTAAGACAATTGATACAAATAATTACATGCTTCGAGCGATGTAATTATTATATATTCCCATTAGACAGCAACATAACCAAACACAGACATTAATAATACAGCACTAACCAGATCACAGATCGCACAATGACAAACAAACATTTCTAAACCACACATAGCTCTTCCCTGTTCTCAAGACCCAGAACCGGAGATACGGTTATCATAGCTCGCTTGGCCCTTAGCTTTCGCCTTCACCTCCTACGCTTTCTCGGCCAGTGCAATCCTTGCCGATTCCAACCAGTCCGACCTCGGTAGCCACTTCCCCAAAGCCCTCCTCGCCAAAAACAACCTCAGTGGCCACGTCCCAACCACGTAATTATACATCCATGCCAGTGCTGACACCGCCGCAACCAGCACGCCCACGCAGAGAAACAAGATGATGGCAGTGCGCAGCAGCACCGGGCTAAAGACAACGAGCACCGGGGGTCGCCAGCACCAGAGACACCACGGTCCCTGACAGCACCAACCCCGCCAACACCAGCAGCGCCGCCGCAACCACAAGGAACTTCACCGTCTGGCCAGTTCGCGACGCCTGTATTCTTTTCTTCTGCTCGTTGGCCATTAGGGATGGGTGAAGAGAAGTGAGTGGAGGGTGAGGATTGGTTTATAGGAAGAGATCCGATGGATGTTGCCTCACAGTAGACAATCATGGTGCTTGGAGAATCCGCTGCATGGATGTACTGGGAGGATGTGGCACGCGACAAGTGGTGTGGTAGACGATCCAGGTTCGGAGACCACACGAGTCACGAGCATGGTTAGGCCATGCATCTCGACGCTATTGTGACGATCTCCGGCTGCTGACGATGAGATGCATGATAGGGGTGTCAAGCACGCCATGTCCGATTGGAGTTTGACCGGATTGTTAAAATTATTTCGGATCGTATTTGATAAAATTCGAAATAGTAACGGACCGGGTTTAGTATGGTCCATGAGATTTTATGGACGCGAGGCATGGCAGGCATGGCATATAGCCTACAGGCCATGTATTACACCGACTAAATTTTTACTCTGAAATTTCACCCGTGATGGTGCTAAGGTTTGCCCATCTCAGTCTGCCAAATTCGCACAAATCCACAAGAGTATAGAGGAGAAGAGAAGTACAACAACCTTACTAACCTTTTATTGCTCACATAAAAGGAAATACAACTCTTAATGCGGAGTGACACTACAAGTCTCTCTACCTGTGTGTGTCCACCTCAATAGACCCCCTAGTCTATTTATAGTACACCTATTTGGCTGTGAGCAACTGCTGGAGATCATGGAGAATATGTTCCACAATGTTCTCCCTTCAGTTCAACTACTGGAGGCCATGGAGAACATGCTTCACAATGTTCTTCTAGCAGTTAGTTGACTCTCTGAGCTGCTGCCACCTGTCCCACAAGCCCTCAATTGTCTCTTTGCTGGCCACGTGTCCCTTGACAGTTGCAGCTCTGGTTCTCCAGCCTGCAGCCACGTGTCTTCAGCCTGCGACGCCAAGTGTTCAGGCTGTTCACATGCTCCTGCAGCTCACTTTAGCCAACTTGTCACATTGCTCGTTCTGCAGGACTGTTTGGATTGTTCGGGTCTCCATCCGAACATGTCGTGACTCCGTCACTTATTGCTATGTGTGCTGCCCGCGCACACATATGTTGGAGGCAGTCTGTCGCCTCGCATGATCATGCGCTCCCTCGCATGATACTCCTCGTAGTGGCACCGACCACCACAGCCGGTTGTTTCCTCACATGTGTGCTGCCCTCACACACATACGTTGGAGGCAGTTCGTCACCTCGCATGATCACACGCTCCCTCGCATAATCCTCCTCGCAGTGGCACCGACCACCACAGTTGGTTGTTTCCTCGTATGCGTGTTGTCCGCGCACACATATGTTGGAGGTTGTCCGTCGCCTCACATGATCATGCGCTCTCTCGCATGATCCTCCTCGTAGTGGCACCGACCACCATAGTTCGTTATATCCGCATATGTGTGCTGCCCGTGCACACATACGTTTGAGGCACTCCATTGCCTCCAGGATCATGAAGTCCATTACATGATCTCGTTGTGGTGGCACCTACCACTCACAACGGGTGTGACAAACCACCCTCACCAAGAGAGTCTGACGTCCTCGTCGGAGTAGAATCCATGTACTCTTTGATTTGTTTCTCAAACTACCATAGTGTAGAGTCTCGCTCCCACGTGGCATCAGCCTCGCTGCCATCTTTCCACTTCACAAGAAAATCAGTCCGTCGATTCTTCTTGCTTTGCCCCATAGTCTAGTGCGCAAGGATCTTTTCGACCTCCTTGTCGAACTACTTTCGAACTACTGGTGGAGCTCTCCTTGCTTGTTGTCTATCTCCAAGCAAGTCCCTGTTGAAAGGTTTGAGAAAGATTACATGAAATGTTGGGTGTACCTTCAGCCTGTCGGGTAGCTTCAACCGGTAAGCAACTTACCCGACTTTCTTCATCACCTCGAAGGGGCTGTCATACCTTAGTACCAACCCACGATGTACGGTCTTGTTGGTGATTTTCTTCCATATCTGTGGAATGAGTTTCAGCAAAACCATGTCCCCGACCTGGAACTCTAATGAACACCTTCGTTCATCCGCATGCCTCTTCATGCGTTTTGCTGCCTTGCACAAGCTGTCCCGAGCTTGTTCTATCAGCTCCTCTTTCTCCTTGGTGAAGTGATAGGCAGCAGGGCACTTTCCTTGGTCTGTCGATTGAGCCAACTCGAGAGGAGTGAGAGGCTGTTGTCCCATGACAAGCTCTGCAGGACTCATTCCTGTAGCCGACGACGTGTGGATGTTGTGACAAAATTGGGCTGTGTCCAACAGCTCCAACCAATTCTGCTTCCTCTCCGTCTTGTCAAGCTGGCACACAAGACAAGTCTTGACATACATCTCGACGTCTTCCCTCATTTTTGGCCAACAGTATGACCTGAACAAGAGTGTCATCATCCTTTGCCCTCCAGGATGTCTTGCCCATTGAGAATCGTGAGTCTCTCGCAGCATCTCAAGCCTCAGCCCTCTCACCTTCGGGATATATAACCTGTTGCCTCTAGCATACAACAAGTTATCTTCAAGCCAATAACGCTTAATTACCCCTTCACGTACTTCTCCCCTGAGTTGGACTTATGCTGGGTTCGCGTCGGCTTGCTTTTTAACCCTCTCCAGTAGGGTTGACTGCATTGTCCACAACGCAGCTATGTAGCGTTGCACCTCCATTCGGCTCAATGCATCCGCCACTTGGTTCTTTTGCTCCCGATAGAACTCACATTTCTCTTCCTCTATGAAGAGATTGTATTCTCTAAGCCGAGAGAACATGTTGTTTGGCGCTCGATAGTCCATGCACCCCTGAAATGAACCACCTTATTTCCACTGAAACAACACCGGAGCGCCATATGGGGCTTTCAACAGTTGGATCAATCCCGCATCCAACAGTCTGTTGAGTTGTTCCCTCAGCTCCAAAGGCTCTGTATTAGCCAATTGATAAGGGGCCTGAGCAAGAATTTTAGCACCTGGCTTCTGCTCAATCTTGTGATCAACTGCCCTCCGCGGGGGAAGTTCACTGGGCAGTTTTGGTGGCATCACGTCCGCGTAATCCACCAGGGTAGTTGCAGCATCATCAGGTACCTCCATGACCTGATCCGGTTGTATCTTGATTAGTGCTGCAACGTAAGCGGTCTCGCCCCTCTTAAGACCCACTTTCAGCTGTTGAGGAGACTGCATACCCGCTGCTGCAGTTTTTTCTCCATACGCTGTCTGTACAAAGCATGGTGATTCTTCCGCAGAAATCAGCATACCTGATAAGTGAGGCACCAAGTTAGCCTTAGCTTAGATGAAGAAGTTTATCCCCAAGATAAACTCAAACTCATCAAGTGCCGAGACTGTCACACTGATATGTCCCTCCCAAGCTCCAACTTTGAGGGTTGCGCTGGCCATTCCATGAATCGGAGTTGGCCCAAAGTTTACTGTCTTCACTTTCCATAAACTTGGTTGCACCTGCAAACCAATTTCATTTACCAATTTATGGGAGAAGAAGTTGCTGGTCGACCCTGTATCCAGCATAGCCAAAACAGGCCTCCCATTTAATAGCACCGATGCATACATCAACCCTTTGCAAGGCGGCTGTCTTTCTGTCGTCATTGAGTTGAGTAGCTGTAATGGATTCATGCGTGGTGTTGCCGCCGCACCACATCCTTCTTCCTATGATTCCCTGAGAGTTAGAGCAAATAGCTTTTCTCTCCTCAGACATTCCCTTGCTCGATGAGGACCATTGCATATAAAACAGCCCTGCTCTCTGTTGGTGGGCTGCAACTTGGACTGGCTCAGTTCCGCAACCTTCTTGCCCTTTCCCTCGGGCTTCTTGCCATCCTTATGTGCACGCCCCATCTTCCTTCCCTCCGTGGCCGTTTTGGTGGTTGTCGTCAGCTTGAAATCCACCAAGCCTTCTGCAGAAGCAATGGCTGAAGAAAGATCCCTCACTCCTTGCCATCGGAGTTCAGCTTGAGCCCACGGCTGCAAGCCAGAAAAAAAGGTGTACAACTTGTCCTCCTCAAACATGTTGGTGATGTCGAGCATGAGGGAGCTGAATTCCCTCACATACTCCCTTATGGTCCCCGAATGCCGCAGCTTCTTCAGGGATTCTCGCGCAACCCACCCTGTGTTGCACGGAAGGAACTGCTCCTTTAGTTCCTTCTTGAGGATCTCCCAATCCTCCAGCTGAGCTCTCCCAGCTTGAGCATTCTCCGATGCTCTGGTACGCCACCATAATTTGGCATCTCCACTCAAGTACATGCTGGTGATGGTGACCTTCTTCCGTTCCGGAATGTGAGCAGCCTTGAAGTATTGTTCCATATCCCACAAAAAGTTCTCCAACTCCTTTGCATTCCTGCAACCATTAAAGGGATGAGGTTCTGGAACTCTTACCTTTGAAGGAGCTCCGCCTTCAACAATGGAGTTTGCCACCGCTCTCTTTACCACCATCAAGTCCTGCTCCAAGGACTTTAGACTTGATCTCATGGAGTCCATGATTGCAGCATACTTTTCCTCCGCATCTTTCACCTCACTTGCAGGGCCTCCTTGAGAGCAGCATTTTGCCTCTCTTGCCAAGCCAACTGCGCCCATAAGCTGCTCGCATCTTCGGTTGGAGGATTCCTCAGCATCTCCTCGATGCAATTAACCAATCCCAAAGCTCCACTTGCGTCACCATGACTTTTGTTGATCTTGGCTTTCGCTGAATCGGTTTCTCACCAAACCGGGCTCTGATACCACTTGTCACACCGCCCAAACTTCTACACTGAAATTTCGCCCGTGATGGTGCCAAGGTTCGCTCACCTCAGCCCGCCAAACTCGCACAAGCCCACAAGAATATAGAGGAGAAGAGAAGTACAACAACCTTGTCAACCTTTTATTACTTACATAAAAGGAAATACAACTATTAATGTTGAGTAATACTACAAGTCTCTCTATTTGTGTGTGCCCACCTCAATAGACCCCCTAGTCTATTTATAGTACACCTATTTGGCTGTGAGCAACTGCTGGAGATCATGGAGAACATGTTCCACAATGTTCTCCCTGCAGTTCAACTGCTGGAGGCCATGGAGAACATGCTCCACAATGTTCTCCTGGCAGTTAGTTGACTCTTTGAGCTGCTGCCACCTATCCTACGAGCCTTCAATTGCCTCTTTGCTATCCACGTGTCCCTTGACAGTTGCAGCTTTGGTTCTCCAGCCTGCAGCCACGTGCCTTCAGCTTGCGACGTCAAATGTTCAGGCTGTTCACATGCTCCTGCAGCTCACTTTAGCCAACCAGTCCCACTGCTCGCTCTATAGGACTGTTTGGGCTGTTCGGGTCTCCATCTGAATATATCGTGATTCCGTCACTTGCTGCTATGTGTGTTGCCCACGCACACATATCTTGGAGGTAGTCCATCGCCTCGCATGATACTCCTAGTAGTGGCATCGACCACCACAGCTGGTTGTTTCCTCATATGTGTGCTGCCCACGCACACATACATTAGAGGCAGTCCGTCGCCTTGCATGATCCTCCTCATAGTGGCACCGACCACTACAGTTGGTTATTTCATCGTATGCATGCTGTTCGCGCACACATATATTGGAGGCTGTTCGTCACCTCACATGATCATGTGCTCCCTCGCATGATCCTTCTCGTAGTGGCACCGACCACCACAGTTCGTTATATTCGCATATGTATGCTGCTCGTGCACACATACGATTAAGACATTCCATTGCCTCCGAGATCATGAAATTCGTTACATGATCTCGTTGTGGTGGCACCTACCACTCACAACGGGTGTGACACCGTACTTATACCCGATTTTTTTTTTAAAAAATATTTTATTATTATATATATAATATATATTTTTTAAAAAAACTCTTTTTCTAAATAAAACCTTTGATTAAAAAAAAAAATCACAAGTGGGCCTATGCCGGTTCGCATGTCATATCATATCTGACTCAATCGTATCTCACACTACTTAATTCATACGTCACGAGTGGGACATCAAACACAATTTGACGTATAAGCCGTAATAAGCACATCTCAAATGTTATAAATTTTGAATCTTATTAAATAGAATATGTAAAACAGATTATATTGGACGGGTCTGCGAGCCAATGATTCGTTTTTACATTACTAATGCATATGCCCTCGGAGGAAATTCCTTCATACAAATACTTAGTAACGAATTAATATTAAAATTAAAATTAAAGTTAGTAGATTTTTTTTATAAATTAATTTTTTTTTTATCAAGAATCACTATATAATAATTTAAAATTTTAAAAAATAAACTTTTATAATAATATAATTTAAATAAAAAAATATTATAAATAATTTAATTTTTAATATTTAAATACTAGCGTGACACAACTAATAATAGGGCTACTCTCTTACCAAACGGGTGCATAGTGATTTGAATGTTTTCATTCGCGGACACAGGCCATCAACCATCAGTCGGGACGAACGTATAACATTATCGATTCAATCATCAATGTTCGAGTTTAGAAATTAGAAAACAATAACATGCCTCACATATAAATATATATATATATATATATATAATCTATTATCTATCAGGCAAGCTATATCTCTTAGCAGCATATAAACCAGTCATCCTCATCTACATACTAGCCAAGCTCTTAACATTGGTAGGATACACTTCGCTCTCCAGCTCCGAGCTGAATGCCTTGTGAGCAATCTTCACATTCACGGCATCCGTCGGATGAAGGCCGTCGAAGAACACGTGCGCCTTCCGATCACCGCACGCCCTCCCCTGCCTTCTGCACAGTATGCCATTTCCATCTCCCCTGCTCAGCGATACATCGCAGCAAGCCTTGCAAGTATCCGAAAAACCTGAGAATACAGGCAACAAAAATCACGGCATCCAGCATCTGCATGGGACCGTACACTTGGACCAGCAATATATGCATATGCTTCTGCTAGGACCAGTGTCGTTTTTAGGTTCGGAGATTAGAAGACGCTAAGCCAGGCAAGCAATCAACATGTGGGCTGCTAGCTAAACGCGATTATGCTCCAATATTGCGTTTAGATCCTTATACTGTTAAATGTAAATTTATATTTTTTTAAAAAATAAAATCACTAATTATTATAATATTAAGTGTAATAAATTATTTTGACAGCAAATATTAAATAAAATAAAATTTTAGTGAAAAAACTTCTATCAATTTAGACTCTTTAACTGGTATTAAAATTTTAAGTGACACCATAGTAAGAGTAACAGAGTTTTTTTTCTAATTATGCCTACTAGAAGGGAAACATTGAATGAACCTAGACGGACATTTAAGGAGTAAATTACCGTCTCCGGCGGGGTCGTCAATGATGTCCCTGATGATCTTGTAAGAGTCGACAAACACCATCCTGGAGCCGGGCATGTCGGCCTTCGCTGCGCCGTGGACCAGCTGTCTTAGCCGGCTGTTGAAGACCACCACTGCCTCGTTCATCGCCTCCACGCAGCTCCCATTGTTCGCATGCAAGCTCGCCCGAACCACCGGCGTGCACCCCATGGCTTGGATTGAAAACAGAACAAACTTCCTTGCGCCCAATCCATACAGCTTCTGCATGCAAAACATTAGATTAGGAATATAACATCGAATGTTTCTGGCACTTATCGACAGCCATATCAACCACGAAAATGATATATAACCTTGAGTTGACCTTCCAAAGTGACAATAAGTCTGGTCGTGAAGTTCGACAGACTTTGTCTTCTGTTCGTGTTAGAGTTGAAATAATTTAACAAGTAGTCGTTGCCGCCGGTTCCTACAACGAACAAATACTTGGATAAATGCCCGTGCCTGATATTGAAGAGAAGCTGAGCTTTCAGGTCTGGGAGAGTAACCCTCTTGAAGTTTCTAATTTGCTTGTTCAAGTTTGTCACCTCTCCCTATAAACAAAAACGCCAAGTTCTCAGCTAAAGAAATCAATCGACATGAACAATCATATTATGATGCAGGTAGCTTACAGTGACGGAGCCGGTCTGGTCCAAGATCCCCGAGCCGCCGGAGGCGAAGTTGACCCCATGAATAATCCTGTTTCCTTTGGTTTTGGGGTCGGAGAACGGCGGAATGAGAGAAGGAAGATGGAGATGTTCTCCAAGCGCGTCTATCAGATTCCGGCCGTTAGAGAATCTCCCCGAGGGCCCGAGCGGGAAGTCGATTCCATACGGTGGGTAATCGGCCCTTGCGGTAGAGTTCCTTAAGAAGTTGTTGTTGCCATTGTCCACCAGAGAGCTTCCAAACACAAACAGGCCTTGGATTTCAGGTTGTTTGGCATTCTTGTCTGGAGAGGCATTGGTGTGCTGGAGGAACGAGGAGGAGATGGTGAAAAGAATCGTGAGGAGCTCAGTGGCCATTGTGTTGGGAGTGAAGCAGGAAGATAAGGGTTTCATGGGGTAATATAGAAGTGGGAGGGAAGGTGAATGATTAAACTTTTGATTTAAAGGAGTTTTGGCATATGCACCCTAATACAAAATTATGAAATTTCATTTATACACTTCTTTGAAGTATACATACAAGGTAAATATTGTTTTCTTCTGAACATTTTGAACTGATTAGTAGCAACGTGCGTGTAGGATAAACTTTAGGAGGGTTTTTCTTGCAATTTTGGGATTTTACGAGGGCATAAGTATGCTAAAAAGATCCTGTTTTACATCATTAAAGTCGGTAGAGTCAGTCAGGAGAGGACAGCAGCTTGTCTGCTTTGAGCAGCAGTTGGGGGGCAGGGCCTCATCAATTGTATCAGTTGGCTGGGAATTAAATGCAAGCCTTATCGCAGAGCAGGCTGCGATGCTATTGCCAATTGGCTACTAACTCAACCTTATCAAAAATTTCAATCATCTAAACATTCGATAATCAGTAGTATCGGATATTAAACTGTCGTTTTTAGTCTTTTAATTGACACATAAGTATCATTTGACCGTCTAATTACAGTTTTTTTTCCCAAATATGTGTCTAATTACACATAAACAAAGAACACAATCAATTCATACCCTTGGTTTCATGTCTTCTTGATAACACAACCTTCCCTGGTGTGTGTGTCCTCAGCAAGAGTTTTTATTCAGTTGGTGCACACGATCACCACGCAAACACATGACGAGTACTTAATCAGTCACATGCATGCACTGGGAGATGCTGTGTTAGGGTTTTCTGCAATGCAAGCAATTTCCGAAGGACTCTGATTGGACCGAAACAAGAGGCAGCGGTCACTCCGGTCGAGTCCAATTAGAAACAAAATGTAAACTACCGATTGGAAGAGTGAATCCGGTGTCACCGATGGACTCTGGGTTTGGGGCAATGCCATTTAATAACCCTGACAGAAATTTACGGCCCCGAGCAAGAACCATGAATGACACTGCGGGAGTCGTTTGGTCAGTGTTCTTACGAGACCGAGTAATGACCTGAGGAGGCCGTTTGATTTGAAGAAAATTATACTTAGATTACGGTAATCTATTTTTTAAAAAATTAATGAGTTGAGTTAAATTTTGGAATAGTTAAAAAATTTGTGTTCATTTTAACCATAATAATTTTATCAATAAAAAATAATATAATTAAATCTTTATAGATAAAAAAATGATAGTTTGGATATTTGTAAAATATTCCATTTAGAATGGACACATAAACCTTTTTGTTTTGGGATCATAATTAGAATCAGTTCGTTTCAGAATTATTTTTTTTTAATAAAATTAATATTTATTATTTTATGTTATTATTAAATTAAATTATTATAAAAAATTAAATAATTTTTTGAATTTTAAATTATTGAGGTTTTAATTTTAATAAAAAAAATATTAATTTATAAAAGTAATTCACTGATCTTGATTTTGATCTTAACTTTCACGCCTTGGGTTCATTCGTCTTTTCGATTGAATTGCAGTTGAACTTGATTTTTTCTTTAACCAGACGATGCCAAGGAATAGTGGTTGGAAGGCAGCTGCGGAGCAACCTAATTCCCTTCTTTTCTGGGAGGAGTATCTCCGGATGCGGTGGAGTTGCATGTGTGCGTCGTGCAGCTGAGTTTGGACATGGCTCTTCATTGCGCTCTTAATAGCGAGAGACGAATCTCGAAGAGATGAGGTCCGTGTTGTTCAAGCGCCGATGCTCTCCCGAGTCATTGTTTTCCCTTCCGTTTGCGCAGAGAATCTCCAGAGGAGATCACTCATCCAATGTTAACACAATTAAAAACACTTTTCTTCTTTAAGCACAATTTTATTTTTTTTTGGGAATACCCCAACACATTGAATGCAAAAGCACAAATCAAAATTGCTCAAAAGAATTGTACAACCACAATGAGTAAGAACAGGATTTGCTTTTTATTCAGGACATTTTATGTACAATTTTTAAAATTTATTTTATTTATTAAACTTTTTCTGCAATTTCATTATATACTTATTTTTTTTTAAAAAAAAATTATCTACAATTTATTATTATTATTTAATTAAAAATTTGATTAAAAATTTCACTTATACCTTTTGCAATTTTTTTTTGACTAAACCTCTAAAAGGTTTGTTATTTATTTTTTTGGATTTTGTTTTTTTCTCTTCGTACTCAGCCTCGTCTTGCGCTCACGCGGATGTGTTATGTAGACACAACTGCGGGAGCATGCTCACATGCGTGTGGGGTGAGCCTGCGAGGATGCTAAGCAGCACAAGAGCACGCCGGTACGAGGATAGGGTGGCCCGAGTGTACATCAACGTTAAGCAGTAAAAAGAAGAAAATATATTAATTTTTTTTAAAAAAAATAAAATTTTGAGAAATTTAGTTACAAAAATATAAATGGTAGAAGTGAAATTTTTAACCAAAATTTTGATAAATAATAATCAGATGCTGTAAATAACTAATTTCAAAAAAAAGAATATATATATATATACTGAAATTACAGGAGAATTTTCATAAATAAAATAAAAATTGGGAGTTATTTGTAAAAAAATATTTTCAGAGTTGTGGAGTACAAAAGTGCGCCTTGCACTCAATATTCATCCATGATTTTGACGTTTACATTCAACAATAAATAAACGCATTAATTATAATGGACTAAAGAATTAATTGCTAAAATCTTAATTCTATTATTAGTTTATTTTGATATTTTCTCTTAAAAATTAAAAAATGTACGGAAAAATCGATTTATGTGAACGAATAAAAACGAACACATCGAATTTATACCAATGAAAAATTAATGAATATAATCAATGGCTAAAAATTATTAGTTTTCTATAATCCACTTATCTTTAGATAAGTAGCTCGAATTTTTTTTATATTTTTGCATAAGTTGAAAGATGTTTCTTTTTTTTTTTTTTTTGCTTATTGCAAAATTGTATATTTTTAGAAGGGATATTCTTTATTTTTTGAGAAGATTCTCTATACCCCCTATAAAATCTTCATTTTTCTACAAGTCTTCTTTAATTTTTCAAAATTTTAATTAGTTCATGCCACTTTACCTGCACTATGTCACCAAAACTGCAATAATAGTATAATAAATATTTTTGTACTTATACAATACATTTTTTTTACATATATAATCAAAATTAAATATATATAACTAAAATTAAATAATTATGATAAAAAATAAATAGATATGATTAGAATGACCAAAATTATATTATTACAGATATAATGATAAATACTATAAGTACATATATAGTGTAAAATATAAGACTCATGTGATTAAATATAGAGACTATCTGACCAATTATATTTTTTAGTAAATTAAAAAATTATCAGAGGTATTAAAATTTTGAAAAATCAGAATTTTTTTTAAAAATTAGAAAATTTTCAAGAGACCATAGGAATAATTTTTTTTTTTTTTTTTTTTATGTTTACAGACATGAAAATTTGTTTTGTCGATTCGCTTAGCTGTTAGTTGCGCTCCATCTTTTGCTCTCGAGATTCAAATTGAGCAGCAAATTCAAGACCGCATCCGTGTGATGTGTCCACGTGGGAATCCGACCGTTGCAAACCCGAAATAACTCTGAAATAGCCCTTCGCCGCTCTCTCTCATCTCGAGTTTCAACCAACGAAGGAAATAATCAAAATCAAATCTCTTCCTCTCTCTGGTCGCTAAATCTCTCCGATGGGGATCGCTGCCGATTCCCAGCAAGAAGAGAAGGTGCGCGGGAGACTTTTGCTGTTTTTCTACCTTTCTTGATCGCAATTAGGGTTTCATTTCTTCCGCAAAAAGGGGATTTAGGGATTTCAAGGTTTTAAAATGTCTTCGGCGATTTTCTTTGGTATTTGTCTTCTTTCCCTCACGGATCCATGTCCATCTTGCAATTGGATCTTTTTACTCCCGTCTAGATCATTTTCTGATGTTTTTGTTGACTGCAAATGCGATTTCGGATACTCAGGTTTTATGGAGCGACGGATTCCAATAAAGCTTCTATTTTGTGTTGTGGATGAAAAGTAGGTTTACCTCGAGGTTTCCATTCCAGCTTCAGAACATCGGATAGAAATTTTCAAGTGTTTTTTATTAGTGCCATTTTTGCAGGTTCTCTTTACAATAGCTTATCATCGATTGTTGTGGTTCATTTGTTCTGAGTAATGTAAAAGTTAGGAGCAGCTTTGTATTTGATTTTAGCTCCCTGTTTGATGCATGCAAAAGCTAATGTTTGATTTACGGACTCTATGCCTGTTTCTTCTAATTGAATAAAAAAAGTGGAATTTGGGTTTTTTGTTTGATTTCGTGGTCCTAGTATGCTGCAAGGATGGGAAAATTTTGAGTTGTTCATATCTGCTGCAATCCGAATGTTGATTGATTTTGATTTTATTTCTGTTAATGAAGTTCTCGAGGAAATAAACTACAATGGGCTGATATGATATTTCTGGATTTCGGTTGTCTTGTCAGTCTCCTTCCAAGGTTTCTACGGTGGAGAATCGTTGGACTTTAGGTGATTTTGACATTGGAAAGCCTCTAGGAAGAGGAAAGTTTGGCCACGTCTATTTGGCCAGGGAAAAGAGGGTAAAAAACCAATACTTTGTTTAGTCATTGCTTGATTTATTTTTTCTTTCCGTGAAAAAAAATTTTACTTGAGAACCACTGTTAATTTGGCCTTTGATGTTATTATTAATATTCTTATTTTAGTTTCTCCGAGCAAACTTAGTTTGAACTTTTGATTGGAAGCAGAGCAATCACATTGTGGCATTAAAGGTTCTTTTCAAGAGCCAGCTGAAACAATCACAGGTTGAACATCAATTGCGCCGCGAGGTAGAAATACAGTCTCACCTCAGGCATCCAAACATACTGCGGCTGTATGGTTACTTCTATGATCAGGTTGGGGTTTTGCAATCTGATGAGGCTTCAATTTCTCCTATTTGTTCCTATACAGAACCACTTCATGGTATCTGAGTGTTGCATGGTTGTTTTTACTGCAGACTCGAGTTTATTTGATACTGGAATATGCAGCTAAAGGTGAACTGTACAAGGAACTGCAGAAATGCAAATACTTCAGTGAAAGACGTGCTGCTACTGTGAGTATTTTTCATTCACTTGGGCTCCGTTTGGTTTGGGATCAGCCTCGAGATCATCCTTTTTTAGAATTATTTTTTCTTATAAAATTAATATTATTTATTTTACACTGTTATTAAATTAAATTATTATAAAAAATTAAATAGTTTTTCTAACTTTAAATTATTGAAGTGTTAATTTTGATAAAAAGATATTAGTTTATAAAAGTGGTTCACTAGTATTGATTTTGATTCTGATTCCAAATCAAACAGTGTCTTGTTGATCCAACAGAGTTAGTGTTTCTTTCTGTGTTCCTGTAAATCTGTAACTGTGATATATATTCACATTTTCCACTTTTGGACTATTCACTCAAGCATAGCTCTAGCTTCTGCATTTCTTAGTAAGACACAAGTAGCCAAAGAGCTCAATTCCTCTTGTCAATAAGGACATTATCCTTCCTGTTCCAGTATATCTCGTCCTTGGCTCGGGCTTTGATCTATCTTCATGGGAAACATGTCATACATAGAGACATCAAACCAGAGAATCTTTTGATTGGTGTTCAGGTAATCCTATTACTCATTCCTTTAATGTGCTCAAGTGAAGAAGTTTGTTTTATCCAATTAGGTTCTTTGGACAGGGTGAAGTGAAAATTGCAGATTTTGGCTGGTCTGTGCACACTTTCAATCGTAGGCGGACCATGTGTGGCACATTAGATTACCTTCCACCCGAGATGGGTATGCTTCCTTTTCCTTGATGTTCTTGCATTGCTCCATCGGGAACTACCAGACCATAATTCGTATGTTTTACAGTGGAAAGTGTCGAGCATGATGCAACTGTAGACATCTGGAGCTTGGGGGTTTTGTGCTATGAGTTTCTCTATGGAGTGCCACCATTTGAGGCTAAGGAACACTCAGATACATACAGAAGGTACAAAAGAAGTGATTTGTTTTATTTTGTCCATATTGGTTGTTACACATTCTTTCTTTAAGCCAAGAAACTATTATTGAACTCCTGTTTATCTGCTCCAAGTATATTTAAATGTTTGATACCAATGACGATCATCTAATAGTCAAGTATTGGTTACTCAGGAACCACCTGAAAGTAATTCATATTATAAATATTTATCTGCTTTATCTCTTAGATCATCATAGTACATCTGCAGAGTTTTTCTATCTGAAAATTTTGCAAACAATATATTTCTTTCTGATAGGCACGTATTGTGCTTCTCTGATTACTTTTTGTACCCCTTAGTTTTAAATTGGCCTTCAATCTGTATGTTTATTGACACCAGAAATATCCGTGTTTCATTGCATTCAACATTGTTTTGATTGACTTTTCTTGTTGGCCATGTTTCAATTGAATTGCTTGACGGAATGTAGGATAATAAAGGTTGACCTCAAGTTTCCCCCAAAGCCAATTGTTTCTTCTGCTGCAAAGGATCTCATCAGCCAGGTACAGCACCACAATCTACAAACTTTCGTGCCATTTGACTTCATAAGCTGTCAAGTACCCATTGTTGTATGCTTAATCTGGTTTGTTGCCCTGTTCAGATGCTTGTCAAAGATTCCTCCCAACGGCTACCACTTCACAAGTTGCTTGAGCATCCATGGATAATCCAAAATGCTGATCCCTCGGGCATCTACAGAGGCTGATATCTCACTATATCGTTTATGTAAACAGAATCTAGTTAAGAGGCCAGAATTCCGTGGAAGATGAGCATATGCTGCTCTGAGCTATAGCTATCAGATGCTCAGCTAGCATGTTAGAACACTGAGATAATATTGTATCAAATGGCAGATGAATTCTCTGCTCGTAAATCCATTGATTGTTGTAAGATTGAAATCTAGAGTTTCCAGGTGCTTTAACATTTGTATCCGAGGTTACATTATTTTTCAAAAGCATTCCTTGTCCACTTCCAATTTCTAATTGAAATCTAACAGTTTGTTTTTTTTTTCTATTTTTTTTTTTAGGTGTGTGTGGAAATGATATGGAAATAATGTGGAAATCATTTGGATGACTTCTGAGCTGAAATTATGGAAAGTTTTTTGCATATATACTCCATACTGAAAACAAACATTATTATCAAAATTATATTTTGGTTCTCTGCGTAGGGAAAGAAATCAGTAGAGAAAACAAATGAAAATATGGGCAGATGGAAATTGACTAAATAGGAAGAAGAGATAAATTTTTTTTAAATATTTACCTATAATTTTCCAAGATTTACTTTATTTATTAAAAATCCTCCGAGATTTTAGTATTTATCTACAATTCCCTTATTTTCAAATTTATTATCTATAACCTATTAATTGTTATTTAATCAAAATTTTCAAAATTTTCACTTTTATCCTCTATAATTTTATAACTAAATTATTTAAAATTATTAATTTCTCATCGTCTACTCTTTTCTCTCAAATGTTCACAAATAAACCCTAAATTAAATTTTAAATTATAATTTACATATTTGTATATTTATAAATAGACTCCTCAAATTTTTTTTATTTATAGATAAGCCTAAATTTTAATATATTTCAAATAAAAATATACAAAGAGAATCTTAAAATGTTTAAATTTTTTTACAAATAAATCATCTATAAAAATTTAAATTATAATAATTTAATATTAGTATATTTGCAAATAAAATCCCCAAATATTTTTTATTTATAAATACATCTAAATTTTATTTTTTTGATAAAAATTTTACAATATTGAAGGTTTTTTAACTTAAAATTTTAAATTATAAGTTTAATATTTGTATATTTACGAATAGACCCTTCAAATATTTTTATTTAATTTTTAATTAACATTCAATATTGTGAAGTTTTATTAAAAATTTGATCACAATTGGACTTATTTATGAATAAAATAATTTGATGTGTCTATTTATAAATATATACATATTAAACTTGTAATTTAAAATTTTAATTTTAAAAACTTTCAATATTGCGAAGTTTTATTAAAAAATTGATAAATTTTGGACTTATTTATAAATAAAAATATTTGAGAAGTCTATTTGTAAATGTATGAATATTAAACTTGTAATTTAAATTTTTATAAAGGATTTATTTGTAAAAAATTTTAAACATTGAATGTTCTCTTTGCAAATTTTTATTTGAAAAATATTAAAATATGGACTTATTTATAAATAATTTGAAGAGTCTATTTATAAATATATAAATATGTAAATTATAATTTAAAATTTAATTGAGGATTTATTTGTAAATATTTGATAGAAAGAGTAGAGAGTGAGAAATTAAGAATTTTAAAGGATCTAATTGTAAAATTATAGAATATAAAAATAAAATTTTTGAAAATTTTTTTGATTAAGTAATAATAAGGAATTATAAGTAATAAATTTGAAAAGGAAGGAATTATATATAAATATTAAAATTTCGAAAAAATTTAAGTTATAAATAAATATTTCTTAAAAAAATAACGGTACACGCTTCACCATCCGATTGCGGGCGACGGCTTTCGGTCGCCGCTCCCTCTGCAGCAAAATCCCATATTTTTCTGTTGATTGCTGAAACTACTCGGCTTTCGAACTTGGCGCCCCTTCCTCTTCCAAGGGACATAAAGGCCCTGGCCCCTAAATTCCCCTCCTCCGCATAATCGCATGCCCATCTCCTCCAACCCCATCATCCCCAATCCCAACGCCTCCTCAAGATGCAAACCCTGCGCCACCTCCTCCATCTCCCCAAGCCCCAGCTCCTCCTCAAACCTCTTCCCCTTCCCGTAGCTCCCATTCCTCATCGCCTCCTCGTCTCCTCCGACGACCGCCACTTCTTCAACTCCGGCGGTCCGAGCTCCAACCAAGAAGTGGACCCTGCCGACAGCTCTAGGGTTTGGGCCGAATACGACCCGGTCACCGATCAGCTCGTCTTTAGGGCTGGCGGCGAAGGAACGGGGCCAAATGGGAAGGTCAAGAAATCCGAGTATCCTGTTGGAGCGAGAAGCGTTCAGTCGTTTTCCTAGACCGCTCGTAGGAAGACAGGGAAGGTGAAGGTTTCTTGAGTTTGTGAGAACTGTGGAGCGACTCCGGGGCAGTGGTGCGGGGCTTGCCCTTCGTGTCAGACGCTGGGGTTGGTGAAGCAGTTCTCGGAGTCTGAGGGGAGCAGGGTGAGAGGGGCTGACGTCTCGGAGGCGGCACTGAAGTCCCGGTTTCGGTCGACTCCAGCGAGTATAGTGCCACAGAGCGTGGCGAAGGTCAGCCAGGGGAGAGACCAGTCCGAGTGGCGAATACCATTGTGAGCTTGTTTTTCTTACTTTTAACGCTTCTTTTTCTTGTCTTTATAGTTTTAAAATTGAGTTTGTTGAAATTAGAGTTAGAGAAGGTAAAATAAGATTGAAGGAAAATGTTGAGCCCTAGGAAGATTACTTGTTAGTCAGCCACGTTCATGATGTTTTTCTTTATGACCATCTTGATGCATTGAGAGTGATGTTGGCTAGGATTTGTCTTGGGTTTCCACGGATCAGATTTGGTATAACTTTCATTTCATGGTTAACATGTACCAGGACACACAGACACACACAGACACACACACACTGATCATGATTAGATTGATGGTTTCTTCATCTAGTGGTTTTCTTTTTCAGAAAGCCTACATGAATAAGGTGAGAAGAATTTTTAGCTGATGTTTTTAAATGGACAGAAAATCTAGAAAAACTGCTTACGTTGACAAATTGGTTTCCCACTTTCCATCACATGGTACTACATCATTCAAGATTTGGAGTAAAAAAGCAGAACAATACAGCCCCAAAAAACTTCTGCATATGTCATATTATCTCCGTTTGCCATTGAATGCTTGCTGCATTGTTTCCACTAGCTCTTATTGATATAATAATTGTACCACTCTGTATCGTTGACAATGCGTGGCAAATAGTTAAAGTCTAATGGAAATTCTGATGTTCTTTAGTCTAATTTTTCTTCACTCGTATATTTGAGGTTGTTTTGGCCTTCTATTTGGCTGTACTCATTCACATGTTCTACTTATTATTCTAACAATAAACATATGAAAATAATATATAAAGAAGAGCTGTTCTTAATTGCATTCCCATTCTTCAATGTACTACTAGGTGTGGGCACTTTGGAAAATAAGTTGCGTGCTTGGAGGTGGTCTTGTACCAGGTATAGCAGATTTTAGGTTACAATTGGAAATTGCTGTATGTATAAATGAATCATATATACCACTAGGCCAGTTGCCATATTATACGTAGCATCATTTATGTATGTGACAATTATTGGTTCTATTCCTAGGATCTGTTTTACTAAATCTATGTCTTCCCCATCGCCCTATATACAGATGGGATCTATTTGTATTATCAATCTAATCATAGTTATCCTTTAGATTAAATTGTCTCTTAGTAAGTTTAATTTATATTGTCTGGATGTACCTTTCTAGTTTCCTGTTAGTCTTTTTCCTCTTCTTGTCTGAGTTGTCCTCCTCTTTATTTTTAATTTTTGGGTTCATCCTTTAGTTGTCTCTATATTTCTATAAAACTTTTAATTGTTTTTTAAGTCATTAAATTATTCTCTATTCTTTATGTTTTAGCTTTACTTTGTTAACACTTAGTGTAATTCTTCCAATTTTACTTTATTGCTTTCGCCTTTAGTTTTGACTCTTTAAAATTTTTATTACGCTTTATTTTTTCAAAAAATGGCTACTTTATTTCTCTATAATGTTAAGTTGTTTTTCTTTAAAACCATTTTCTTCCTTTTAATATTCAGCCTTCTATCTTTAATTTCTGTTTTTCCTTCTTATTTTTATTCTTCTTCTTTAATTTCTGTTGTTTTTCTCTTCTTTATGTTCATATTCTTTTCTTCTTCTTTAATTTCTGTTATTTGTTTCATTTTTTCGCTTTAGATGTTCCTTAATTTTTAGTTTTAAAGTTTCTGTTATATCCTTTTCTTATTTAATTTTCTGTTTTGTGTTTTAATTCTTCAATTTAATTTTCTGTTTTAAGTTTAAAGCATATCTTTTTTTAAGTCTTATTAAGTTTTCTTGTTTTGTTTTAGTTCATAATTTTCTCACTCTTCAGTTTCTTTTTTTATGTTAGATCATATTGTTTTTAAGTTTTTCTTTTTTTGCTTTTTTTTTCTATTTAAATTCTTCTTAATTCTATTTTTTGGTTTTTCTTCTTTAATTTTCTGGTTTATATTTTAGTTCATATTGTTCTAAAGTTCTTCTTTTTTCTCATCTAATTTTTGTTCTTTTCTAAATTTCTTTAACATATATTCTTCTTCTTCAAAGTTATTTAAGTTCTGCAATAGATTTCTTTAATTTGAAGTTTTCCAATTTTTATTCTTCTTTGACTTTCTGTTTTATACTTTGGTTCTTCCATTTTAATTTTCTTTTTTTTTTTCTTTTGGTTCACATTGTATTAGAGATCTTCTTCATCTTCTGGTTCAAAGTTCTTATGTTTTGTTTTAGATTTGTTCAGTTTTGAGTTTTAAATCTTTAGCTATATCTTTGGTTTCTTCTCCTTGTTATTCTAGTTCTTCAAAGTTTCTTACGTTTTGTTTTATACTTCTTTAATTTGAGCTTTAAAGTTTTTGCTGTATCTTCTTCTTCTTATTCTTCTTCTTCTTTCTGTGTTTAAAATTTTAATTTAGATGTTTACTGTTATGTAATTCTTCTTTTTGTGTTTTAGTTCATAATGTTTTAAAGTTCTTTTTCTTTAATATTTTTTTCCTAATTTTTGTTTCCTGTTTTGGTTTAGATTGTTTTGTTTTGTAGTTGTTCTTCTTCATGTTCTTCACCTATGTTTTTTATGCTTTGTTCTAGATTCCTTTGGTTTTGAGTTTTAATGTTTTAGTTGTATCTTATTCCTCTTTATCTTCTTCTAAATTTTATTGTTATATTTTTCTTTAATTATAAAATTTAATGTATTAGCTAAATGTTTTTTATTCTTTATTAATTTTCTGTTTCTGTTTTAGTTCTGCCCTAATTTTCTATTTTATGATTTAGCTTTTCTTTTCTTTTTTGTTATGTTTTTGTTCTTCTTTAACTTTTTGTTTTTTGTTTTTGTTTATTTTGTTTTATTTTTTTTACTTTGCAACGTTTCTGTTTTTTCATAGAATTCTTTAGTTTTGAGTTAAAAAGTTATATCTATGTCTTCTTCTACTTTGGCTTTCAGTTATGGTTTAGTTCTTTAATTTTGTCTTATGATTTGGTTCATTTTTAAGGTTCTTCTTCTTCTTCTTCTTCTTTAATTGTCTGTTTTATGTTTTGTTCATATTTTAGTTGTCATTTGATTTTTTGCTTTCTGTTGAAATTCATATTTTCTAAAGGTCCTTTTCTTCTTTTACTTCAAAGTTTTTGATGTATTATTTGAGATTTCTTTAATGCTGGGTTTTAAAGTTTGAGTTCTATCTTCTTGTTGTTCTTCTTTAATTTTCTATTTTATGTTTTGCTTCATATTGTTTTGAAGTCCTTTTTTTCTTTGAATTTTTGATGTTCTTTCAGACTTTTTGGATTTTGAGTTCTGAAGTTTATCTATATCTTCTTCTAGTTCCTTTCTTATTTAACTTTTTTGTTTTCTGTTTTAGTTCTTATTGTTTGAGTTCCGCTTTCTTCAAGTTTCATTTTTTGGGTCATATTTTTTAAGGTTCTTTAATTTTTTGTTAAAGTTTTAGTTCTAATAAATTTTTAATTTTATGTTTTTTTCCATAGTCGTCTTCTTTAATTTTCTGTTTAAAACTAATTTCTTATTTTTAATGTTAACCTTTCCTTATCTTTTACTTATAATTTCTTTCTTCTTTTCCTTCGTTAACTCCTTTTATGGTTTAATTTTTCTTTAGTTTTCTTGTTTTATTATTTTTTTCATATTGTCTTCGTCTTTTTCAATCTTTTTCATGTTTTGTTTGTCTGAAATTTTTATATAACTATTTGTCTCTAACATTGTATTATCTCTTCACAGTTTAATTATTGTTGTCTGAAATCTCTTTTGTTTGTCAGATTGAGCAGTTGCTTTTCAATATATCATTATTGTGTTTTATAGTTTTGTTATTTTGGTTTTATCCTTAAGTTATGTTTCTGTGATTCTTTAAATCTTTAAAAAAATTTAATTCATTAAATTGTCATTTTTTTAAGTTCTAGTTTTACATTGTTCTCATTTATTGTAATTTTTCGTGTTTTACATTGTATCCCTTTAGCCATAAATTCTGATGCTTTAAAGTATTTGTTACAAATTTTTCAAAATTTTGCTTTATTTATTTCTCTTTTATGTTAATTTTTTTTAGAACTAATTTCTTCCTTTTAACATTTAGCCTTCTCTTGTTACAGATTGTTTTCTCCTTCCAAAATTTCAGTATAATTCTGTCTTTTACATTATGATGTCTGTTCACCATTTAATTGTTGTTCTCTAATTTTTCTTCACATTTAGCTGTTACTTTTTTAACTTTTAACTTTTATTTTTAAAGAATTTGTTGCCTTCAGTTATGTTTGTAGATTTCTGTAAATCTTTTATTGTCTGTTACCATGTTTTAATATTTTGTTGTTTAAACTTCGGTATAAATGCTTAAGTTTTATTCTATTAACCAAGGTTTTAAGTTTCTGTTTTGGTACCCACCGAAACCAATATGTTTCGGTTGATTGAGATCAATTTGTTTCAGTTTTGATCAAACTATTTTTTAATTTTTTTGACTAAAATTTGACTTTAGATTTAAAATATTAAAAAAATATTAAAAAATGTGAAAAGAATTTATATGCATATAATTTTTTAAAAAGTATTAATTTTTTTTTTTTGGGTAGAAAATAACTTAAAATATGAAGAGAAAAAAGTGTAATAGGCAAGTTTGATCCCAGGTCTGCCTAATTCAGGATCAAATTCTTAACCAACTCTGCTAAGTATGTTTTGTGATATAACTGAGGTCTTTGTCTTTTTCTCTGAAGGTACTTATGAAGCAGGCTGGTTTGATGCTGCGAGATAGTGTAAGGATATTTAACATCATATTGTCTCTTCTGCTTTTCTCATGCAATATTACCTATGTTGTAACTGAATCATACTATCAATGCCAGGAATATATAGATTTAGACTACAAAGTAAACATTAAATTTTCTTCAGAAGATTTAACTACATTTTGTCCATTGATTGCCTTTCAGGATTTCTGCAATCATTAAAAAGTGATTGAGAGTTACCACTTAAACTATTTTTCCCTCATTGCCCAAATCTCAAACTATAATTGATGGCTATAATTTTGTTAGATCTTTGAAGAAATATTTAGCATTTAAATCTGTGAGATGCATGCATTATTTGTGATTGTACTGTCCTCAATTAACAGTTTGACATATACTAATAATTTGAATTCACCTTATCTTTACAGACCATCTTTCTGAACTTTGTCAGTGGGTTTAAGCCGACAGAGACAGCAGGGGATCTTGCTATAGCAGCTTTAATTTGTAGCAGGTAAAGTAGACATTTATCCTCGTATGCACCATATGAAACAAATCTGGTTTTAAAATGACTTTGAAATATCTTTCTCAAAGTTTCGATTCTGTTGGGTTTCTGGTATTATTTGTGGTTGCTTCAATGGTGTAGGTCATATTCTTCCTCATTTTCTAGTCATATTTCCTGTGTCTCAATAATTCACATTTCCAAGTGGATTAGAACTTAAGGGAATGAGATGCACATTTGTTTAGAAAGTAGGGCATGTGAAGTAGGTCGTTCTTTGATGTGATAAACCACTTCCAAAGAGTTTTGTCCTTGTGATTCTTAGTCATGGCGTCAATAGAGTGGGATTAGATAGTGTGTTCTAGGGAGATTTAATATTTTAAGATTATCATGTAACATAGCTGAGAAAATATGTTTTTTCTTTCTTATTTTAATTTACCTTTTATGATTTGCTCTATTCAAACTAAAGGGCATAGTCATTTGTACCAGCTTTTTGGAGTTTCCAATCCCCAATGACATTGCATTTATTGGAGAAATCAGCCTAGGCGGAGTGATTTGTGCAGTACATTTTCCTTTCTTTTCTACCATTTTTTTGCATGATTTACTACCAATTTTACATTAAATAGTTGAATCTTCTCAGTAATATGTTAGGTGCATGTGTTGTATAGCCATTAGGTTCTGCTTTCTTTGAGGTCATCCTGGTTAATGTAATTTCATCATATTGATTTTTTAAGTTCCCGAAAATCGACAAAAGAGTGATAGCTGTTGCCAGACTGGGGTACAAAAAGTGTGTTTTACCCAAGAGTGCAGAAAAATTAGTGGGAGGGCTGGATTTAGATATTGAAATACTGGCTTGCAAGACTTTGAATGAAGTAATTGAGAGGGTATTCCGAGCTGGCTGACAACTGTGGGTGTGGGTGGTCTGAGATTGTGAGCACATAGACATTGGGGGCGTACTCAGCCTTTGCCATGATCACAATGATGTGTCATCTGTGGCTACCCATGTTGCTAAACAATTGTTCAAGTGCTGCTGGGTCAGAAGAGGTAAGTCTGACCCATTTTGTTGTAGAAAGGCCCTTGTAATTTGCAGAAAATTTTTGTCGAGAATTTGTAATGTGTATCAGTGTGTAGGCGGATAACATAATTTGTTATTTAAAACGATATATGGTAGCTAACTTCTGACCCTGCTGTTCTGTTTCAATATTTGGGACCTTGGTTTTGGAGATTGCTTGCCTGGCACAAGGAGCGGCTTGCTCTTCCCTGCGGGTAGGTGTAGAATGTGTTGCCTCCTACCCGTTCGCATGTCCAGGGCTAGACTCTAGTGATGGCCTGGGCTTGGTTTGTATCGAATCTGGAGGCTGGGCTGCGAGACAGATGAGCCATGCCTCAGGATGCATGCAGGCTACGTTGCCGAGGTGCCCAAAACTTAAGGGAAGTGGAACCCTTTTTTTGGGTCTACTTAAATGGTTGCAATGAGTGTTTTATTTGGATCCTTTTTCCCTGGGGCCTGCTTTAACTGAAGTTTAACTAGCTGGAGATGTGCTGTGGTGGGCTTGGTTCTGTCTGAAGCCACGTTGGAAGTTTGTGTGCCAGTTGTGGCCGGCTACTATGCCATGAAACTGAACGGCAGAGTGCATGTTGCACCTATATCTGTACTTCATGGATCTCCAAGGCCTTTCCTGGATACCATGAGAAAGTTCTTTATGCCACGGCAGCCCAACCATTTTAGAGCTGCGCGCAACTGCATTAAATATAGGATACTTTTCGCCAGATGCCAATGGGTAAACATATGATAATATCTCACAGATTATATGACAATCCAAAGTGCTCGGACTCTGACAAACCCGAGTACAACAGAGCCTCTTATGAACAACTCTCCACCCTATCTTAGTGAGACCTTACTAACTTAAAAAAGTTACAAATTATGCTGAGAATAATAAATACATAGCTCCCAAGAGAGATAAATAATATATACAAGGCAGCCTAGAATATAAATATATCTATAGCATACTCTCAGGGTGTGGTGGCTTACTGTTTCACCCAATTAGTTTTATTGTATGATCCCAAGCGCAGACGCCGTTTCATAGAATACTGGCATCATCTTGGCAGTTCTCATCCAGCAACTGGTTCGATGGCTCATCATCCTTCTTAGCCTCCTCAACATCTTTAGCGCTTAGGAAGCTCGGCTGGTTAGTTGAAGAGAGAAGCCTTGCCCACATCCTGTCAGTTATCACCACCTTGTTCTGTGTTTCTGTCACCCTCTGTAAAATGAAAGTATACCATAAATAAATGAGTAGGGCTGAAATAATAAAAAAACCCACATGATTAAGCTAACATCTGCACTTCTCAATACAAGCAAATGAGTAGCAGGGTGGCCTCAGCTTATGACATTTCACATACTGTTTGTATACGACTGCATCAATAGTATGCAAGGAGGGGTATCATTCCCATGTATACGGTTAGTTTATACTATAATGCAGTCAGCCAGGTAGATACCACATGGAATAATCAATAATGATAAACCTTTTGGAGGTAATGTT
The DNA here is from genome assembly GCA_005019695.1 of Trichopus zeylanicus subsp. travancoricus. NCBI lineage: Eukaryota > Viridiplantae > Streptophyta > Magnoliopsida > Dioscoreales > Dioscoreaceae > Trichopus > Trichopus zeylanicus. The sequence goes on along the minus strand of RXID01014896.1, from coordinate 17,863 downwards.
AAAGAGCCCATATGGTAAATCCTAAAAGTAGCAATTTAAAAATGTAGACATAAACACCTTCATTTACTTGCACACTATAAGTGTTTATACTTCAAGAATAATGTATATTTACATCATAACTAATTCAACATTTGTCATGAGAATCAGAAAACAAACATAGCAATTAGTTTAGTTGTGGATTAAAAGGATTGTGTAATACTATAGCACTGCTCGGGTGATAGAAAAAATTTTGCAGGAAGGGCGATGAATGGGAATAGAATTAATTTCCAATCGCTATAAGAAGTAAATGGTACTTACATGGAATGGTATATAAGCATGTCTTCCATTGACAGGCCCAACAGTAAAGCCATTGTACCCTGCCATTGCACCATGGATGGCACTGTGAGCCAGCAAAGTGCAGTACACATTGTCTGATGCATTGGCTGGAATTGCACGTATCATGTATGTTGGATCTGCAACAAATACAGTGCACAATCATGTTTTGTAAGCAGAGGTAAATCACCACAATGACAAACTAGAACTACTCTTATCACATGTACATATACATACCGATATATTTAAGATTTATTGACATCTTCCCTTTGGTTGTAAAATGTTTCTGCAGAGAGCAGAGCAAATCAGTCAAAAATATGCTTGCTAATGCAAAAAGAATCTCAGCTATTTCCCATTCTTTTTCTTTCAAAAGGATAAAGCCATAAACAAAATATTAACAATATATTTTGCATTTCCATTTGGTTTATGATACAAAACCCCACAAACAATTCTTAGGGAGGCAGAGTGGTAGATGGAATACGACATTTTCATCCTTGCAATGATAAAGTAAGAAATTATTCAAAAAACAAAGATGTAATTGGTGATCATAGCTAAGACCCTGATGGAATACCGAATCTACCTTTATCTTCTGTGATAGCCATAACCCAACATCTAAAAGTAACTTATTTCCAGAGGCATCTTCATGATCTGAACGCATACTTTCAGCAATAAGCTCTTGCCCCGCACCTTCAGCAACAACGATGACCATGTGCCCATTGTCTTTAAGGCGCTTTTCTATAAACTCAAAAAGCCCACCTTTGCCTTCAAGATAAAAGGGTGATTCTGGAATCAAGCAGCAGTCCTAAACAAGGGAAAAGAGAGAGAAAATAAAAGGAATAGAGGATCAGCTTTTGAAAGATGTAGGCAACCTCTCAATACTCTAAAATGGAACAAGTTTGCTAGCATATGCTATATAGCACAGTGAAATATCTGAATATAAATAAATTTAGAAGAAGAAAATCCATACCACATCTCGACTTGCAAGGGTAGCATACATTGCAATGAAACCTGCATATAAGTATCGTGTTAGCTGAAAGAGTTGATACATCATCACTCAAAAAGGATAAATCTTCAAGGAACCATATCAAAAGCATCTTCACTCTTGCAAGTCTAAAATAAGAACTCATGAAAGTTGCAAGTATCAATGACTAGAAACAACAATTTCATAAAGTACAAAATCAGAAAACACTTTGAATTTCATTAAAGTAAACTGTATATAACACTTGATTTATAATGACTTAATGAGACAGTAACCCAATATAAGAAGAAAAACAAACCACTGTAGCGACCCATAAGCTTCACCACCCCAATACAATTCTCAGCACTTTCAGCTTCAACGTGTGCTGCATTAATTGCTCTTTGAGCCTCTTCAACCGCAGTATCAAAACCAAAAGACTTGTCAATGACCTGGTTAAACAAGCAAACAGTACATGCAGTTGCTTAGTATCACCCAGTTATACATGTTGTCTAGAAAAAAAACAAAGCATAAAGCCAAAAATTAACTCAAATAGCATCAGAAATTAATATTACTGCAATGTCATTATCAATTGTTTTTGGGATGCCAACCACTGCAACTTTGAGACCGCGTCTTTGAATTTCCTGCAAAAACGAACATAGCTTATTGTTATCTGGGATAGTTTGAAAAGCAAATTATCCCGTGCCTTATGAGTTTCCCAATAGAGAAACAGCAGGAATGTAAAAGGGGCACTGTGCTATCAACAAGCAGCACAGAAGAACATCTCCTGCAAAGTTATTGTGTCTAGGATGTAAAGAAAACAGGTCCTAGATTATTTTGTGACCAGTATTCTTGCCTTATCCACATTACCTCAAAAATAACAGCCGCCCCCTTTTGAGTACCATCTCCTCCAATTATATATACCTGGACAGCAGAACATCAACATTATGATGGGCTTATACAACTTTCAATAAGCTCCAATCTTGAAAAAGTAAAGAAGAATAGAGAGCGAGAAGCTGATGGCATGCTCCATGATACAATCATTTACCTGATTAATGCCACGATCTTGAATACTGTCAACAATCTTTGAAGTGTCATGACCACCACGAGATGTGCCAAGAATGGTTCCACCACGCTTATGGATGTCATTGACGCTTCTAGGAGTCAATGGAATTGTATTGCGAGCATAGAAACCTCTGTATCCACCCTGCAGTTATAAAGTAAAATTAATGGCTTACTCACTAAATAAAAGCATGTATAGAACGGAATTATGAGTAAATCAAAATCAAAACATAGGACACATTGTTGTTGGGAGCAAATTTCTCTGGCTAGCATCAGGAAGGCAAACTATATATTCAGAATGTCCTACAACTCCAATTCTCCAAAGTCCAGAAAAACCATAGGTCACATCAGTTCGCTTTGTGTGGTCTTTAAAACATTACAGAGAAGAAAGTTATTCAATTAGCATGGCAAGATGTTCAACTACAACATTATCTTAGATGTTGTCCTATCTTAGAATGGGATATGATGACTGAACAATAATGCAAACAACACATCTCATGCTCAAACACAACATTCTAAAGCTCTTATGACCTAGTTGTCAAACATTGCAAAACACACCAGAAACACATAAGAGAAAAGAAACTGTGATTGAAATAGTGCCGGTAATAGAAACTAAAGCTAGCCAAAATCTCAAAAACTATCCCTTTAACAACAGTAAAACATTGCAACCTCAAAAACGCAAGCCACCCACCTCCATCCCAAGGATTCTTGTGACACCGTACATATGGGATAAGCCGCATACAATTTCCCTTATCACCGTGTTAAGACCCGGGCAAAGACCTCCACATGTCACAATGCATGCACGCACCTCATCCGACTCAAAGTACACCTGACTCAAATTCAACAAAGAGAACATAAAAGAAATCAATAAATGTAACTGACCATTAATAGTCCTTGCCAATTCTAGCAAATTCCCTGCATCAGCCTACCTTTTGGCGCGGTCCTGCTCGCCTGAAGTGGGTCCCTCTTGGACTGCTCTTGTGAACCACAATCTGGACAACAGCATATCACAGTTTAACAATCGTTTCCCATAACGAAGTGGCGAAAGCCTGATCAATGATTTCCACCATGAAAAAGCATCAAATTCTCACCTTTTGAGCAACCGTATCATCAGTATTAACGAAATACTGCCTGCAATAGCAATTAATGAACAAAATTAGTATTAAATCTCGCATTAAACTAACAGCAAGCTCAGCTTTAAACTCACTTCACTACAGAATATGCTGGATTATCTTGCAAGGGGTTCGGATAATTCTGCCAGCAAAAATGGATCAATAAATCACCAATCCTTAAACAAAAAAAAACCCTAAAAGAAAACGAATTCACAAATGATCCAATCACCACCCCAGAACCCCAGCAAAGAAAAAACCCGAACTCACGGGAAGATCGGGCATGTAATCGGTCAGGTGTGGTACGTCCTCAAGCACATAGCCAGCCTCGCCGTGGACGATCTTGGGTTTCCGCTTCACGTCGAGCGCCATCGGCCTTCCGGATCTCGCGGTCGTTGCCACGGGCTTCACAGACGACAGCGAGCTCCTTAGATTGAAGAGACAACTCTCCGACGACGCCGGCCCCTGGCTGGAAGTCGAGAGATCAGAAATGGATCCCATCGCAGAGAATACAACAACAACAACAACAGTAACAACGACGACGACGACGACCACAAGAGTAGGCTTCCGGGATAGAGGGAGAGGAAGGAGCCATTACTTATAAAGATCGGCGAGGAGGAGAGGGAGTTGGAGGATACGGAGGTGGCGGTGGTGGTGCTGCTTCGATATTTGACGGATGGTGAAAGCGACGGCCGGGTGAAAGAAGAAGACCAAGAAGCGTTGGCTTCCATTCGCGGTCTGACCCGGGCGGTTGGAGAAATGGGCCTCCATTTCGGGTTATTTGCAGGAATGCCACTGTGGTTTGATTGGATCTTCGTGAGTTGGGATTCCGGGATGGCGGGGAAGAACTGAAGGATCCTGGAATCTTCTTGCATGTTTTTATATGTAAGCATAATTTAAAAAATAAAAATCGGAACACGCAGACATAAGTGAATCAACTTATGGTTCAATTCTTTTTTAGCTGATTAAGAGACTAAAAATAGTATTTTTACCTAATTAAATGTAAAAATAGTATTTTTTTACGTATCACAAACCGAAACCGAAACCCAAACATCTTGGTTTGAGCCAAAACAACAAGCGGTCGCATGCGGCGGCCCCAGCCGCCGCCTTCTTCTCCCTGCAGTTGCCCACGGAGTCTGAGCCTTTTAATTCACCCGCAAAGTTTTTCTTTTCTTTTCTTTCGCTAATTTTTTATTCCTTGTAAGTTGATGTCTGGTACGGTCGCGCTAGGCAGCTTATTTAATTAATTATTTATTACGCGCTAATTAGAAAAGTCTATTTGCAGCCATCGAATTGGAAAAGTCATAATCCGACCCAAAATAGGAGCCGAGTCGCGGATTCTCCCGTAGTTACGCGAACTCTTCGAGGGCAGTTCCGGCATTTTATTTTACTATTTTAAAAAAGCGTATGAAATAAAAATATAATAATGTTCGAATAAAACGGAGAAAAACGAAGACCTTCCGTTCCGTGCTGCTCGACCAACGTCGATATTTCCTCCTCCTTCTGGAAAGTCTTCTTTTTGCTTTTAACCCCCCTAAAATGTTGCTAATTATGTATTAAGCCTTGGAAAGGCAGTTGTTTGTTTATTTAGAGAAATATCCGTATTACCCCTACATATTTACATATTTATAGACAAACCCTATAAGTTTTTTACATAGAGCTCATAGTTTTTTACCAAATGAAATTCAGGAAAAAAGAACTCATAATAATATCTTTGGTTTGAATAGGGGACAAGTACATTTGCTTTGTGGACTTTTGCAACGGCAGGACAGATGCAATTATCAAATTTCTGATGGCGTATAAGCAAAAAAGGCCCCATCCGGAAGTCAGCTTTAAAATCCCTTCTTTCAACGAGGTCCATCCACGCGTTGGGTGCAGCTCACGGGAGTCCCGGGCTCTTTTCATCTGCTCTCTTTCTTGCCTCTGGTTTCTTCGTCTCTTTCTTTCTGGGGGAGCAGAGAAGAAGAAGAATGTGAAGCAACTGCATTGTATTTTGACTTGTGTTTGTATTCGTCAGCACTCCAGGCTAACGGGGACCAATCCAAGCTTCTCGGAGCCAAAAAGACTTCAGTTCTAACCACATGTCTATAATCAAACTTTGGTTTAGTAAATTAATCAACTTCCTTTTTGTTTAACGAGGAAGACAATTCATCATCCATACTTAATGAAGTAAACCGAAAACAAGCAGCACAAAAACGACACAAAATGCGCAAGGTATACTAATGTCTATAATCTACTTAATTATTCTGTTAGAATACTAAAAAATTTATTGTTGCTGAGAACCTTCCGTTTCTAGATTTGAATTTGTCTGCAAAGCATAATTAATAATTTAATGGTCTTTCTCCGTCGTCCGAGTCGTCAGCAACCACGAGCATTAAGTCTTTTGAAAACATTCTTTGTTTTTGTTTTTCTTTTGGTTGTAAATTTTTTATAAGATTTAATCTGAGCCATGAATGCAAAATTGTCAACTGCAGGTGAAAGCTGTTTATTGCGGATGACGCTCACAAAGCATTTCCGTAATCAAGCTGACCTATCATTTTGCCGCCCCACGCTTATAATTATCTTATGAGTTTTTGACAAGTAATCGTCTATAATATTCAAAATTTGCGAAAAACACCTATTTTATGTGTATGAATAAAAATTAATATAAATTTATAAAAAAATCATCTTCTAATTTTTTAATTAAAATATTCAAAAAATTATTTTTATTTGATTAATATAAAAAATTAAATTGTCCTTGGTTTAGTTCTTAATAAAAATTAATTGGACCCTTAATTGAAAAAAAAAAAACGATTGGAGATCGTTCGCTTGACTAAAAATGGCCAAGGACTGGAAAGAAATTGGAGTAGCGCGGATTCGAGAGAAAAATGAGTCTTACATGAGAGAGAAACAAAGCGATATTTTGTATTAACTGGTATTTTTTAATTAAAATTTGACTCAATTTTTTTTTATTAAGAATCAAACTCAAGACAATTTAGTCCTTTCATATTAATTTAATAAATAAAATGGAATCAAAATGTAATATTTTTAAATTATTTTAATTTAAAAAATCAGGAGGCATTTTCTTTTGTAAATTTGTACTTATTTTTTTATTAATACTGATAAAATAAGTGAATTTCAATAGGTAATGATTTTATCAAAAACTCTTATTTTAATAATTTAATAATTTAACACTCAGGTCAGCTGTAATTATATGTATACTAGTCAAGGCTTATTATGAAACCAATTCTTTTATGTTACTGTTTTTCTCTGATTTTTATCAATTTGGCCATTGTTTTCTAGAAACAAGAAGCACACTATCCGCCTTCAACTTGTTTCTTATTAGAAAACTTCAATGATATTCGCATGATTAATCAGTCAGATAAACTGGTCCAGAGGCAATAATGAAAAGCCGTAAGTGCTAACGAAACCTATTATCTTATGTCCTGCAATATCTGAGACTCAGGAACATCACATTTCATAACATGCGCAACATCACATCCATTAGCACAACGTTTCATATCCATTGATGACTCTGAATACCACATTTGATACCATGTGCTATTTCACATCCATTAGCACAACATTTCATGACCATGGATTATTCTGTATATCATGTGGCACTACATTGATTCTTTTATGATCACTTTTTTTACATAGATTCTTTTATGATCACTTTTTTTAGTTATTCTACTCCTCGCGATTGATTTAGTTGCATAAAATAGCTAGTCACATATCAATGCTATGGATAACTATGGGCGAGTCCTTCAACTCCATTGTCAGTTGATACCTCCAAATTGCCACAGTAGAGATACGCCAACCTATCATCAAATCTTGACATAATTTGCTTAGCACTGAATCCATGGTACCTGTTTTCATATCTTGCAATGCAGATATCCAGTATGCTCTTCATCAGCATGTCATCGCGGTGAAATGGTTGGTCTAAGAGTTCGTGGAGAGGCATCCACTGGGAAAACAACAAAAACTTCTTAGAACTGTGGGAATTTCATGCTGCATTAGCACTGTGATACTTAGGATAAAGCTTGATTTGTTACCTTGGCAGCTGCAATCTCAGACTCATCAATGGTGATGTCAAATGACGAAGGCTTCAGCATGCATATGAAGAACAAATCCGATTTCTCAAAAATAACATTGTGAGCATGTCTGCAGGTAAGGAATTATGTCAAAGAATTACATGGGATAAAATTTGATCTTTCTCGGAAGGTTTACAGTGCAAAAGTATGAAATACACATCGCAAGTCTTAGTAAGTTGTAACCCTTAATTCATTATTGTTTGTAAGTGCAAGGTTTTCTAATGTATTAACAGTTGTCATAAACTTCGTACAACAAATTACATGTTACTATGAGTTAAATCATCCTATATCTCAAATTACACTTGCTTTTATAGTATATAAGTTCCTATGAATATGTTTGTATCTACAACAAAGTATGTGATTTACCTGAAGGCAACCACTTCCAGGAATTCTGTATCAATCTGAAAGCATAAATCAGAAATGAAAGCAAAATATGCAAACATTAGCATGTTTTAAAAATTGAAAACAAAAAAATCACAATTAGCATAGGTTAAAAGGAATAACAGATTGTTGCTCATTACCCCTGTTTCTTCTTTCACTTCTCTGATGGCTCCGGAGAATATTTCTTCAGACTGAGGAGAATCATTAACAAATGTTCAATCTATCTACCAACCTAGTGACTTCAAAATACTAAAGCAGGAAAAAGAAGATCCAAAGTCCTGGACATTTGTTTCAACTCTCATCCCATAATAATAAAAAAGCAACAGCAACAACAATGCTAATAATAATGAAAGAAAAGATAAATGTTGCAAACAAAACCTTAATCAAACTTCCTTCAAGTGACAACCAATGATAATGGCTTCTCCTCTTGCTGGCAATAATCCAGTCGTTTCATCAAAACTCCAACGATACGTTTTAGGAGAAAATTATAAATTTATGAGGGACTAGTATGTCGAAAGGTCTTAGAAAATTACAATCATAACAACCATATGATTGGACTAGGGTTCTTAAAAGTCTAAAGAAAGAGAGGAAAAAAAATCTCTTATTTTCAAAAGAGATGAAAATGGACTACTATCATGGTTGCGCGTAATTCGTGAGATTTTTTCATTATATTTTCCAAATGCAACACTGCAGCTGGATTAGCTGTCCTCTTAAAAGTACATGTACCATGAATTCAAAAATATGCTATTGTTCAACAATACTAACTTTATTGATGAGACCAGTTGGCAATTTCCATACACCTGAGCATGCCAAAGGACATTTCTTTTCTTTAACAACAAGCACCTGTTGTTGAAACAAAACATTGAAAAGTCAATTTAATACCATAAATTCACACACTTTCTGCAGCTCGATTTTATGTTTATATCCCAAAAATGAATGATACATCGGCATGAACTAGAAATATATTACCTCTTTGTTCTCATTGATGATAAATGCTCCTAGTCCAACTTGATGTGAGGCAGTAAAAGGTAGCATGCAAGGTTCATCACCAAGCCAGCATGTTAGCATAACATGTCCTGGCTCTGCATGGTGATAGCTGAAACCTGACTGAAAATTGATTTCAAAGTTCAAGTCAAAATGAGTCGAAAACTAGAATCACAAGTACTCCAAGATTACAATAGCTAAGAATTGCCTATTATAACGCTAAATTCTGAAATCTGAAGCAATGCATATTAATTTCATGAAAACTGTTGACATGGTTCTTACATAGTGAAAAACACAGTCAAATATGTGAAGCCACATCAAATACAAAGAAAAGAAAGACAACCTTTATTGCAATGGGAATAAGACCAGCTTGCTCTTCCCTTAGCTTTAGCCAAATCCCCTTCTTTCCCTTGCAATGTGCACATAACAAATTGTTTCATATTTCAATATTGCATGTACTTCAGTACTTTGATCAATAATGCTATTACAGGAACACAAATGTAGCTAACCTTTAGCTTCCAATATGAAAGTGAAGATTGAAGAACTGCTGCAAATGCATTTGCACTGGAAGGCAAGCATGCTGGATCAACGATAGCACCATCATATTCATCTTCATAGGCATCTAGAAATTCACAATCTCTAATTATTGAGGTATTTGGATTGGCAACATTCACCCCCATCATATTGTTTCCCGAGCCAGATATTATAAACTGTTGGCTATTTGAGGTAAAGAGTTTTGGTCTATCATGCAGAACTCCAAAGCCTAGCGACTTGAAAATGAAACCTGTAATTTGTTTAGGAATTTGAGAAACTTAGTTTGAATGAAAAACAATAATTTTTTAAAACAAACTTGGGTTGAGGTCAGAAGCTAATATTTAAGTAGGCCAAGTATCTTCAAGAATAAAAAGTGTAATTAGCAAATCAGATGAAAAGAGAACATAGGTGTTTACGAACCTGACTTCCTTCTGAAACTAAAGTGTGATGTCATCAATGGGATTCTTCGTTCTGGAGATGAGCAATAGCAGTTCAGACTTAAAAACTGTGATTTAAGCAGTGCCATGAAATTTGTGTCTGAACTTACAAAGAACCTGATGATTAGTGAATGCTGAGATGGATTCATGTCCCAGATATTTATAGCAACCCAAAAGATGCATCTGGTTTTGCAAATGGGTAAAGCTAGCATATGCCACGTCCCTAGCACAGTTAGAAGCTTGCACTGAAAAATTGAACTCACACATTCTGACCAAGTAAGCTCGACTCCAAACATGATACAGATTACAAACTGAATCTGATTTTGTGGACAATGTTTCAACATCTTCATTGGTTGCCAATAACGGAGAGAATGTTTGGGGCCTTCTCTTATCCTAACACCATTTTCTAACTTTTGGAAAAACTATCTTCTTAGAGAGGTTACAAATGCTGGGATTTTTGCAACTCACTTTCCTTGGATTCTCAGTCAGAAACTTTATGCCCTTCACCTTGTTTTGTGCCTTCACCTTATCCAACTATACTGCAGAAAAATCAGTACCACCTATTTCTTTTTCTAACAGAACTTGTGGATCTTTATATTATTCCTCATTTTTTTTATGGAATATAAAAGAGAGAACCTGGATCAATGTTTCTGGATCATGCCATCAGCGAGAGTTGCAGTGTAAATACAATTATCAACCATCATAGGGGAATATATGCACAAATCTGGATTGCAAAGGGGTATATGTAAATACAACTTTCATAGGGTATCTACACAATTATCAACGTTGTAGTAGTAGTATATATGCATAAACCCAGCACAGACCAGATCAACTTATGGAAGGCAACAATAGTGATGTTTGATGGGACTTAGGTAGGAGGAATTCCTACTAGTCTCCAACATAGCATCATCAAGTTACAAGCATCCAATTCCAATTCAAGCTTGAAAAAGGATGGATAAGCATCTAGTTGGCTTATTGTATATCTAAGAATAGCATCTGTGGCTTACGTAGGGTATATTCCGATGCTACTTGCAAGAAGATCAACACACAACTCAAGCCCAGGAGGCAATTACAGGCCAAAATTCTAACCTTGCTGATGATCTTGTGCAAAGTTCCACAATGCCCATTATTTGGATCAGGCTCATTTTGGTATTATTCATAGACATAGAGATTTGTTATGAGGTGCTAGCCAAATGGGCTGCTTGTAATGGTACTAATAAGTTTTGGGAAGCTCTGATCCCTAAAGAGCTCCATATCGCCATGACCTGTAATACATATTTCTAGGTCTATGAAAAATATTTTGTTTTGAAAAAAAAAAAAGAAAATCAACACATATCAATCTCTATTACTAAACCAAATGCCTTCCTTAAACCATAGTATCATTGGTTTTTGTCCTCTACAATAATAAAGCAACAAATAACCTGTAAACAACCAAGAAAGCATACTCTAGAGCAAGAAGTAGGATTAAAACAGTGGTATGGTTTTGATAGTGGTATGGTTTTCCCATCTCATGCACGGCATATGTCAACAGTGTAGAAGAAATCTTGGAGCCAGATATTCTCAACAGAAATCAGTGGTTTCTGAAGACTATAAAAACAGCATCAAAAGCAGTTGATAATGTTCTTCAGAGAATCATATATTGTCTGCTACACCACATGTTTAACTTGTCTTTCTTTTCTTTCATTTTCCAAAAGTAAGGATTATGTTGTTGTCTATGGCAGTAAACATCTTAGAACTAGAGGGTGTTCTTGCCAACCATAATAACATATTCATACAGAATGTACTCTACAGCTTATTGTCAGAAGTTAAACCACACAAGTCCATACAACTACACCCAGAATTTCATTTGAATAAATCCCTAAAGGTGACATTAGGCAAAAGTGTTTCTATGCACACTAAGAGACCATTGAAAAGACATTATAAAGTCAACACCAACAAATATACATACTTAAACTGCTTAGACTCTGACCTTTATTCTAAGTCCTCAGAAACCTACATCAAAATTGTGTCTGCCACTTTAATCTCAATCGCAAAGACATGATAACAGTCAGCTAGTATGGATCAGAGAGCACCGGCTCCTCAGGTGGCTAGCAGATGCAAAGGCAGGCATTTCTCACAATGCCAATGTACTCATCTTGTAGCATGAATCATTGACAAGGCCTTCATTCATCCAAAGACCTTCAGTTCTGGTATCATACACTCAATGGTTCTGAACTTTGATGGCATGCTACAGAAGATAAATGAGACCAATACATGAGATAGCTCTGTGCATGGTTCACTTCTATGTACAAGGTTGCTCCCTATCCTCATTTTGATGGGTATTGGATGCTATTACCCTGTTGTGAACTTCATTTCAGCATAAAAAAAGGAAAGACAGTTTTCCAACAGACAATAAACATAAGTAAAACGTTAGAACCAGAGATAACCCTAGTATGCAGCAGAACAAAGATCCTAGTTTCGTACCTACCTTAACCCAACTGTGAATGAAAAAGAGTTCTCTCAAAATCAAACAGCAAAATCACAAAAAATAATTGAGGCAAATAACTCCATAAATGCGATCAATTGGCAATAAGTGATACAGGAATTGCCACATGTATCAGATGGCAAAGCACAAAAAGTTATTATGAAAATAATGCATGAGTACACCATCCACTAGAAGTTGTCAAAGTCAAGATGGTATGCCATGCAGCAGAACAATCAAAATCTATATGTAAAATATGGAGCATTTGATACCAAAAAATCCCCCCCAAAAAAAAACATTCTTTTTGATAACCTTGGATGTGAGATATATCAATCAAGGGCATTAGTTTTTTACTTCAAGAATTATATAATCAGAAAAATAGAAGTGGAACTTTTTTTTTTTGTTGGGTGGTGGTTGGTGGAGTTACCTTCAGTCTAAGACCAATAGTTTCATTTGGTGCACAGAAAAACGGATGCCCACTGCAAATCTCATTTGACAGGTGAATCAATCAGCAGTACGAACTCCAGACCCAGCAAAAACAATACCAAATCAATTGAAAGCAGCATTCACATGCCTTCTTCATTGTTTAGGACTAAAGTACCACAGCAGTTTTCCATATTGAAAAATTCCTTAAGAACTGGTAAGGCTTCATCATACTTCAGCAACTAACTGTGGTAAAGAAGACATACATATTCTCTGCAAGCCATTAACTGCAGTAAAGAACTGATAAGGCTTTATCCTACTTCAGTGGTAACAAGTTTGGACTCCTCAAATTCATAATCTGTCATCATCTTAAGGGGCTCACAACCCAACCAGTGACACGACTCTGCTTCCTGACTCTTACTGCTCTATGAAACCCACTTTCTAGTCGTTCTACTATAGCATATGTTATTGAATCTGGAATCAAACCTTGTTGTTTCAGAGTTTCATACAGCTCAAATGCCTCTGTTTTTCTGCCAGACTTCTCGAGGCAATCAAGCAAGATGTTATATGTCACAATGTTTGGGTGGCATCCTGCAGCAAGCATATCATCAAACAATCTGCAGGCCATGTCCACTTTATTCTTTTTGCCAAAGCATTCAATGAGAGTGCTGTATGTGATGACATCTGGATTTAACCCTTTTTCTTGCATCTCCTCGAAACAAATGTGAGCTTCATCAAGATCACCATTCTTTCCAAGACAATTTATCAAAGAGTTGTATGTAACCACATCAGGTTTGCATCCACTACCCTCCATTTCTTCAAAGACCTCAAGTGCTTTATCAACTAGACCAGATCTACCAAAACTTGAAATGAGAATGTTATAGGTAAATATGTCAGCTGATGGGCCATCATGCTTCATCTGTTCATAAAGAGTATGGATATATGATATTTGTTTTAATTTACCAAGAGCAGTAAATACCATATTATACATGATAGTATCTGTAGCGATCGCTTTCTCATGAATTTTATATAGCAAATCCATAGCCTCTGATGTCTTACCAGCGTTACATAGAACCTCTAGCATAGATATGCAAGCATCTCTATCTCCTATTTCATGAGAGTTCCACATATTACAAAATAAGCTATGGGCCTCGCTAGTGTGGCCTAATTTATTCAATGTCTTTACTAGATATGCATAGATTGATTTATTCATGTACTTACTAGATATCTCCACAACCTCATTTAGTCTATTCAGTTCTCTCTCTGCAGCTAAAGCATCTAAAATGACACTGTATGTGAACTCATTTGGCTGGCAATCATTATCGATCATCTTGGAAAAAACAAAGATTGCTTTGTCCACCATTCGGTTTTTCGCAAGTGCTTCGATCATCGTATTGTAAGCAATTAAATTAGGACAACAGCCCTTTTTTAGCATTTCTTCAAAGAATGAAAGGAGCTCGTCTGTTTTCCCAGTTTTTCCTGACATCCTGATAAGAATTGTATATGTATATACATCTGGCTCACAATGCTTACGCTTCATATCTGTGAAAATTTTGAAGACTTGGTTGACCTGTTGCAATGACATAAATTAAAATATAATAAGATTGAATAAGGTTGGAAAAGATAGAAAAACATGGCTAAAGTTACCACAAGATAGTACAGACAGTTTGTTTGATCTAAAGAAAGCTCATCTATAATGTGTGGCACCATCACAAAAAGGTATCACAATTTCCATATGAAAGATCATAAGAATGTATGACTGAGATGGCACGAGCAACTCTCAGAATGACAACTCCTTTGTATATTCAAGTATGTGGACTACAAATTGCAATTTTTGAACAATGTCCATGGGAAATGAAATGATACAGTACTAGTGTATTAGACTTGTCACCCCCCATGTGAAACAATAAATAATATTGCAACATCAGTTAGGGTATAAATGGATGAAAAACAACAATTTTGTCAAAACCGAAACATAAGAAAATAGTGATAGACATGACATTCATTTGAAATAAAAACTGATAGACATAACATTCATTTGAGAAATCAAACAACACTGGCGATACCAATCCCAAAAAGACATCATGAGACTTGAAAGTCAGATTGCTGACAACTGTGACTAGTTGATGCCTTCAAGTAATATTCAACTCAACCAACAATATATTATGACAATTAGTCCAAACATTTAGTACAGTATAAATTGCAAGCAGGATATGTTAAATAACAGTTCAAAAAAAAAAAAGAAAGAGAAAGTCATACAGATTGTTGAACAGACAGGATTTAGCATGCTATGCAACACAAGAATGTTAGACAAGTTGTCCAACCTTAAGTCTTACTTCTAAGGTTGTTATGCTAGGTGGATAATGCCCTCAAAATTCAAACTCTAAACAGCATTTTAATGGTTGAAGTTGAAGTGTATTAAACATGCTTTAAATGTATCAAGAAATGAAGATTTAGAACATGTCATACATTTCCAGAAAACACAACATTATTTCCTAAAGAAAACGATAAGAATCCTATGAAGCTGACTCAGGTATACCTTATTGGATTTTGCCAATGCATCGAGAATCATATTATAAGCAAAGATATCCAATTTGTAACCTCTCCTCCTTATTTCCTCATAAACTTTAGCAGCTTCCTCAACATCTCGATGCCTCAAATAAGCCTGCAACAAGCACTTGTAGCTGTATCCATTGAACCTCAACCCCCATCGCTTTGCGAGCTCCAAGCACCTCCCAATCTCCGTCGCCCCGACCATCCCTATCAAAATATTCACGGTCGAGATGCTCCCCCGCACCCCGTCTCGCTCCATCTCGTCAACAATCCTCCTGACGACATCCGGATCCGCCTCCGCCCCGGACTTGGACAGAATGGAGAGAATCCGATTGTAGGTGAAGCAGTCGTGGCGGTATCCAGGGAGCGAGGCAGCGAAACGGAAGAAATCGAGGGCCTTGGAGGGCGAGCGTAGGGATTTGAGGATCTCCGAGACCTCGGAGGGAGTGAGGGACAAGGTTAGCGTTTGGAGGTAGTCGGAGAGGTCGAGGAAGGGGTCAGAATAAGGGGAGTCGGAGAGGATGATCTTGGAGACCCGGCAGATGAGATCCCGGCGGGGGAGGGCGTAACCGCGGGCGTCGGTGACGATGTCCGGCGGGTCGACCTCGACGGTGAGGGAGATGCCGGGGGGGTCCGCGCGCACGATGCGGCCGCTGTAGCTCGTGGACATTAGCTGGAGAGGCGTGAGCCGGTGTGAGCAGCAGGCGGCGGCGAGGGTGCGCAGGAGTTGACGATGGCGCCTCATGGTTTCGCCCGCGGGGAGAATGTGGGGACGGGAGCGGGTTTTAGAAGTGACGGGGAAATAATCTGGACTCTACCGAACTCAAAACTGGCTCAGCTCATTTGGTTGAAACCGGATCAGGTAACGGTCGCGACAGCACATCGGATACAAGCAGTCCATCCAATATCCACGTCGATAAAAACTAGGGATAATTACGGGTGACCCCCGTAATTAGCCTTAATTATGGTAAACCTCCTGTAATTTTCGTAATTACTCCCATTCCTCAAATTCGCCCATATTTACCTACAGTCCCTGATTGTTATTTAATTAAAATTTTACCAAAAAATTCCGATTTTACCCCCGGTTATTTTACATATAACCCCTAAAAACTTACTTTTTTATATTTAACCCCCGGATTTTGGATTTTTGCAAATAACACCCCGAAAGAAATCAGATTTACAAAAAAGTCCTGAAAATTCGGATTTTTGCAAATAAACCCCCGGAAATTATTCCGATTTACAGAGAAGTCCCCGAAATTCGGATTTTTGCAAATAACACCCCGAAAGAAATCAGATTTACAAACAAGTCCTCGAAATTCGAATTTTTGCAAATAAACCCCTGAAATTATTCTGATTTACAGAAAAGTCCCCGAAATTCGGATTTTTGCAAATAACACCCCGTCGCGCGGGCGGGGACGGGGGGAGGCCGGCAGGCGGCGGGAGCGGAGGCGGCGGCCGGCGGCGGGAGCGGAGCCGGAGGCCGGTGGCTGGAGCGGAGCCGGAGGCCGGGGCGCCGGCGCGCCGAAACGCGGGCGCGGACGGCGACGGCCGAGGCCGTTCCGCCCCCGCGTGCCGGGGACGGAGGCCGAGGCCGGCGCGCCCGCGTGCCGGGGACGGACGGCCTTGGCCTTGGCCGTCCGCCCCGGCGTGCCAGCGCGCCGGCCTCCGCCTCCGTCCCTGGCACGCGGGGACGGAACGGCCT
Organism: Trichopus zeylanicus subsp. travancoricus; assembly: GCA_005019695.1. Classification (NCBI taxonomy): domain Eukaryota; kingdom Viridiplantae; phylum Streptophyta; class Magnoliopsida; order Dioscoreales; family Dioscoreaceae; genus Trichopus; species Trichopus zeylanicus. The sequence continues at coordinate 877 of RXID01014896.1, read as the reverse complement.
CGGCCTCCGCCTCCGCTCCCGCCGCCGGCTCACCGGCGCCCCGGCCTCCGCCTCCTTCCCCGGCACGCGGGCACGGGATTTTTGCAAATAACACCCCAAAATTATTCAAATTTACAGAAAAGTCCCCGAAATTTTGATTTTTGCAAATAACACCCCGAAATTATTCCGAATTACAAAAAAGTTCAGAACTTTCTTATAAAACCGTCTTCTTCCTGTAGCCCTAAACGCATCAGCGCCGTCGCCGCCGCCGGTCTGCTCTGTTGCTGCCGCCGTCGGTCCCTGCGCAGCTGCTGCGGTCGCTGCCCCGCCGGCTCGCCGTCGCCGTCCGCTCGCTGCCCTGCGCCACCCACGCCGTCGCTGCTCTGCGCTGCGCCCCCCACGACGTGGCCGTCGCCGTCACCGTCTGCCCTCGCGCCGTTGCTGCCCCGCCGGCGAGAACACCGCCGTCCCGTTGCTGCTGCCCTCCTTCGTCCTCAGTAAGCCACCATCTTGTTCTTTGTTGTTGCCCCGCCTCCACCTCCTCCCCGCTCGACGGCCTCGAACCCATCCACCACTCCCGTCCCTGCCCCTGCTCCCAGACGGGCTCCGACACCCCCGCCCCTCCCCCTTTGCCTCACTGGCACCCCTGTCCCCGCCCCTCCCCCGCCCCCCGCCCGCCGCCCCCCTGCTCCCAGACGGGCTCCGACACCCCCTCCCCTGCCCCCAGACGGGCTCCGACACCGGCGCCCCTTCCCCTTTGCCTCACTAGCACCCTTGTCCCCGCCTGCACCCCCCTGTCCCCGTCCCTGTCCCCGTCCCTGTCCTCGTCCCTGTCCCCAGACGGGCTCCGACACCCCCGCCCCTCCCCCTTTGCCTCACGGGCGCACACCCCACCACA